>CM040819.1:49223630-49281130 GCA_022828995.1 Vimba vimba | reverse complement strand
TACATAATAGTAATACTTTACATTTAAGTTAGTATGAGCCACCACAGACATCAGAGATATAGAAAATACTATAAAGTGAAAATAAAGTGATATTTTGAAACTACAGTTAACATATAACACACAATACTGATATGAACTGTTTATAAAACGCATGGAAACGGATCTTAATGAATAGAACGAACATCATACCTGCATGCAAATCCTTTCCAGCGAACACACGACGTACACGTTATATTTAGTGGTACTTTTGGTAATTTGATTTACTAACGTAACTATGACATTGCATACTCGTGATTTCACTCGCGTCGTCGCATTTGCGCGAGCAATTGAAGAGTGTGCGCTTCGAGTCTGACGGGACGGGGAGGTTCGTTTTTCTGAACTGAGAGGCTTTTTATTTCGTAACAAGTTGCAAAAATAACATTAGAATAATGACACTGACAAACGGAAACGACAGCTCCTCTGACAGAAGATACAGAATCTGACAGAAGCATCAACAGCGTTTACGCACGTCTTTCAAAATAAAAGTCTCACATCAGTAATGGAAAATGGAAGGCAAATGGAACATGTATGTTCTTCACTGTGTTTTGGTTGTGTTTCCTTGCCTGTGTTCCTTGTCATTGTAAGTTGACAATAAACCTAGTTGTTTGTTGTGTGCCAGTTAATCAATCATTAAGTTCACCTGTTGTTCATTAAGTTCCTTCGTTTGCCTCTGTGTGTTTATAGCCTTCAGTTTGTTCACTTCTTCATCTTGTATTTAAGTATTTAGATTTAGATTATCTTGGTTTTGTTTAACAAAAGTGCTGCAATCAGATCCTTCTCCTCATTTTGCCTGACAACAGCATGATCAGGGTTTGAAATTAACACCCGCCAACTCGCCCAATGCAGGTAATAATCAGCTGTGGCGAGTAACACTGTCAAATCACTCGCCAATGTGGCGTGTTACTTATTATTATGTTTACTCACTTTGCTGGGGAAGTTCGTGCAAGCCATTTCTGCGCGGATTTAGTCATCATGATATATGAAATACAGCATATATATGGTTTACTTGAACATGCCCGTCGCTACACAACAAATAATGGCGCGCTTGTTCATTCAAGCAATAGCGAAGATTAAAAGACATTGTTATTTTCCAGCATCCTACATTTTATTTATGTTGTTTGTACTGTATTGATCTGTCCACCTAAAATACTTTGTTTGGTGAAAAGGATGAGGATTTGAATAAGTTTGAATAAGAAAATAAATGTATGAAATCCAATTGTTTTATATATATATATATAAAAGCTGTGATGGAGTTGATCTGGTTTATTTTTGGCTAGTAGAAGTTCTGAATATACAACTAAATAATTTAGAAGCCAAATTGGCCGGTGAGTGAAAAAGTTAATTTCAAACCCTGACCGTGACATAATATAAAATGCACTACAAATAGTTTTTTAATGTTTTTATTTTTTACACATCTAAACACCTTTAACACAACATTGCATGAGTCTTGTCTATTTTGCTTAACTAAATTTGATATTTTTTTCTAATTTGAACATGAAACTGATATTTATGCTAAAAACAAGACACATTTGTTTGTTCCTTGAAAACTTCCTCAAAATCAATTATTTTAAAGTTTGTTTTGCTTAAATACTTGGCAAAACACTTTCCCCTAGTTTAAGCATAAATCCAGTGACGCTTTGAAACAAGAAACATTTGTTTGTTCTCTGAAAACAAAGTGAAATTCTTCCTCCAGATTTTTGTTCCTTCCCTGCGTCCAGATTCCCAGCGTTCCTCTGCTTTCACCTGCAGGAACAGAACAGGTTCATCAAAGCATTATTCCCTCCAGATGTGTCCATGTCTGCCTGGAACCGTCGAATCGCTCTCCCACGGGGCGCTTCGTGGAATTCCTCAGTCTAATCCCCGTTTAATGGATCTAGTTTCTGGGTGTTTGGAGAAAGGGCTGCAACAGGCCTCTGAGGTAAAGCTAGTTTAAGTAAGGTAAACCTCTCCCGCTGGATCGGGCCTCCAGATAAACATGAGAACTGGAAAGAGCAGGTTTAGACCTCCAGACACCTGTTGGTGACACAGCAGTTGAAGAGTGATCAGATCTGAGGTTGGGAACAGGTGAGTGCACTCGAGCGATCGTTCTCATTTCTACACTGTTTTTGTCTTATGAAATATCTAAAAACTCATAAATCAAGAAACATTTACTAGATAAGATGTACAGTACCTGTCAAAAGTTTGGAAACATGAAATTTTTTTAACGTTTTTGAAAAAAAGTATCTTCTTTATATCTCACATTTCTGACTTTATAACACAATTGCGACTTTATATCACGCAATTCTGAGAAAAAAAGTCGCAGTTACCTTTTATATTTTTTATTCTGTGGCGGAAACAAGCTTCCATAGTTGTCTATGTGAATATAAAGTGTAATTTATTCCTGTGATCAAAGCTGAATTTTCAGCATCATTCCTCCAGTCTTCAGTGTCACATGATCCTTCAGAAATCACTCTAATATGATGATTTGATGCTCAAGAAACATTTAGGATTATTATCAGTGTGCTGTGAATGTTTGTTGGAACTATGGTTTCGGGAAACGCCAAATTGTTTAACTATGTTGTTAACAATGAAACTTGCAACTCTCATAGTTGTCTAATGATGCTCCCAGAATGGATACAAATAAAGATTCTTCCCGAACATGTGCAACTATGAGAGAACAAAGGATGATACGAGGGTCTGATGAGAGTTGTTCTGGCCTGAGAAGCTCATTTCGAATAAAGGCCACGGTTTCTAGATGTTCCCTCGGAGTCGTTCATCAGTCCAGTGTATGGAGATGAAACGGTGTGTTGGCGTTGGCGTCGAGCCTCGGAGGGTGTGAAGTCTTGAAACATCTGTCCGGAGAGGGAGAGTCTTGGCAGAAGACGGCGGTCGTGTCCGGTTCCCTGTGTCCGGTTCCCTGTGACGGGTCTCTGGGACGGGCAGCTTTTCCTGGGCAGGATCGAATGATTGTTCTCGCTTCACTCCACCCAGACGTCTTCCTTCAGCTCAGCCCTGATGTCAATCTCTCCTGCTGTACATTATAAAGCACAGGAAGTCAACTTTAATCCACTTAACCCTTTAGCTATGTTAGGGGTGTAATAGTGCAAAAGTAGCCTATGTGATTTGGGACGCACCTTATCATCCTTTTTTCCTAAAACTACTGAAACACAAAGACATTAAGTAAGAAAGTTCTTACACTGTATCCTAACCAGACGCGATGCGATAAAGTGACAAAGTGATGTTTCCAGCAACAAATAATGTGTCTGTCCACACTAGACGCGACACGACTGCGAGATGTGTCAAAATCAATCAAAACCCACAGCCAATCAGAACAGCGTCTGGGCGGAGTCAGCCAATCAGAACAGCGTGTGGGCGGAGTCTTGCGGCGAGTGCACGGCACCAGAGAGTAATCCTGACGGCAAGAAAATGGATAAGTAGCTGCATAATCAAATTCACAAATATTACACCATTTAAACATTATTAAAAATACATAGGCTGAGTTACTAAAACAATCTTTGTCAAAGAATACACTTGTTTGTTCACAGTTTGAACGTTCTTGTTTCCATTTGTTTAATTTCAAGATCTGAGGTGAATTATCCATTGTTGCTTTTACAGCTACAAAGCTGGAGCACTAAATGATATTCAGAGTCACATTACACGCTTTTAACATTAAATAAAGCACATAAACAGCACCTGAGATTATCATTGCCACGCTTTGTGTTTGTTGTTCCAGCGCGACGTCGCAGAAAAATAGAAACCGTTTCTAAAACAGAATCGTCGCGTGTCGGCGTCGCGGCTGGTTAGGACAAACACTCTGATTAACATGGAAAATAAACCTTTTATCGCGTCGCGTCACGTGTAGTTAGGACACGGTGTTAAGGCCCTTTCACACCGGACGTGTAACGAAAAAGCGAATATTTCACGTGCGAATAGTTCGCGTCAAAACCATTCACATCAGCCGCGACGCTAATTTGCGACGTCTGTGACATTTCGAGCTCCAACAAACATGGACACTTCATCATCCAGTGAAGACGAGCTTTTCATTTTCTTTAAAAGACCGAAAAGAAGGTTTTGGGTGCACCCAGTATGCTAATCTTGTACATGAGCTAAAACTTTATCATGGCCGGTTCTGCACTTATTTTCGTGGGACATGTGAATATTTAAGATTTAATATTTAACATTTAAGGAGCTCCTCCAGACAGTGGCACCGCATCTTACGAGACAAACTTCAGGGAACCAATCGATCCGGGGCAGCATCTGGCTCTGTCTCTTTGACGATAATCGTGTTAGCTTTCTATCCCAAATGGACTATACAACGACAAATTACTATCACACAACATACTCACAGTCGTGATAGCCGATTTGGTTGGTAATGCTATGCCACACATTGGGCCCTATCTTGCACCCAGCGCAATTGACTTTGTACACGACGCATGTTTCATTCCTATTTCTCACCCGACGCACAGCGGACTTTTCCCTCCACAGACGCACGTCAGTAAATTAGGGAATGAACTTGCGCTCCTGGGGGCGGTTCAGCGAAAAGAGGAGGCGTGATTCGGCGCAAACGTTCCCTGGTGCTATTTTGCAGTTTCAGAAAACAATTCCGCCACAGACCAGGAGAAACCTCGTCTAAAGTCAGCGGCGCGTTATTCAGATGCTATTTTAAGGGCGCATGCTTGGCCATAATGTAGCGTGTGCACAACACACACACACTTTGCTTCTCTCATCTACACAGATGCAGCAGTTTTCATTTTTGCAAATCATACATTTTTACAATAGATAGATAGATAGATAGATAGATAGATAGATAGATAGACAGTTTATTATAAAAGCATAAATCTAGCTTACACATTTAGCCAAATTATTATACGCCTGTTGAACCAAAGTTAATCTGGGTGTGTTTCTCCATCCCCAATGTCACTTCTCTGTGTTTTACGGCCCTGGCGAGAACGTCGGTCTCCTCGGCTGTGAACCGCTCCTGGCGAATCCGCCGTTATAATAGTAATCCGCCATGGAACAAGCGCTCCTGCTCTTAAAGGGAATGTGAGATGACGCTCTGATTGGTTTATTTCACGTTACGCCCAAACCACATCTATGAATAATGAAGCTACTTCACACCAACACATTTTAGCTTTGCGTCGGGCGAGTCATTTATCCCGCCGGTATAAGAGCAACAGCGCCAAGACCCGCCCACAAAGTTACTTGTGTTTCGCGCTTGATACTTGCGTTTCAGATCGTTAAAATAGGGCTCATTGTCTTTCATATCCTTTCCTGTAGTTTTTGTTAGTTTGGTCAAACAAAACGGGATTCGTCGACACACAAGCAATCAGAAGATCCGTCATTGTTGCTGTGACGTCACCTTTGTTTCCTCGTATGTGATTGGTTGAAGCCTTTTCTGTTGCCGCGAAAGTAAAAAAAAAAAACGGCATAAAAGCGAAAAAAATAAACGTTGTTTTTTCGCCGCAGCACATTCGCGTTCGAGTAATTTTTTATATGACTCGTGACCCTAAACTTTTGAACTTTAGTGTATATCACGAAAACAATATTTTGTGGTTAATACATTTTCATATGTTTACTGTAGGTACTGAGTTGATTGATACTATACTTTGAAAGATATACTTCGATAACCAGGAGCAGAGCTGAAAGGCTTTGTAAAATTGAATCTTTAGCACTTTTGGACGGACAGTTTACAAACATTTCCTCAGTGTTTTCTGATCATTTGAGAGACTTCTTCTGTTCAAATCACGTTTCAGCGAAACACTTCAGTGTAAATGTCAACGTAATCAAATTCCTGTTGAAGAAAACATCAGGAAAAGCTCTCGTGGTGACAGCAGACTTTATCCAGTATTCACAGTTGTTCCCGATGATGTGTTTCCCATGGGAAGGTGTTGTTTTGGAGCGAGCGTGAGGATTGATGGGAACTCTCAGCTTGACCTCCTTACAGAATGTTTACAAAGTGCCCAGTCACATGATCCGTCAGCTGACACCCTGATTGGCTACCTGTGGAGAGACTGTTTGTGTGAGTCACGGCAAGAGAAATATTAGACGTTTTTTCCAGTAATCTGCGTTAAAACAGGCGTGACGTCTGGAGATCTTGAGCGGGAACAAATAATGAACACCCACTTCATCATTTAATGACAAAACAATGTAAAATCATCTGTAAGGGAATCACATTTACGTCTCCATTATGTGCCAATGTAATGTGCCACTCCAGCCAGCTAAACTGAAAACAATTACCGGCCATAAATATTCCTTACTGTCCATTTTGCAATTTTTTTTTTTATCAAGAATATATTTTCTTTAGTAAATGTTTTTGCTCTTTTTACCTCAATTACAATTCATACTTACAATAAAAACGCCAACGTTAAACATGTTAAATGACCGTCTAAATGTTTCAGAGAAAAACGATATATACAATATTTAACAACGTTTATGTAATTGATAGACTTGATCATTAGGATAACGAATGTTCTATTAACATTAAGAACGTTTGTTCATAACTTTTGGCTTCCTTCACAGCATTGAAAAATTGTCCAAATGAAGTTTGATGATGATATTTTCCTGTAATTTAATAAATCTCAGTTCTGATTTTATCATGCAAAATAAGGAAGCATTAACAGGGTAATATCAGGTCAGCTTTGATCACGGCCGGACAAACACCTTCCCTGCGGTCAGTGTTCATGAATCTGTTTCTCTTTACGAGTCACACCTATTATTTCAGACGTTACAGGCCTCCGTCCAGCATAAACAAACACACGCCAAGGAACGTAGGAGTGGTGTAGAAGAGGAAGCCCCTCTTACGCTGTGTGTGTGTATGTGTGTGTGTGTGTGTGTGTGTGTGTGTGTGAGTTGCTGAAGTCCAGAACAGTAGGTCATGAGCGTGTGTGGCCCATCTCTCAGATCTGAGCTCTACGTTAAATCATAACGTGTGCCGCTGGTCATGGGAATGTGGTCAAACGCCTGGACCGGCTGGACAACTCCCTTTTCTTTCGTATGTTCTTTTGTCTTCACTGGTATTTATGCTAGAATCTCAGTTTCTGTGTTATTAGATATAAAACCAATGCATTAGTTGACCTAAAAATCACAATTCTGGCATTATTTACTCACCCTCGGGTTCTCCTTTCATAGCGACCGTGACTGTCAAGGTCTAAAAAGAAACAAAGATGTCTTCATATCAGTGACGTCAAACCTGATGCATATTTTTTTTAAATTTGAACGTGAATGAGGATATAATTTTAGAGCCCACACTGAAAAAAAATATTTATTGAAATTAATACATTTTTTATCGTAAGTGGTTGCATTCAATTGATTTTGTCTACATTTAAACAAATGCATGAAGTTGAACTCAAATTGATTAAGTTCAACTTGATGCATTTGTTTAAATGTAGATAAAATCAATTGAATGCAACCACGTACAATAACATTTTTTATTAATTTCAACGAATCATTCTTTTCAGTGCATAATGAATTAACTTTTGCTGTTCTTCATGCAAAGATTTCGTATGGCTTTCAGAAGACTTGAAATATGGTACTTTTATGTTTTTTTTTTAACTCTTTTTTTGGAGCTTGACACTATGAACTTCTAGTTGAATGGAAATGCAATTCATGAAAATACATTTTGTGATCCAGCAAAAAAAGGTACTTATTTTGAATAAGTAATTACTTCACGCCGGCTAAAAAAGTATGTTCTATAAGATGAGTGTGTGTGTAGTGTGAATGTAATCCAGACGTAATATCAGAATTTTCAACTATATAAACTGAACATGGTGCTTTAAATCTACACTCAAAAAAAAAATGCTGGGTTGTTTTAATCCAATTTTGGGTCAAATATGGACAAACACAAACGTTGGGTTAAAAATGTAATTTAAAAATCAAACCCAATGGCTGGGTTTGTCCATACTTGACCCAAAATTGGATTAAAACAACCCATCATTTTTTAGAGTGTAATAACTTTCTAATCCATTGTAATTGCATCCATTATGAATCGATGTGATGGTGAGACGTGGGCGTTTTATATCTGATTGTTTGTTTCTCCTGAAACTATTTGGCCTAAATGACGTCAGCTGAGCAGGAACGTTGATTGTTTCATAGATGAAGTAAGTTATTACATGTTGATGAATGATTATCAAGACAAACATGTTTCTTTCTAGAATAACGTCACTGATGAATCACTCCCAATAGGAGAAGGAACATTAATTAAGAGAGTAAATAGAGTCAGAGTTGATGTATGAGGACTTGAGCAGTATTTGAATGAACAGTCAAACCCAAGGAGCTCTGGGTGGGCAGAATCGCCGTGTCTGGCGGGACAAAAGAGGATTGAAAGAGTGAAAAGGAAGAAGGGGTGAAGATTGGCCTTGCTTCTCACGCCGGTGGCCTGATGTTGGTTTGGTTCAGGAAATTCCTGTGCTTGTTTCAACTCCGCAGAGAATCCACTTCCCGTGGAGGTTCAGAAGCTCTTCAATCATCAGAAAGACGTCTGACAGACCACCTTCTGCAGTGTGTGTATATATATATATATATATATATATATATATATATATATATATATATATATATATATATATATATATATATATGATTGTATGAGGATTATATAAAAATATATAACCGAGATGGAGCAGTGTAAGTAATCTATTTTGTATGTCAAGAGTAAAAACCTTTATGGCTTTAATGAGAAATTTGATGTATACATTTATTTGTTGGCTGGATAATGCACAGAATGCTATTATTATGCTGTTGTCAAACCCTGGGCAAAGTGTGGTGCGATACCAGTCATCTATGAGAAAGTATTGGCATAATTGTCCATTTTAAATGATTTGTACTGTATGTGATTTTGTGTAGGTTGTTGTATTTTTTCTCTCTAATTGACCTTGAGTCTGGAAATAAAGTTGAATTGAACTGAAATATTATATATATATATATATATATATATATATATATATACATACATACAGGTATATATATATATATATATATATATATATATATATATATATATATGCACAATGATATTGTTGTGCAGTGTGTCTGTGTTTGTGTGTGTTTGAGTTTTAAGCAGGGCACCAGCAGGCCTGCGGTTTCTGTCAGGCTTTATCTCATGCATTTCACGCGGATCTTATTACACCCCAAGACATTTACAAGCGTTTTCCTTCTTCAGGAAGCAGAATTCCATTCCTAATGACGGCGCGCACTCGCCGAGGAATCCGGCCTGAGAATCCTTCATATCAGCGAGGTAAAACACACTCATTATGCGTGTAAAATCTCCATCTGAAGAGCGGCAAACACACAGAAAACCAAGCGAACACATTCCTGGTCAGCATTTCTCATCGATGATGTTGATGCATTTAAACACACTGAACGGGCAAATGTTATGTAATAATAAACTGCATGAAATGACATCTGACAATAATGAGAAGCACATGCTCTTTCAGCCGAGCAATTTCGTGATGTATTCATTTATTATGGCTCTTTATGTATTTAATCTGAAACTAAACAAGAAGGAGAAGCAGAAGTTTGAGAAATGCCTTCCATCATTCTAGAACAAAACAAGTTACCACCCATACAACACCACCAATACAACACCACCAATACAACACCACCCATACAACACCAGCAATACAACACCACCCATACAACACCACCAATACAACACCACCCATACAACACCAGCAATACAACACCACCCATACAACACCACCAATACAACACCACCCATACAACACCACCAATACAACACCACCCATACAACACCACCCATACAACACCAGCAATACAACACCACCCATACAACACCACCAATACAACACCACCAATACAACACCACCCATACAACACCAGCAATACAACACCACCCATACAACACCACCCATACAACACCAGCAATACAACACCACCCATACAACACCACCCATACAACACCAGCAATACAACACCACCCATACAACACCACCCATACAACACCACCAATACAACACCACCCATACAACACCACCAATACAACACCACCCATACAACACCAGCAATACAACACCACCAATACAACACCACCAATACAACACCACCAATACAACACCACCCATACAACACCACCAATACAACACCAGCAATACAACACCAGCAATACAACACCACCCATACAACACCAGCAATACAACACCACCCATACAACACCAGCAATACAACACCACCCATACAACACCACCCATACAACACCACCAATACACCACCACCCATACAACACCACCAATACAACACCAGCAATACAACACCACCAATACAACACAGCAATACAACACCACCAATACAACACCAACCATACAACACCACCAATACAACACCACCCATAAAAACACCCATAAAACACCACCCATAGAACACCACCCGTAAAACACCCATACATCACCACCAATACAACACCACCCATACAACACCACCAATACAACACCACCCATATAACACCAGCCGTAAAACACCCATACAATACCACCCATAAAACACCACCCATAAAGACCTCCCACCAATACCACCACCCATACAACACCTCCTGTAAAACACCCATAAAACACCTCACATACAACACCACCCTTAGAACACCACCCGTAAAACACCCATAAAACACCACCCATACAATACCACCCATAAAACACCTCACATACAACACCACCCTTAGAACACCACTCGTAAAACACCCATAAAACACCTCCCGCCCAACACCACCCATAAAACACCACCCGCCCAACACCACCCATAAAACACCACCCATACAACACCACCTATACAATACCACATATACAACACCACCAATACAACACCACCCACCCAACCTTGTGCCGGCTCAATACCAACAACATGTAGAAACAATCTGTTGTTTCCTTGGGTTTGTTGCAGGTTTGTTGGAACTTATGTAATCAAATGCAATAAATGTTCCTGTGTGAAACAAACAAACAGTGTTAAAAGTGCGTTTTATGGCAGCGCTGCAGATGTTTTCCATCACTTAACGGCTGAATCCAAACCGTCGACTTCAAAAGCGTCAGATAAGATCTGAGTCTACGAGCACTGCTGATCTTGCCTTCCAAGCAGAGTCAAAGCAAACATGGGAGTCAGACTTTATTTGGAGTTAAAAGTTTGTCAAATGAGCTAAAATGCTTCTCAGTGTAAAAGTGTACTGAATATATTCACTTGCACCTGTGAAATAGTTTAATAACGTTGACTAGATTGTTGAAATATGATGTTAGATGAGACCTCTAGGGTCAAGAACCTGAAGTGAATGTGGTGCGTTTGGAAAATCTGCTAATTCCAACATATCCCACATCCCTGATCAAGGGTTTCCATGCTTGTACGCTCTGCCAGACAGTAAAATGGTTTGGATTCATTTGTGCACAGCTAAATCATAAGAGGAATCGTCAATATGCACATTTTCGTTACTGGTTTAGCTCCTCCAGACATGGAAAATTTGTGGGTGTGGAAAATATTTTCGGTACTGAATTTGTTTTGCAGACCTTGTATGATGAGAACAACATATCTTTGTGTACAATGTGTTTAAAAGAATAATTAAAGTCAGCACGAAACAAAAGTTGTGCTAGTCTTTCTTTCCTTATTGTAATGTACTGTATATGGAACAAGAACAAATGTGGGCGGGGCTTGATTGTGTCTGTGGGGAATTGATTGGATGGTTGTGGTTTGCTATTGGCTGATCTCATGTGAGTGACAGGTTATAGCCCCGCCCTCGTCATCAGAGAAGAGAAGTTATTCTGATTGAAAATAACCAGGAACATGAATTTAAAACAATAATAATGAGTAGCGATAAATCTTTTATTATAAACGCATTATTCTGTTAAAAAAAATGCTCGATGAACGATGTGATTGCAAGCAAACTGACCTATCAACTTGAGTTTCATGACAAAACTTTGTACTAAAAGTAACATTTTGAAGAAGAGTATTGGAGTATTTTCTTGTAGAACGTTCTCCAATAATCTTCAACTTCAAAAACACATTACATACACACTTTTACAGTGTATGTAGAACACATCCAATCCATCATATACATTCATACACACTCTGGATACTGACATTTGCTGTATTCTCTATCTAGACGAAGCTGTTTGCACCGTTCGCTGACACTGAAACGACGCACTGATGTGCACTGAACCTTTGGAGCCACTTGTCAAGTCAAGTCATCTTCATTTATATAGAGCTTTTAACAATATAGATCGTTTCAAAGCAGCTTTACAGTGATAATAGGAGATTACAGTAACAGAGATTGTTTAGGCTTTACAGCAGCTCTAGAATAAAGTTATTGTCCAGATAAAGTTAGTTTTGATTGATTCACTTCCATTGCAATCATTAGTTATTAACTTAGGGGCCGCTAACACACACACCGCTCTCACAGAAAACCCTTAAAGGAACACTCCACCGTTTTTTGAAATAGGGCTTATTCACCTTCTTTCCTACATTTAGATAGGTGGGCAAATGCATTTTTGTCTCAGTGCATGCATTGTTTTAGTTTGACAGGGTCGGCGCTAGCTTAGCTTAGCATAATGAATGGAATCCTTTGTTGCCAGCTAGCATGTCCTGAGTAAAAGTGATATAAAAAATAAAAAACTCCACCTAATTACTTCTTGTGGCCTGCGTATTCACAACAAGTACAAATAGTGATGCAGATTAACACTAGGCGATTTCCTAGGCAGATATTGACTTGGGACTATATTAGGGGGAAGCACAGGCGAAGCACTGCTATTTGGGCGCAGAGATATCACACCCATGTAGCAGTGCTTCGCCTGTGCTTCCCCCTAATATAGTCCTTAATATATAAGTCAATATCTGCCTAGGAAATCGCCTAGTGTTAATCTGCATCGCTATTTGTACTTGTTGTGAATACGCAGGCCACAAGAAGTAATTAGGTGGAGTTTTTTATTTTTTATATCACTTTTACTCAGGACATGCTAGCTGGCAACAAAGGATTCCATTCATTATGCTAAGCTAAGCTAGCGCCGACCCTGTCAAACTAAAACAATGCATGCACTGAGACAAAAATGCATTTGCCCACCTATCTAAATGTAGGAAAAAATGTGAATAAGCCCTATTTCAAAAAATGGTGGAGTGTTTCTTTAATGCGCTCCGGCCGTTCATTTACACAACAGTGTTTGGAGCTCGAGAACGCAAACCTTGAATAATTTTGAAAAATAAAGTTATCTCCTCACAAACTTCAAAAACGCAAATGTGAAAACGCTGACGGCGTGCACATGCGTATTACGTGTTTAGTCTATAGATATGCGCGTTTGAATATATATGTGCGCAGGCGTGTAGTCTTTCTTTACAAATTGACCTCAACAAACTACCTGTCTGGCCTTAAAAATTCATGAGACAGATTTAATTTTTATTTCTTTATTTATTTTTTCCATCCGACTGACTCTACAAGATCCCCCTCCATCATCTGGAGCAGAATTACACCGGAATCTGCACTCTGTCATCCCAGACGACTCAGACGTTTTCCTGGAGCTGTGACTGTGGTTGGCACCGGACTGAGAGTATCCAGATGAAAAGATCCTGTGCTACTCATATTTATGAACAAGGTCTGAACCCACTGAAGTGCTGCTGCTTTATGTATAATAATAATAATTACTCTCATGAGCAAAGCCATTGCTGTGTAAAATGCAGCTCTTGACATTTATATAAAGTGGTTAGTAAACAAGTCAAGCACGCCAGACGCTTAATGACAGTGTGTTAATGTTAAGGAGTCGTTTGCTGTGTTTCAGATGGTCATGATCAGTCATCACAGGCGCTCCCGGCTCGAAGGTTGTTCAAAGAGGCGAGACGCCACGTTTAGGCCAAATTATAATCCCAGAATGCATTGCACATATGAGTATGAGAATTTGAGAAATGGTTGATTTGTCGATATATTTTGTTTAGTACTTAAAGGTACACTGAAAAAAAAAGGTGCATGGTTTTGTAGTAAATTATAAATATATGAAAACAGCATGAATCTATGTAGAGCGCCTCAAATCAATCCCTTACACATTTAATAACTTTTTTACAACAAAAATGAACCATCACTGAACTTACTTAAGCTGGACTGTGACGCTATTTTCTTCTAGAAACAAAAATGTTTGCATTATTTTCCTGTTGTAAAGCTATCTGTATTGTAAAGCGCTATATAAATAAAGGTGACTTGGCATGTACAGTACATTTATGCATTTTAGATTGTATCCGAATCAGCTTTTGCGGCTCCATCAGGATGCCGACTTTGAAGAAAGCTAGGATTGCGGTCAGAAGCATTGTTTCATGCTCGTCCCAAAGACTCGTGTTTTATTGTTTGTGTGTTCCTGTTTACAATGTACACTAGTCAAACGTTTTTAATGTTTTTAAAAGAAGTCTCTTCTGCTCACCAAGGCTGCATTTATTTGATTAAAAATACAAAAATAACAGTAAAATTGTGAAATATTATTATAATGTAAATCATCTGTTTTCTATGTGAATATATAGTAAAGTGTAATTTATATCCTGTGATTAAAGCTGAATTTTCAGCATCATTACTCCAGTCTTCAGTGTCACATGATCCTTCAGAAATCACTCTAATATGATGATTTGATGATCAAGAAACATTTATGATTATTATCAATGTTGAAAACAGTTGTGTACATTTTTATTTCAGGATTCTTTGATGAATAGAAAGATCAAAAGAACAGCATTTATCTGAAATAGAAAAGCTTTTGTAATATTAAACACTACCGTTCAAAAGTTTGGGGTCAGTAAGAATTTTTATTTTATTTTTTGGGGGGGAAATAAATAAAAAAAATCAATACTTTTATTCATCAAGGATCAAAAGTTACAGTCAAGACATTTTTAATATTTAAAAAGATTAAAAATCTTACCGATCAAAACCTTTGACCGGTATAGGTGAGTATGGAAGCTGGTTTCCACCATGGAATAATAAATAAAAAATAAACAGGAACACTCTCAGAAAATAAAGTACATAATTGTACCTTTAGGGGTACAATGGCTTGTCACTGGGGCTGTACCCTCAAGGGTACAATATTGCACCTTAACCTTTAAAAGAAACGGTACATATATGTACCTTTTAATGCTTTTTGACCCTCAAAAAGGCACATATATGTACCTTGAGGTCCAATAATAAGCCCTATGGGGTACGATAGTGTAGACTGTACCTTGGGGGACAGAAATGGACTCCTACTGTACCCCTATTTCTGACAGTGTATCTAAGCTCACAATTCTTCAGATGAGCCGCATTTGATGGCATGGAAAGCCGCTGATACTGGAATGCAATCCCTGTTGAAGGAAAGGGTGTGGATACAATTACCGCACAAATGACTTGTTATTGCCCTGCAAACTGTAATTACTTCTGACATAGTTTGGCTCGGATGCTCGAGAGCGCCACAGGCGTCTTCCATTAGCGCCGGGCTCTCGGGTCTGATGGTTTCCTCGAGTTTAACGTAGACGAAAGCATGCAGGCTTGGCTTTTCCTCACTTCTGGTGGCTTTCGATCTTGTCTCTCATCTCTTGAACACAAATGGCTCAGGTGTTGTTTCCATCATGTTTTACTTTAGTTTGGCGCCTTCATTTACGGCCCCAGCAGGTGTTTGGATGGACCGACGCATTTACACACTACTAAAGCAAACTAGGAAACACTTTTGTGCAACAAATAAAAAATTTAATGACACTTTTGAGTGAACATTAAAGTTTTTTAGTCAGTGTTTCCCATTGCTAGGGTCAAAATGCATGGACAGCGAGTCTATAGAGAGCAATAGGCAGTTCTAGAACTAAAAGTCCCAATCATTTTCCCCATGTATGGAAATTGATTTTGATAACTTAAAGACAGACCCACTGTGTGCTACAAGGTTGTTAATGGACGTTTATGTTGAAGACATCAGCCTGCATTATTAACAGCAGAATTCATGGTGAAAAACTACATTACCCATGATTCCTCTCCAGAGAATCAAAACACGCAAATCGTGCCAAAAGACCCCATGCTCTCAAAATACTTAAATATTTATGCATATTTTACAATAAATGTAAAATATTTTGTTGTTTCTATGCACAGTCAATATCTTTAAATCAACAGTTTCATATTTCTCCTTCATTTTTAATTTAATTATACTGTTCGCAATTGTAATTATAGTTCTTTCCCTCATTAAAGCCGTTGAGTTCACAGTCTTGTATTTTTGTCTGATTTTCAAATCAAATTTAGTAATTCTGTGATTCTCCTGGAAGCTGCTTGGTTTGGTTTATGGATTTGAACTCTCCTTTACTTGAGAAGCAAATGACTGCGTTTTATGCTTAAAACAAGAACAAATATCTGACAGAGGGGTCAGAAAAATGAACTTAATTCAAAGGCAATACAAGATTATTTTTCTGACCTTTCTGGCAGATATTTGTTCTTGTTTTAAGCATAAAGCATAAACTCAGGCATAATATCTGAAGTAATTTGCTGTTAATGTATCTTGATTTAAGAATGTTTAGATATTTGTGCTGAAAGTTTTGCAGTGTGTATTTAATGCCATTTTCTTTCTCAGAAAAGTTTAAATTCATCCTCTTTATTTATCTTTTTTCTACTCCAGTAATAGTGATGATTACTGTAAATTTACACACATCCTACTGTAATCTCTCAGATAGCAGCTCTTTATGTGCTCTCTCTCTCTCTCTCTCTCTCTCTCTCTCTCTCTCTCTCTCTCTCTCTCTCTCTCTCATGACTCAAGCATGGGAAACTGTCTTAATGAGACACTCATTTTGTGTTCATGTGCATTTGGCATGTCTGAGATCAAATAGTACAGTTATTACAGGAGTATTACAAGAATGACAGGGAATTAAATCATAGTTTAAGATGTGTACAGTCAGTGACCAGAATAGCATGAGTCTCGAGGGTGGGGAAAAATCTGATAAAAATTGCTTGTCCGAATGGCAGCACAATTTGCTTAAAAATTTTGTGATTATATATCAATATGACTGTAAAATAATAGCAATAATAATAATAATTGTACTGTAAAATAAACATATTACTACTATTATTACTAACTTAAAATATTAAAATAAGAATTATTAATTTTGTAATATTTGACTAAAATAAAAAATGACTTTTTTAACAACTGTAAAATTACAATATAAATATTTTCCGGCATTAAACCATCAAGCTTTTATTTTGGCGTAAAACCACAGGAGCCCTTAAAGCTTCAAAATGTTCGACTGGCATGTAAAAGAACACCTGAAAACCGAAGCGCATATATTAGTTTAATTCAACTGCAACCTTTGAGATTTGATACTACATGTAACTAAGCCATATCGCAATTCTGCTTTTATTCCGATTATGTTGTACTTCAGAAAGCATAGAAAGCTGGTCGTTTGCACTGCACTTCTGAGATCGCATGTCAACACTAGTGTTGTGTCTCCCGCCCGGTGACGACACACATGTGGCTCTCGTGGGTGTGAATGAGGGAGTTTCACAGAAAGTCCCGTAACCTCACACCATTAGCTTCTTAAAGCAACACTAAAGATTATTTTTTACCTTAAAATAAGGTTTCCAAAATCGTTTCAGTGGTTCATCAAGTCGTAAAAGGGTGAACGGCACTTCTGCATTCGCTTTGCGACTCTCTATCGGCTGTAACCACACTATGCAAGTTTGCCAGATCGGGTAGCGGATCTGTAGTTCAAACGAGACATAAGAAACTACAAATTCGACTTGCTTTATGGCAAGCGTTACAATAGTCATTATTTAGTTTTTCTTCGTTTCTGATGTCGCAACACATCATACTTTCATAAAATCATGCAACATACTCTACCTTGTCTGTGGACATCGTTCATTCCAAAGCCGGTGCTGGATAAACAGCGAGTGTGTGTGCGACGGTAGGCTAAATCATTTATGACAGCGGTAATGGACAATTCCGCTTCCAACCTGTAGGGGGACCGCAGAGGAAAAGTGCTTTGGTGTTGCTTTAAAGGCCCCCTGAAATCAAAATTTAAGTTTTTTAGTTTTTAGTATGAATATGTAAGCCTTAAGGTTATGAAAAAGCTGGCATGTTCCAAAACAATGACAAAATTCACATTTAGGAGATATAAGCATTCAAAACGTACAGTCTCTCACTTCCGCTAAAATGGATCTGGGGGTTTTATGACATCACCACGTCTCATCACATCTCCTGTCCAATCAAATGCTCTCTAGAATCTAAAGCTCCGCCCCCTCTGCTATAAACACCACCTGGCCAAAGCGACCGTTGACATGTCACAGAGGAATATGTGTTGGAGTGTGTGTTCGGTTGCTCAAACACGAGTTTTATAACGTTTTCCAACTGTATGTTGGTTAAGAATGAAATTGCTAGAATTTATTCACATCTCTACTGTTGAATCCAGCGTATCATCAGCGCTCGATTCACTTCCATGGTGCTGTCAGTCTGAGAGCCAAACTAAATGCTATTGGCTGTTTGAAAAGGGGGAGGAGCCATTCAATATGCCCCGCCCCAGTGGAAATTACGTCAACGCATCAAACAAAGCTGCACGTACCAAGACACTTCAGTGGGTCTTTAACGTTTATCTGTTTATCAATCAGTAGAATGATATGAAGTTATTATGATATCTGATGCATCCATAACTTGCCGTCCCAAACACACACTGAAACATTTCGTGCAGGATTTACAACTTTCTCTCAGAAATTGCTAGTAAATGTCACAAATAATTACAAAAAGAAACATTTTTAAATGAATTAAAAAAAACTTTATAAGCAGAAAGACTGAGATCATATTTTCCCCAATAATCTTTGAGGTGAAGTGAAGAAAAGGGACATTCTTGCGTTGATGAATCGTGTTTTCATGGAGAATATTTGTGTTGCATCATCAAAGCATTGGCTAAAAGCTTCATTGTGTAAAATGACAACAGCCACGTGATAAACTACATTTGCACAGTGAGTCATTGTAAGCTGCACTAATAACTCAAACATGTCTATATCAGCTGGTCTAATCTTGTCAAGATTGTTTCAAAGCAACGTCACATTAATAGACAGCTGTAAAATTCACGAATTATGAAACGAGTTCAATGTCAGCTATAAAGAAGACTAACCCTAATGTTGCAAAGTTCATGAGTTATTAAACGCAGGAGAAACATCATGCAGAGAGTGTTTCATGAGGCAATATGAATGATAATCGTGATATATTTACCCTCCCTTTACATCTTTTGTGTATGAATCACCCGTATCGCTCAATGCAAACAGCATATTTCACACACACAATGGCCTCATTGAGAGCAGCTCGCCTCCTCGTCGTTCCCGCTCGAGTTCATGCCTGTTGATTTCCAAAATAGAGGTCATACGCTTTGAGAGATGCGACCCGGGCCGAGAGAGACAGACTGAATCTGGCAGACGAGAGGAGAGCTTGTCTCCACATGCCAGAGAAAGAGAGAACGTTTTTCCATTTTATTTCAAACGAAACACTGAATCCAGCGCTCATCGTGAGCATCCTAATGTACCCTGACCTTTGACCTCACACACAAGGTCACAGTATAATGTAGCACCTGCTCGCTAGATATGTTGCTATGCGGTTGCTAGGTTACGTCACTTTGGATAAATGCAAAATGCACACGTGTAATTTTGGAATAATGCTGTTTTCACTGAGCAACGCATTTTCTCAAGGTGTTGTGCATTTGCTAGAGCATTATGGGATGTTTGCAGGGCGTTGCTATGTTACTTAGGTGATATGAGTTTTTTTTTAGCACATTCTTAGACTGTTGAGAGTGGTTGCAGAGTGTTTCTAGTTTCTAAGGTGATGCGAGTTTTATCCCGTTGCCAGGGTGTTGCTATGTGGTTTCTAGGATGATGTTTGTGGTTTTTAGCACATTGCTATGCAGTTGCTAGAGTATTATAGGTTGTTTCCAGGGTGTTGTCCCTGGCTGTTGAGAGTGGTTGCCAGGGTGTTGCTACCCACTTTCTAAGGTAATTCAAGTAGTTTATTAGTCATTTTCACAGCTTTCACAGGGTATACTGGGCACTGACATATTTAAGTTTTTTAAAGTACATTGCTATGCGGTTGGCAGAGTGTTGCTATGTGGTTGCTAAGATGATGTCAGTGGTTTTTAGCATGTTGCTATGTGTTTGTTGTGGGTGTTTCTGCTGGTTGCCTGGGCATTCCAGTTGCTATGGTAAGTAACTAGGCTGTTGAGAGTGGTTGCCAGGGTCCTTCTATCCAGTTTCTAAGGTAATGTGAATTTCTTTTATTACACTGCGATGCAGTTGTCAGGTTGTTGCTATGTAGTTGCTAAGTTGATGTCACTGGTTTTCATGTTGCTATATGTTTGTTAGGGTGTTTCTTCTGGTTGCCTGGGCATTGCTATCCAGTTGCTAGTGTAATTTGACTGATTTTTAGCACATTGCTTTGCGGTTGCTATTATGGGTTGTTTTAGGGCGTTTCTAAGTTACTAGGCTGTTGAGAGTGGTTGCCAGGGCGTTGCCGCCCAGTTTTAAAGGTGATATGAGTCTTCTTTTTAAGTGCATTGCGATATGGTTGGCAGGGTGTTGCTATGTGGTTGCTAAGATGATGTCAGTGGTTTTTATACTGCTGTGTGTTTGTTAGGGTGTTTCTGCTGGTTGCCTGGGCATTGCTAACTAGTTGCTATAGCAATTTGACAAAATTTAAGCACATTGCTATAGGATTATGGTACAGTATTATGGGGTGTTTCCAGGGTGTTGCTAAGTTACTAGGCCGTTGAGAGTAATTGGTTGGCAAGGTGTTGCTATGTAGTTGCAAAGATGTCAACAGTTTTTATGTTGCTATGTGTTTGTTAGGGTGTTTCTGCTGGCATTCCTATCCTGTTCCTTTGGTAATTTGACTGATTCTTGGCACATTGCTATGCAATTACTTGAGTATTATGGGGTGTTTCCAGGGCATTGCTAAGTTACTGTGCTGTTGAGACTGGTTGCCAATATGTGTCTATCCAGTAGATAGGTACATTTTAAGTACATTGTCATGCAGTTGCCAGGGTGTTGCTATGGGGTTGCTAAGATGATGTCCGTGGTTTTTAGCATGTTGCTATGTGTTTGTTAGGGTGTTCTTGCTGGTTGCCAGGGAATTACTAATTGGTAATTTGACTGGTATTTAGTGCAGTTGTTGAGGTGTGGAATGATTTGAGGAATCATTCAATTCTGCAGGATGAAATATTGACTTTTGTCATTAAAGCAACAAAACAAACATATATGTAACTTCAATAATAGTGTTTGTATTGTTGTTAAGGGACACCGTTTAAGTTGTAAACATTGTTAATTTGACACAAATATTCTCTCAGCGTTCTATATTTGGCTCAGTGCAAAGGAAAACAATATTAAAAGTTAAGATGTGATGACATCTTGGCAATGGGTTGTGATTACCTCAAAATTACCTCAACTTGTAAATGTTGATGCGAAATATTATCACTCTAAGCCAGTACGGCTGATCCAAAACAGCCCAAAGCAACAACAAAGAAAGACTCGACTCAGCAGAGAGCAGTTTTTGCATGTTTAGGTTTGCTGCTAATGCCAGAGAGACCTGTCATTTAATGACTGAACACTTCAAAACAAGTGCCATAATGATGATTACAGCCGTGGAAGATATTTCTTTGAGAAACAGCGAGAGAGAGACGTATGAATGACAGGGTGTCGGTGCAAGCGTGATCAATCCAGACATTGTTGTACAACAACATTACTTTGAAACTCGTGGTTTTAAGAGACTCACAGTCTCTTCATTTCTGGAGCACAAACTGAAGTTTAACTCTCAGTTGATGAGATTAAACACCATGTATATATGACTGTATGACACCGATAAACAGTCTGAATTCTTTGATTTGTTTGACGAATTAGATCACACTTACACTTCACTGGTGACATGACTGGCAAATTTAAATCGACAGCTAAAGCCGAAATTCATCCACACCCTTATTGTCCAACATCATCTGCAAAGCCGACTCGACAACTGACTGACGTCACACAGATGAACATCAACATGTAAACTTCACTGACGCCTATTGAGGGACCAGAAACTTGAAGAGATGCAGAGGTGTAGGATAGAGACTATCCCTAATATAAAACTGCAGAACTGATGATACACGTAAAAATATAATATCGTTTTTTACCCCTTCATGAGCGCGTTTAACAGAAAACAAATGTTTTTAAGTACATGGTTGCCAGGATGTTGCTATGTGGTCCTGAGTGGTTTTTAGCACATTGCTGTGCAGTTGCCAGAGGATTATGGGGTGTTTCCAGGGCGTTGCTAAGTTTCTAGGCTATTGAAAGTGGTTGCCAGTTCCTTTCTAGCAAGTTTCTAAGGTGATGTGAGTTTTGTTTAAAGTACATTGTCATGCAGTTGCCAGGGTGTTGCTATAGGGTTGCTAAGATGATGTCAGTAGTTTTTTAGCACATTGCTATGCAGTTGCTAGAGTATTATGTGGTGTTGCCTGGGCGTTGCTAAGTTACTAGGCTGTTGATAGTGGTAACCACGGCGTTGCTATCGAGTTTCTAAAGTAATTTAAAACGTTTATTAGTCATTTTTACAGCGTATACAGGGCACACAGGGTAATGCACTGTTTATGATATGAGTTTGCTTTTTATGTGCATTGCTATGCGATTACCAGGGTGTTGCTATGGAGTTGCTAAGATGATGTCAGTGGTTTTTAGGGTGTTTTTATGTGTTTTTTAGGGTGTTCTTGCTGGGCATTGCTATCCAGGTTATATGGAAATTTGACTGATTTTAGCACATTGCTATACAGTTGCTAGTGTATTATGTGGTGTGGCCAGGGCGTTGCTAAGTTACTAGGCTTTTGATAGTGGTTGCCATGGCGTTGCTATACAGTTTCTAAAGTAATTCAAAAAGTTTATTAGTCACTTTCACTGCTTATACAGGGTACACTGGGCATTGAACTGCTTATGTTATGAGTTTGTTTTTTATGTGCATTGCTATGCAGTTGCCAGGGTGTTGCTATGTGGTTGCTAAGATGATGTCAAAGGTTTTTAGCGTGTTTTTATGTGTTTGTTAGGGTGTTCTTGTTAGTTGACTGGCCATTGCTATCCAGTTTATATGGTAATTTGACAGATTTTTAGCACATTTCTATGCAATTGCTAGAGGATTATGGGGTTTCCAGGGCGTTGCTAAGTTACTGAGCTCCTGAGAGTGGTTGCCAGGACATTTCTACCCAGTTTCAAGGTGATGTGTTTTTTTTAAGATATGCTACAATGCAGTTGCCAGGGTGTTGCTATGTGGTTGCTAAGATGATGTCAGTGGTTTTTAGCATGTTGCTATGTGTTTGTTAGGGTGTTCAGTGAGTGCTGTACTGTTTCCATGGTAATTTGACTGATTTTTAGCACATTTCTATGCAGTTGCTGTGTGGAATGATTGAGGGATCATTTTAAGTGCACTTCATTACTTAAGTGCACAAAGGCACGTTCTAGGGATCAACAACATAGTGTCCACTGACACTTATTTAATCACATTATATGTACAGTCTGTAAATACATTTGTGCAGTGATGCCAGAGAAAACATTGCTATTGCTAAAGTTATGCATCAGATGGTTGAACTCCTTCATGCATGGAGTTGAAATCTGCCCCAAACGCCTCATAAAAGTGTTTGTAGTTCTTCATGTGTGCGCTGGCTGATGCGATGCATTCTGTGACACTGAATCATTATGTGTGCCTGATGTAATGGCTGCTGGGATATGTTAAATGTTACAGAAGTTTAAATGTGGATTGAGAACAAACCATCTGCTCATTCTAGGACAGACGCGCGGGTCACATGATCACTCATAGCCGTACAAATGTACAGGCACTCCTGAGGATTTAAAGATCACATTAAAGTTCATTGTGTCTTTCCTGCTTCAGGGTTGCGTGTGGAACATCTGCAGCAACATCACAAATACACAAATCACCCTAGCAACCACCCCGAGTACCCAAGCAACCGCATAGCAACACTTTTGCAGCTACCTTGAATGCCCTAGCAACCGCATAGCAAACAATTTGTTTGAAAAACTGAAAGCAACCTAGCAACCATCCAGAATACCCTCAAAACGGCATGGCAACACCCAACCAACCACCCTGAGTACCCTAGCAACCACCCTGAGTACCCTAGCAACCACCCTGAGTGCCCAAGCAACCACACATATCTGAGAGACTGAAAACACTCTAGCAATCACCCAGAATAGCCTCAAAACAGCATAGCAACACCCAAGCAACCACCCTGAGTACCCTAGCGACTGTATCGCAAACGATTTGTCTTAGAGACTGAAAACCTTCGAACTTTGAGATTTCAAAACTGATTCAAACTTATAATCTTTTTGCTAGGCTTTCTCAAGCCAACATCAAGTTTGTTCACAAACTTTACTCATCTAGTTAGTTTTAGTTAGGTTTAATTAGGCTATTTAAGTTTAATTTATTATTATTTCAGTTTTAGTTTTTATTTATTTCCAGTTAATAATTTTAGTGCTTCAACTTCAACTTATTTCAGTTTATTCATTTATATTTATAAGTTTTTCATTAATAAGTTTTTCATTAATATTGGTACTTAATTTTATTTCAGCTTTATTTAAATTAACAGAAATGTTTTTAAAATTAATAGTATTTAGTAGTTTTTGTTAATATTGTGAATTTAAATTTTATATTTTCTGTTTTAATTCTAAGTTTTAGTAATTTAGTTTATTTTTTTATAAATATGTCTATATAGTTTTAATTAGGTTTTATTTTATTTATTTTAGTACTTACACTTATACTAAATGGAAAAAGATGCAACTAGCTGAAATAAATGTTGTATTTATTATATTTTATTTTATTTTTATATTATTAGTAATTTTCAAGTGCTACATTTTTTTATGGTTTTAGTTTAGTAAAGCTTATGATCATGTTCTCCATCTGTACGAAGAGTCACATGATCAGTGACACTCATTAGTCTCATTAGATCTCATTAGTCACATGAAAATCCTGCAGGAATATTTTTCATGATCCTGTTTATTTCCAGGTTGAAGCGTCTCAGACTTGAACCCCAGTGTGTGTCCAGTGAACTTTTTCCAGCCCTTATGTAATAAATGGGTGGAGGGGCAAAAATCAATTCCAAATGTATGCAGCACTTTGTCATTGCATTCTTGGTGCTCCGAAATCAGATCCAGGAAAACACGAGCCCCAAAAACCACTGGAATAAAGAGAAGACTCCAGATGACCTCTGGACAAGCACGGATACGATCTCAGTTCAAATGTGGTGGAGGCTGTTAAATCCTCAGTTATGTGGTAAATGTAAAACATAATATTTATCGCTTGCCAAAAATAAATGCAGTGATCTACGAGTCTTGATGTCGCTTCGTTTGCTTTGGTGGCGGAAAGTTAAAGAATCATTGAGGAGACGCACAAATGCCTGATGTTTATGAAGATAATTGCAGAAACAGATTTGGAGCAAAACCTTTGACTCACCGTCTCTGCTACTCTATGATGACAAACATCACGCGACGAGTTCAGTGACTGCGTGTCAAAATGGAAAATGAGGTAAAAACACATTGTGGTGTTAGTTAAGTCATTCATCTCCATAGATATATACACTAGATGTCGCCTTGGGGTTCTAAGCATGCGTCAAAACCGCCGCCATCTTGGAACAGGGGTCTTGCATAGGAAGTAGCTAGGTAACGCTGCTATCTCCGCCTGTACTTCGAATTCATGGATGATGTCGGACTTTTGTGCTGTGTATGGATGTTCACACGAACGAAATCTAAAAACCAGACAGCAAGGGATTACATTTCACAAGTGAGAGTGTGTTTTATGATATTGAATGATACGAAAGGGGTCAGCCCTATGTTCCCACAGCCCTATGTTCCCACGGCCCAATGTTCCCACATTTCTAAGATTTTTTTTATTTTTTTTTATGATTTGTCTAAACCCCAGTTACGGGTAGGTTTAGGGGTGGTGTCAGGGGTAGGCCATTTGTGGGAACATAGGGCTGTGGGAACATAGGCATGATCCCATACGAAATTATATTTCTGGTTACGTTGGTTTGTTTCAGTCCTTGGTTAACGACCGAAGCTAATCCATGCTAGTTAGCTAGCTAGTTACCCATTAGTTTTTGACAGTTAGGAAAACCGACAATGAACAGAATGTATTTATATCAATGTAATATGATCGTAAGATGTTGGAAATATGGACAGTTGTTTTGGTCTCTATTCAATAGTTTCTCCGACTGGCGCTGTGTGGCCGAGTTCAGTCTCCGTCTATTTCCAGCTAGCATGCTACGCTAACTTCAGTCAGCATTCTTGGCTAACGGAGATAAGTCTTAAGTTAAAACATCCACCTGAACAAGTTTATCCAAACATACTGGTTCTGGCTGTTTACCCTGATTGTATCTGATGAGCTACGACGTGACGGAAAACCTGCAAATTGCTTTGTGTATCATATTTAATAAACCAACACAATTTAAATGTTTAAATTAACATGTATAGTCACACCATTGTAGGCATTTTGCCATGCAGTAGGCTAAGGTAAGTAGCGATAGTTCATTCTAAGTTTACTCTCAAGTGGAAGAATGTGACTAATAAACTTAGGCCTACTAGCACTATGCATTATATTTTGAAAAAGAAGTAGATTATCTTAATATCAAAACCTTACATTTTCTCTGGACCAAATGATAAATACATGTCTGACCGTTGGAACGAACCAAAAAAACTAGAAAATCGCATTCATGACGATTTATGGTGATTTTATTTCCGTTAGACCTTTGCCTACTGATGCATTAAAGAGGAGGGGCTCCCCTGTTCCAAGATGGCGGCTCTATTGACGCATTCGTTCCAATGAACTGCTGTAGCCAAGGCGACATCTAGTGTATATATATCTATGATTCATCTCTAGCACTGATAAAGTGAGTGATTGTGTCATCCGGCAGCGTTTATGCTCCAAACATCAATAGTTATATATGTTTATAGCAATAAAAACGCTGGATGGAAATGACAAGATGTACATAAGTTCTAAAAATGAGCATGAAAAAATTTATGCGCTCAATTGAGGCGGACACATTTTTTAATCTAATTTGCTTAAAACTGAGAAGTTTTTCACGTTCATTGTTAAAACGATCCCCATTCACACGGATCCGCAAAAATGACTAAAAACGCTGTATTCTGCTGCCAGGCCAGTAGATGGCGATGAAACACTATAGACTGAACACGTAATGAGCATGTGCATGACGTCACCGTCTTCGTTTACAGGGGGAAACCCGCACTTTGCACTTTGAAACCCGTTTTCAAAAGTTTGCGTTTTCAGGCAGTTCGTTGCATTTAAACGAACGGCCAAAACGTATAAAAAGTTTTACGTTTTTTTGTTGAAAACGATGTCATGTAAACAGCCCCTGGAAACACATTTACTGAATAAATCCCTCAATAAACTCACGTGACTTTGCCTCAGCGTCGGCTGTGATTGGATAACTGGAGTAACCAGTGGACCAATGGCGTCGCAGCATCTCTAATGTTGGTTTGGTGTTTCTGAAAGTCGAAGTGTGTGATCAGAATGATTTGGTGTAATTCCCTCCAGAAGCGTCTCACACAAGGGAAAAAGAGAAAGATTGCAGAAACTTACAGTTTTATTACTGATATTCTGCACCAGGAAGAGATGATTTTGTTCTCTTGAACACATGAGATGGAAACACTGCTTTATTCACAAATCTTTTATGCAATATTGTGCATAAGTTAAATTCACAACTTTGGATTGAATCATTGATTTCCCAAATCATGCATGTTGTCGAGGACAAGTCTATGAACGCTTGTTTCCAACATGGAATTACTAATAAAAAAGGTAATTACAACTTTTTATCTCACAATTCTGACTTTATTTCTCCAAAGAATTCCATTTCTCCAAGAATTTAGAATTTATATCTCACAGGTCTTATTTTTTTTCTCTCAGAATTGCTAAAAATATAGTCAGAATTACAAGATATAAACTCGGCATTGTGAGAAATAAAGTCTCAATTAAAAAAGATAATTGGAACTTTATATCTCGCATTATAAAACCTGCAACTGAGAGAAAAACAAAGTCAGAACTGTGAGATAAAAAGCCACAATTACTTTTTACATTTTTAATTCTGTGGTGGAAAACAAGCTTCCATAGACTGAATTATTTATTTGTTGTCTTGTAATTTTTTGTCGCTGTTATTGAGTGTGACCTATATGCATTGCATAGTTCGGCTGTTCTTCTGTCAAAGATGCTCAATGTTTTTATTATGTGCATGTGATCAGCTGTTGGCAAAACTATTAAAGTGCCTCTATTATGCTTTTTCAGATATTCCCTTTCATGCAGTGTGTAATGGGGCTGTTTGTGAATGTAAAAGCTCTGCAAAGTTTCACAGATCAAAGTGCAGATAAATAAAGTTATTGTCTCCTAAAAGAAGGAATGGTAAAATCGGTGCTTCATTACTGTCTTGTTTACAGTGTGTACAATCGCTGAGCACTGAGGAAGCCTTCATTCGACCAATCACAGCAGACTGGGCCATTTGGCCAATCAGAGACGAGCAGCTCTCAGAAAGGCGGGGTTTAGAAAGACTGAATCTTCAAACAAGTCGTTTTAGACTCTTTGAGAAATGTGGTGATATGCAATGTATGTTATGAGAAAATTAAAGTGTTTTTGACCTTTGATGCGTGTGAATCTGTTGTAGGAGATGCAAAAACAACATTAGGAACCTTTAAAATAGCATAATAGTGCACTTTAAAGAATTACAGAATAATTTGATCGTTTTCCGCAATCTCTGAAATGCTGTTATTCATGTCATGAACACAAACATTTCTGAATTCATACGCATTAAGGCAAGTGAAAACTTTACATGTTGAGCTCAGTGTTAAGAAACACCAGCACATAAATAAAAGCAAACACACTGACATGCGGTTTATGGCATTAATAAATCAGAACTGGGGCTTGTTGGATGAGGGTTTGATAGCTGATGCTAGTTTATGATATGTTGGAAATTTCAAGCAGATTTTACTCTAGCATAACACAGTAAAAACAAGTGTTTTATGTACAACTTGAATGCATTGAATAAAAGTTTCAGCCAAATGCATAAATGTGCATGAAATCATTGAAATGTAAATGTAAGCATGTGACTCTTTAGCTGCTGAATCCTCAGTCTTCCCTCCGCAGACTCAGCGTTTCTGTCTCTCTGATGTACAGTACATACAGAAAAGGGGACGTTTGAGAATATTTATGTTTCCTGTGTGGATGCTTGTGTTTCAGTGCAGCTCTGAGCTTTAAACAGTACTGACCTGTGGTCAGTTTCTTTAACTTTGACCAACATGCAGTCAGTTTGAGCTCATCAGTCTTACGTTTGTGGTTTCAAATGAGACCGATCTACCTTGTTATCGTCACATTCACCGCCTTCTTCCTCGTCTGTGTCTGCACTACACTTCCCAGAATCCTCCATCATCACCTTCACCTGCACATCGTCATCATCATCCTCATCACCTGTTGTCGTGTCATTATCACCTCTGTATTTAAAGGAGAAGTTCACTTTTAAAAAAACTTTTGCTGATAATTTACTCACCCCCATGTCATCCAAGATGTCCATGTCTTTCTTTCTTCAGTCGAAAAGAAATGAAGGTTTTTGATGAAAACATTCCAGGATTTCCCCCCATATTATAGAGTCCAATGGGACCCAAACGGTTCAAGGTCCAAATGACAGTTTCAGTGCAGCTTCAAAGGGCTTTAAACGATACCAGACGATGAATAAGGGTCTTATCTAGCGAAACGATCGGTCATTTCAAAAATAAATAAAGAAGTTTAAGTTTTATAAGTACAAATGTTCGCCTTGCTCTGTTCTGTGATGCGCGTTCGTGACGTCACGTAATACGCAATTACGTTGAAAAGGTCATGCTTGAAAAATTTCTGTCCTGAAGAAAATGTTCTTTTTGGCTTTTTAATATTAAAACACCCAGGATACGCACACAAAATGGGCATTTTAAACGATAAACTGAGACAAATACATTTGAAAATGTGTATATGGTCCTCCTTCCGCACATTTGTAAACACGTCAAGCGTGACCTTTTCAACGTAATTGCGTATTACGTGACGTCACGAACGCGCATCACAGAACAGAGCAAGGCGAACATTTGTGCTTATAAAACTTAAACTTTTTTATTTATTTTTGAAATGACCGATCGTTTCGCTAGATAAGACCCTTATTCATCGTCTGGTATCGTTTAAAGCCCTTTGAAGCTGCACTGAAACTGTCATTTGGACCTTGAACCGTTTGGGTCCCATTGGACTCTATAATATGGGGGGAAATCCTGGAATGTTTTCATCAAAAACATTAATTTCGTTTCGACTGAAGAAAGAAAGACATGGACATCTTGGATGACATGGGGGTGAGTAAGTTATCAGCAAAAGTTTTTTTAAAAGTGAACTTCTCCTTTAAGTTCCCCTTCTCACTCATGTCTTGGTCGGTTATTGTTTGTGTTTGTGTTTGTGCACTAGCACACTGTTTCGAGTTTGTTTGGATTTTGCCTATGGAAATAAATATTGAGTATTTTGTATCTTCGCTTGACCTTCGTCTTCTTCTTCAACCCGCTGACGTTACAGTTATGTCCTTTAACTGACTTTATTGGGTTATTATAGTTAACCAAAACTAAAAACCATACAAAAAACATTTGCAGTTATAAGCTACTTTAAATAGAATAAACATTGGCCAAAATAAAATGTGTACAAATATAAAAATATACACTTTAATTATTAAAAATGTAATCTTTATTTCAGCTATAGTTTAAAATTATAAAGGCATATTTCAAAAATGACAAAAGACAGAACTTTAACTAAAAATAAAATGAAAAATGAAAATATAATATTTAATATATATATAAAATATATAAACTAAAATTAAAAATAAAAACTAAATCAAAATATTAATGAACATAATAGTGGTATCTCAGTGATACTTAATTAACTGGTTATTACAGTTAACTAAAACCATAACATATACTATATATATATATATATATATATATATATATATATATATATATATATATATATATATATATATGATGTACACAAATTATATATTTATATAAATATATAAGAATATTTTATTTAAGCTGATTTACAATTCACACAACAAAATTTCTAAAACTGACAGTACAAAAATGAAAACTAATTTAAAAATATTAATGAAACTATAAAAGTATAAACTATAACAGTATGTCAATGATACTATAATACAATACCTGGTCTTATTGAGTATAATTCATTAGTGCATCTAAGAATAATTACTGTTTGCCTTCAAAACCCGTTCATCTAAACATAATAACTTTATGGTATCAAATGGAGTCCTGCTGTAATTCCCTCAGATGTGTCATTATGAGTAATAAATTGCTGATGCGGTTTCATCTTGACTACCGTCTTTCGAGGGAAACGGTTACAGGATGATATTTTTCCAGCAGAAACCACAGAAATGAGGGGTTTTCCAAATCTTCCACAGACTGTAGATGTATAATATAAACACATGTAGTAACTCACAGGAACCCAAAGCTAAGAGCTATACTGGTCAGACAATAATATGGTATATTAGTGTCTCTGATCTCAACAGAGTGACAAACTGCAGACGTTTCTCTTTTGCTGTAATGGTTTTTCTTCGAGTGAATCTCCATGAGGAGCATCCGACAGCATTAGTGTGTGACATAATAACTGACATCTGTATGACATATAAGATATTTATAGGTTAAAAAGGTGAAACTTAATTATTTGCTCTTCCGTCACACCGCCCAGCCCTAAACGTGACCGTATGGATGTTGAAACGATCTTTCGCACTGAGTTTGAGTCTTTAGACTGAATGGATCCCATATGGCGAGTGACATGTTTGCGCTGGGCATGTCGTGTGGTGGTTTGCCATAGAGTGATGTAATCTCTGTTTCTTCTGACGGCGTTTTATCCTCTCGCGTTGGTTTCTATCCAGACTGCTGATACAGCTTGGCTTTGGCTGGCTAATGTAATGTATTCTGCATATGGCCGAGGAGTTTTTCCTCTTACTCTTTTCCTTTTTTCTTGTTTTCATATCATTTCATTTCATCTCATTCTCTGAGATTGTTTTTGTGGCCCATCAGTTTTTACTGACCCTTTTCTACCTTCTCTCTGTCCCTTAAAGTCCCCATGAAATCTAAGGGCCCTTCCACATGTGAAAACCAGTGAAACCAATGGTTTCAGTGGGTCAGGACATAAAAATGATAATTGCGTCGGGCTGAAACTAGCAAAAAACATTTGCGCCGGGTGTAAGATAGGGCCCACAGTCTTTATGTGATGATATCTTGATGAAAGAGTCTCTATGTGTTGGGATTTATCTGACTGAGCCCCAGTTAGTCAAGGTTCAACTCTAAGGGCCCTTTCACACCTACCTTGTTTGGTCCGGATTTTCTGACTTTTCAGTTTGATCCGAATCAAAATCACAGGTGTGAACCCTCCCCTGGACCACGGTCTGGACGAACAGATGAAATTTGGTCAGACGTAAAGAGGTAGTCTCGATCCGGATCAAACTGAACACAGGTTTGGTTCGTTTCTAGTGTGAAAGCATTTTCTGTACGGTTCAGACTTTCAGATCATTTACAGGAAGTTCCGGATGATGACGACAGGACGCAAGTGTGTATGTAAAGTTCTTTAGTGCACTCGCATAACTGCAATGTGAAACCAAACCAAAACTTACAGAATGTATAAAATGAGTCAAAACATGAACTTTGGTGCGGACTCTCAGCTGTGAAAACGCCCTAAATTGACAACTTGTTTTTTTAAGGAATATTGCAGTGTTTATTATAAATTAATTCTCTGTGCACATCATTATTGTTTCATGTTCCTGGTAATCTTGAATCAGAATCAGTTCCTCTTGCAGCATCTCTTCTCTTCTCTGATGACGAGGGCGGAGCTATAAACTGTCACTCACATGAGATCAGCCAATAGCAAACCACAACCATCCAATCAATTCCCCACAGACACAATCAAGCCCCGCCCACATTTGTTCTTGTTCCAGAAGCGTTTCGCTCAGACATGCGTCAACTTCAGTTTCATGCCGGCTTTAAGTTGTGACTGAAAGCTCATGAATATTTAATGAGGGCAACACTTTTTAGATTATTGTCTCTTGCTTGCCACAATCATATTCTACATCGTTCATGGAACGTTTTTTTTTCTGATAGGTTTTAGTTAGACCTTCATCTAACATTAAAAAAAAAAAAACATTACTACTTGTTTCCAAATGTTCAGCAACCCTTAATGTTTTCTGAAACATTCACATAACCATGAAAACATTATTATTATTTTTTTTTGAAACAACGTTCAAAGAACATTAAGAAGTAATGCTTTCATAACAAAACATTAGCAAAACATTCTCAGATTTTTGTTTGCTGGGAACACCCTTTTAAAATCGCTGATGTGAAACAGACTTAACCTGGGGTTAAAATAGCCTGATAATATCGCCCATCTCTGTAGATTTCCAGGACTGTCAGTTTTACTGTTCATCATAACTATAGTATCATTGTTCAGCCGCACAATAATCACTCTTTTATATGGCAATAAAGGGCTTTTCTTGGAGTGAATGAATGAACTGTAGGATCTAATGACTCTTTGTGTTGGCTGAAACTGAAAGTATTCCTCAAATATTTTGCTCAGTTATCAATATTTATTTTATGTTTTTCAGTTTACACCCATGAACAGCATTACGAGCTCTGAGGTCTGAAGCTCGTCCAGGCCGTCATTAACATCACTGAACCACACAAGAACTTGGTTTTAAGGCTGTGAACATGCTAGTTTATTTTCTTAACTGCTTATTTTTAGCACAAGCCTTTCAAGCAAAACACTCGGTTTATTTATATAAATATGTGTATTAATGGGTGGGTGCATTTATGATAAAATCAGAACAATAATGATCTGAAACTGACCGCAAATCTACACACGTCTGCTTTTTATCTACTTAATAGTGAAACAAACTGTGCAGCTGAACAATGCCAGACTTCAGCTAGATTCTGTGGAGAATAAATCACAGTCGTCGTCTATAAAGTGCACTTCTCACCGTTAAGCGCCGCTCACTGTTACACCTCTATACAGTGGGTTTGTCCAGCCTGATTAGCGGTTTTTGCAGTCTGGTTGTAATTAGCGTTTCCTCATTAAACCGTCTGACCTACTGAGTCCAGGCTAGTGCCGGTTAGGGCCCGGCAGGGGTGCACCATGGGAATGTGACGAGCTTGTTGCTGTAAAAATCCAATAGTCTGGTAAAAAGTGACATGCTGTCACAGTAAGTTGAGGCACAAATTAAATAAAAGCTGGATCTATTCGCTAGCAGTTGCTTTAATGAAAACAATAGTGATGGGTCGTTCATGAACGATCCGTTCATTGCGTCTGTCACGTGACAAATGAACGAAAGACTCGGAAGGTAAAGTAATTGTTTATGTTTCCTGTAAATTATTTTTGACTGCATTATAATGATTTCTTGATTCAGAATATCAAGATTGCGTAAGTTTGGGGAATTTGGCTGCTAAAACATTTAAAGCCACTTAAATGAACGAAATGACTCGAAAAAAGATTCGATTTGATGAACGAGATCGAAAAATAGAGTCGGTAAAATGATCCGAACTTCCTATCAGAAAACAATCACTTCTCAGACTCTCGGGATACTACAACATGACAAACAGAACAACATCTATAATATGATGAGATCAACCAAAGAACATAACAAACACCATTTGCTATATATACACAGGATAATCCATAAAAGGGAATGAGAAACAGGTGCAGAGAATCAATCAACCAATGAAATGCCATAGAAACAAATGCTAACACAGAAAACAGTGCAAAACTAACTAGCCCAACTCAAACAAAACTCAATACAGAGCAGACATGACACATGCAAAGTTATAGACTTTGACTTCATTATTAGATAATATTCATTATTTGTGTGTGCGTGTGTGTGTGTGTGTGTGTGTGTGTGTGTGTGTGTGTGTGTGTGTGTGTGTGTGTGTGTGTGTGTGTGTGTGTGTGTGTGTGTGTTTTATACATATATCCACAATTAACTACAACGAAACACGTAACGCGAAACAAGTAACACAAACGTGAGATTTTTATGTAGAAAGACTGAAAGGGTATTTTCTTGTAAAACAATCTTATAATATATAGATAGATAGACAGACAGATATGTCTTGGTATAGCATAACATTTAAACAGTTAATCCTCTACATTAACTAATAATGTTAATCATCAGATCACAACTTTAATTTAAGTTATGTTAATGCTATACACATTTTTTGGCTTTATTGCATCGGAGAGTTGGGCTGCATCTGCTGAAAGGACATTTGCTGAATTTATGTGATATTTGGTGGAGTTTCTTTATTATAAATATTTTGTTCGATTTGTCAGAAGCAGCTGTGCAGAAACACAGTGTCAGATTAAAACAGATCTGTTAAAACAATCACATCTGGCGGTTTAATATTGTCACAGCTGGTTTAAATATGCCATACTTCAAAATTCACTGCATACTGTTCTCGAAAGTGATGTCAGGTTAGCGCGAATCTGTCCAGACATCGTTAATCTGTTGTCATTGCATGCGTGTCTCAGGTGGAGGTGGTGACGGCGTGAGGTCGAAATATCAGACGAGTGATGACAGAAAAGACGAAAGCACTGCACTCATACTAAATCAACACACCGTCTCATTAGTTGTGGCCCACTTTAATCAGCACTGAATCAGTGGAATGACAGTTCATTAGGGGTGTAACAATGCCCTCATGTGACCCTGGACCACAAAACCAGTCACATGGGTCAATTTTTTTTGATATTGAGATGTATACATCACATGAAAGCTGAATAAATAAGGTTTCCATTGATGTGTGGTTTGTTAGGATTGGACAATATTTGGCCGAGATACAACTATTGAAAATCTGGAATCTGAGGGTGAAAAAAAATCGAAACATTGAGAAAAATGGAAAGGAAATTTACTAAATATCTTCATGGAACATGATCTTTACTTAATATCCTAATGATTTTTGGCATAAAAGAAAAGCTGTGAAAAAGTTACTAGCGTTACTTATTTTAAAAAGTAGCTTATATATTTTGTTGTAAATTGAAAAAGCAATGCGTTACTTTACTAGTTACTTGAAAAAGTAAAGTAATCTGATTACATAACTCAAGTTACTTCTGGCTGCTTCTAATTAGCATTGAATCAGTGTATTAATTTTTTTTTCTTCTATTACTCACTGTGTTTCGATCAAATCTTATTTGGTATTGTTAGTATTTGGGAGGTACTTGCTGAGGAAATTATAAACTATGTAACTATGCTGAATGTTTTGAAGGAACTGTATGGTCAACGTTTTTCGGTTTAAGGGATTATAAGCAGTCACTCCTGCTCAATGTGCTGCTCGCATTAGTGCCTATTTAGGGACACCCCTCCCTAAACATCTCAGATAACACACACACACACACACACACACACACACACACAAACACACATACACGAGAGCCCAGCTGATAACTGTGTCCATGTGGCCGGAAGAGCATGAAATCACAGCCACACAACGTTGTCATGTAAGTTTAACGCTGTGTGTGTCTCATTCGAGACTGCACTGTCCCGACACACTGTTTCTGTGACCTGTCAACAGGTGTGTGTCTTGCCATGTCATCACTGGGGGTCAGAGGTCAGGTGGTGGCCAGCTCCAGGACCGTGATCAGTGGGCCAGTAAAGCTGAATATCTGCTGGCTGTTGCCGGGCAGATTATCGGACTGGGTAACGTATGGCGATTCCCATATCTGTGCTACAAGAACGGAGGAGGTGAGACACTCATCACATCACAAAACACCATGCATGCTCTTGTATGTCTTGTTTATAGGTGTGTAACAATATATCGTGTCACAATATATCGCAATGCAAAAATGCAACAATATGTATCGTGGATAGTGACTATATATTGTGTATAGTTCACTCAAAATAAAAATTACTGTGTGAGAATTTTTTTTTTCAAGTTTTCAGAGTTTTAGTGTCAGTACTACATTATATAATGTTGAATATAATGTATAATAATGCAATGGAGGAATATTTGTGGGCCTGATAAGGCCAAATGTCTGATGTTACCAGTAAAAAGTGGCCTATATTATTTTAAATATATCTAGTCAGTGAAATAGTGCAAGAATATTTGTCTAAAATAATTCTGTATTTTCTCTATTGTCCTACGCATTCAGTTTTCAGCACCAAGTCCAAATTCATTTACACCCACAATGTAAAACCAAATTTAGCATTTTAATCAACAGTACATTTTTTGTAATCTTTTATCAGATGTCTTGGAGTATCGCAATAATATGGTATTGTGAGTTCAGTATCGTGGTGTGTATCGAATCGTGACACGAGGGTGTTGTTTCACCTCGACTTGTTTATGACACACTTTCGAACAGGTGTGTTTCTTGTGCCGTACATGTTATTCCTGGTTGTGTGTGGCGTTCCTCTGTTCCTGCTGGAGACGGCGCTGGGTCAGTTCACCAGTCTGGGAGGAGTCGGCGCATGGAGGAAAATCTGCCCGCTTTTTGCAGGTTACATGTTTGAGTTGTTTATAGTAGCGCAGTTGATGAATTTTGCAACACTGTTTATTACTGTGAAGCTGCTTTGAATCTGTATTGTGTAAAGCGCTCAAGTCACATGACTAAGCTAGTACACAGGCCCAAAATCTTTCTGCATGTGATGGAAGTCTGTTTTGTTATTATTTGTAAATGCACCTTTTTATTTTGAGTTTGTGCATTGCAGTTTTAAAGGGATAGTTCACCCAAAAATGAAAATTAGCCCATGATTTACTCATCCTCAAGTCATCCTAGGTGTATATGACTTTCTGCTTTCAGACGAACACAGATTTATGTTAAAAAATGTCCTGACTCTTCCAAGCTTTATAATGGCAGTGAATGGCCGTTTCTGTTTTGTCCATAAAAGTGCATCTATCCATGATAAAAATGCATCTATCCATGATAAAAGTGCATCTATCCTCATAAAAGGGCATCTGTCCATCATAAAAGTGCATCTATCCATGATAAAAGTGCATCTGTCCATGATAAATGTGCATCTATCCTCATAAAAGTGCATCTGTCCATCATAAAAGTGCATCTATCCATGATAAAAGTGCATCTATCCTCATAAAAGTGCATCTGTCCATCATAAAAGTGCATCTATCCATTATAAAAGTGCATCTATCCTCATAAAAGTGCATCTGTCCATCATAAAAGTGCATCTATCCTCATAAAAGTGCATCTGTCCATTATAAAAGTGCATCTATCCTCATAAAAGTGCATCTATCCTCATAAAAGTGCATCTATCCATTATAAAAGTGCATCTATCCGTCATAAAAGTGCATCTATCCTCATAAAAGTGCATCTATCCATCATAAAAGTGCATCTATCCATCATAAAAGTGCATCTATCCATCATAAAAGTGCATCTTTCCATTATAAAAGTGCATCTATCCTCATAAAAGTGCATCTGTCCATCATAAAAGTGCATCTATCCTCATAAAAGTGCATCTATCCATCATAAAAGTGCATCTATCCATTATAAAAGTGCATCTATCCTCATAAAAGTGCATCTGTCCATCATAAAAGTGCATCTATCCTCATAAAAGTGCATCTATCCATTATAAAAGTGCATCTATCCGTCATAAAAGTGCATCTATCCTCATAAAAGTGCATCTGTCCATCATAAAAGTGCATCTGTCCATCATAAAAGTGCATCTGTCCATCATAAAAGTGCATCTATCCATTATAAAAGTGCATCTATCCTCATAAAAGTGCATCTATCCTCATAAAAGTGCATCTGTCCATCATAAAAGTGCATCTATCCTCATAAAAGTGCATCTGTCCATCATAAAAGTGCATCTATCCATCATAAAAGTGCATCTGTCCATCATAAAAGTGCATCTTTCCATTATAAAAGTGCATCTATCCTCATAAAAGTGCATCTGTCCATCATAAAAGTGCATCTATCCTCATAAAAGTGCATCTATCCTCATAAAAGTGCATCTATCCATCATAAAAGTGCATCTATCCATTATAAAAGTGCATCTATCCTCATAAAAGTGCATCTGTCCATCATAAAAGTGCATCTATCCTCATAAAAGTGCATCTGTCCATTATAAAAGTGCATCTATCCTCATAAAAGTGCATCTATCCTCATAAAAGTGCATCTGTCCATCATAAAAGTGCATCTATCCTCATAAAAGTGCATCTGTCCATTATAAAAGTGCATCTATCCATCATAAAAGTGCATCTATCCTCATAAAAGTGCATCTATCCGTCATAAAAGTGCATCTATCCGTCATAAAAGTGCATCTATCTGTCATAAAAGTGCATCTGTTAATGAAGCGTAAGTAGACTGCGTATGGCCGTAAGCTAGAATTTTACTTTGTAACGTGTTAAATATGGATATTTTTCTTACACCTAGGATGACTTGAGGGCGAGTAAATCATGGGCTAATTTTCATTTTTGGGTGAACTATCCCTTTAACTCTGCTTGTGTTTGGACGGATGGTTGGGTGTTTGCAGGTCTGGGTTACGCCAGTCAGGTGATGATCTTACACAGTTGTGTGTATTACATCATTATTCTGGCCTGGGCACTCTTCTACCTGTGCAACAGCTTCCAGACGAGGCTTCCCTGGGCAAACTGCAACAACACCTGGAACACAGGTGACAAACACACTTTACATGCACGTATCTCGAGCTCCTGCTGTGTCTGAGGGTTTCTAGGCTCAGTGTGTGAGAGCGCTCACGTCATCTGTGTGGTCACATGACCGCATCGGGCCGAGATTGAGGCAGAAATTTGGCCCAGTTCATTTCCATTATCCAAACATCTTGACACTCAGGACTCATTCCCCACCCATAGAGCAACATCACATCACAATCACTGTTGATTCTCTTGCTTTCACTGGTGAGAGAAGCAAGAGAATCAACAGTGATTATGGCAAGGAGTAAAAAATAAAAAATATTAAAAAACACTGTTATAGTAAATAAAGATAGTCAAAGGTCTTCCTTCATATAAAATAAAGGCTTGTGTGTTTAATCAGACTGCATTATATTATACAGTGCTATGCATAAGTTTAGACACCCATACTAAAGTTGACTAAAAAGAGGAATAAAAAATCATCTTTTGGAAACTGAACTTAATGCCTTAATTTAAAAAATTAGGAAAAACCTTTAAGGACACCAATTTTCTTTGTGAATGAATAATGTATCGTAAATAAATAAATGTTCTTCCTTAAAATACATGGTGCATAAGTGAGTACACCCCTATGTTAAATTCCCATAGAGGCAGGCAGATTTTTATTTTTAAGTATTTTATTTTTTTTTTAATTTTAGGATACTATGCATCCTGATAAAATTCCCTTGGCCTTTGGAATTAAAATAGCCCCACATCATCACATAGCCTTCACCATACCTAGAGATTGGCATGGTTTTATTTCAGTTAGCCTAATAGCTAGTTTGATTTGCATTGAGAGATGATCTTATGGAAAGTACCCCATGCCAATCTCTAGGTATGGTGAAGGCTATGTGATGATGTGGGGCTATTTTAATTCCAAAGGCCAAGGGAACTTTATCAGGATGCATAGTATCCTAAAAAAATAAATAAAAAAAAATACTTAAAAATAAAAATCTGCCTGCCTCTATGGGAATTTAACATAGGGGTGTACTCACTTATGCACCATGTATTTTAAGGAAGAACATTTATTTATTTACGATACATTATTCATTCACAAAGAAAATTGGTGTCCTTAAAGGTTGGATTTTTCCTAATTTTAAATTTCCAAAAGATGATTTTTTATTCCTCTTTTTAGTCAACTTTAGCATGGGTGTCTAAACTTATGCATAGCACTGTATTATATTATATTATATTATATTATATTATATTATATTATATTATATTATATTATATTATATTATATTATATTATATTAATATTGTATAATAAATACTTATATTAATACTTATATTAATATTATTAATTTTCACAGCATTAAAGTAAATCATATGAGCCTATATTATATTATATGGCAATATAATATATTATCTTACATTATATTATAATTACTTTTAAATGACTTTTTCAGTATTGATGTAAATCATGAACCTGTATTTTATTATATTATATTATATTGCAATATAATATATTATATTACATTATATTATGATTACTTATATTAATAATTATATAAATATTATATTATGTTATATTGCAATATAATATAATATAAATAATTATATTAATAATTATATAAACATGATTAATATTATATTATATGAATAACTTTATAAAATATTATTATATTAATAATTATGTCAGTATTATTAATTTTCACAACATTAAAGTAAATCATAAGAGCCTATATCATTTAAATTTTTATTATTATATTATGTACAATTCCAAGTTTAAAAATGTCCATATTAGGCTCACTGTAAGTGACATGAACAAAATGGAATTAAAACATTTGTATCATCAGCACAATATTCCCGATTACGACAGGCCTATTGATAGCACATTTATTTATTCTTTTGACAGACAAAAGTGATTTCAGAGACTTCAGGGTATAGAGTGAGAAAAGCGTCCTCGTGTATAATGTGTTTAATATTGTGTATAATGTGTTTAATCTTGTGTGTAATGTGTTTAATCTTGTGTATAATGTCTTTAATCTCGTGTATAATGTGTTTAATCTTGTGTGTAATGTGTTTAATCTCGTGTGTAATGTCTTTAATCTCGTGTATAATGTGTTTAATCTTGTGTGTAATGTCTTTAATCTTGTGTATAATGTCTTTAATCTCGTGTATAATGTGTTTAATCTCGTGTATAATGTCTTTAATCTCGTGTATAATGTCTTTAATCTTGTGTATAATGTCTTTAATCTTGTGTATAATGTGTTTAATCTCGTGTATAATGTGTTTAATCTTGTGTGTAATGTCTTTAATCTTGTGTATAATGTCTTTAATCTCGTGTATAATGTGTTTAATCTCGTTTATAATGTCTTTAATCTCGTGTATAATGTGTTTAATCTTGTGTATAATGTCTTTAATCTCGTGTATAATGTCTTTAATCTTGTGTATAATGTCTTTAATCTCGTGTATAATGTCTTTAATCTCGTGTATAATGTTTAATCTCATTTATAATGTCTTTAATCTTGTGTAAAATGTGTTTAATCTTGTGTATAATGTGTTTAATCTCGTGTATAATGTGTTTAATCTTGTGTGTAATGTGTTTAATCTCGTGTATAATGTCTTTAATCTTGTGTATAATGTCTTTAATCTCGTGTATAATGTGTTTAATCTCGTGTATAATGTGTTTAATCTCGTGTATAATGTGTTTAATCTCGTGTATAATGTGTTTAATCTTGTGTGTAATGTCTTTAATCTCGTGTATAATGTGTTTAATCTCGTTTATAATGTCTTTAATCTTGTGTATAATGTCTTTAATCTCGTGTATAATGTGTTTAATCTCGTGTATAATGTGTTTAATCTTGTGTGTAATGTCTTTAATCTCGTGTATAATGTGTTTAATCTCGTGTATAATGTCTTTAATCTCGTGTATAATGTTTAATCTCATTTATAATGTGTTTAATCTTGTGTATAATGTGTTTAATCTTGTGTGTAATGTCTTTAATCTTGTGTATAATGTCTTTAATCTCGTTTATAATGTCTTTAATCTTGTGTATAATGTCTTTAATCTCGTGTATAATGTGTTTAATCTCGTGTATAATGTGTTTAATCTTGTGTGTAATGTCTTTAATCTCGTGTATAATGTGTTTAATCTCGTGTATAATGTCTTTAATCTCGTGTATAATGTTTAATCTCATTTATAATGTGTTTAATCTTGTGTATAATGTCTTTAATCACGTGTATAATGTGTTTAATCTCGTTTATAATGTCTTTAATCTTGTGTATAATGTCTTTAATCTTGTGTATAATGTCTTTAATCTTGTGTATAATGTCTTTAATCTTGTGTATAATGTCTTTAATCTCGTTTATAATGTCTTTAATCTTGTGTATAATGTCTTTAATCTTGTGTATAATGTCTTTAATCTCGTGTATAAAGTGTTTAATCTCGTGTATAATGTGTTTAATCTCGTGTATAATGTCTTTAATCTCGTGTATAATGTGTTTAATCTTGTTTATAATGTCTTTAATCTTGTGTATAATGTCTTTAATCTCGTGTATAATGTGTTTAATCTTGTTTATAATGTCTTTAATCTTGTGTATAATGTCTTTAATCTTGTGTATAATGTCTTTAATCTTGTGTATAATGTCTTTAATCTTGTGTATAATGTCTTTAATCTCGTGTATAAAGTGTTTAATCTCGTGTATTATGTCTTTAATCTCGTGTATAATGTCTTTAATATCGTGTATAAAGTGTTTAATCTCGTGTATTATGTCTTTAATCTCGTGTATAATGTCTTTAATATCGTGTTTAATCTCCTCTAGATTCCTGCGTGGGCTTCGAGCAACACAACGCCAGCGATGTCTCTGAGAACGCCACGTCTCCAGTCATTGAGTTTTGGGAGTGAGTGTCTGGTATGATGGTGTGCACGGCTCATTGTCTGAAGCGTTTGATGGTGTGTGTGAGTGTGTGTGTGTGTGTACTGAGTCTCTCTCTCTCTCTCCAGGCGTGAGGTGTTGGATCTGTCTGCTAGTGTAGATCATCTGGGCTCGCTGAACCTCCGTCTGGCCTCGTGTCTAATGCTGGTGTGGGTCGTCTGCTACTTCTGTGTCTGGAAAGGAGTCAAATCCACCGGCAAGGTGTTTGTGTAGAGCGTTTATGCAATAGTGCTCCTTTATGCCCCTTATGCCAGAGTCCAATAACTAACAAATACAATAACTTTAATAGATTGTAATGTTTAAACTCCAGTAGGTCTTTCTTAGATAGATAGATAGATAGATAGATAGATAGATAGATAGATAGATAGATAGATAGATAGATAGATAGATAGATAGATAGATTGATATTTTATATTTTTATGTGAATATATAGTAAAGTGTAATTTATATCCTGTGATCAAAGCTGAATGTTCAGCATCATTACTCCAGTCTTCAGTGTCACATGATCCTTCAGAAATCACTCTAATATGATGATTTGATGCTCAAGATTACATTTATGCTTATTATCAGTGTTGAAAACAGTTTCAGATTTTTGTGGAAACCATTTAAATGTGTATGTTTTCAGTTGTAGTTCACGTGTTTTATGTTTTGCTGTGTAGGTTGTGTATGTGACCGCTACCTTCCCGTACGTGATGCTGCTGGTGTTGTTGGTTCGTGGCGTGACGCTCCCCGGTGCCGTGGACGGGATTATTTACTACCTGAAACCCAATCACACACGGCTGACGGACCCACAGGTAGCGTCACATGATCTCCTGTATAAGATACAGAGTGAAACAAGTACTGATTGGAAACAAATATGTGCAACATGCATTAAAGAAGCATATTCTGCCCTTTTACAAAGTCTTGATGTTGTTTCAGGCTCTACTAGAACTTTAATGTTGATTATTCTCCTCATATTCTCCATTGTTGCGGCTCCTCTCTTCCCAGTCTGTCAGTAACGCTCTGTTTACTTCCTGTCTCTATGAAGCCCCTCCTTCTGAAAAGCACACTGTGCTCTGATTGGTCAGCTGGAGCAGTGTGTTGTGATTGGTCGAGCGCTTCGAGTGTGTTTGGGAAATGTCCCGCCCCTTTCCATAACCACCAGTTTAACACACTACTAACTAACTCAACCAGGCCCCGCCCCTTTATTCTGCGCATTAATTATTTAAATGAGGAATATTGTGACGTGTTCGTTCCCGGAAGAAACTCAAGACTACAATGGAGGCGTTTCAGGAGTTCAGAAACACTGACACTGATATAGAGAAGAACTGGAGCTTTTTCATGATCAAACAGCAACATTACACACTAAAGAGAGATGAAGATGGAATAGGACACAGTTAATCTCTACTAACATTTATGTGCATAAAAATAATCAGGAAAGGAGTTTTGTTTGAGATTGTATTATTAATATTAGTTGAAATTAAATCAAGTGAGGTGTAACCAACATGCAGGACAAAACCAAATAATTTGCATTTTAATGATGAAATATGTTTAAATATGAAATATATTTGCAAGCCTTTTATGAAAATAATAATAGAGATTCTCATATATTCAGGTTGTATGCGTTATTACTTTCACTTGACATTATAGCATCATTAAATTGAAACTGGGATAAACGTTTATACATGCAACCAACATAAATAGCACATGCAGTTTCAGCCAGGATTTGATTTATCATTTAATCATATATGACGATCGGCTTTGTTCGGTTTTTAGTCTGCAACAATTGGACAGGATTTGATTAAATAGTGACTTGTTGTGACAAGTTCATAGTCATAGTAAACTTCACAGTCAAATCTTTACTAATATGCCCGACGTGAAGTTGAGAAAGCAGTGAGTTCTGTGTCTCTCTGCTGAAGGTATGGATGGATGCAGGGACTCAGATCTTCTTCTCGTACGGCATTGGTCTGGGAAGTCTCACGGCTCTGGGAAGCTACAATAAATTCAACAACGACTGTTACAAGTACGTCCTTCCTCTCACAAAAACTCACACACATTTAACATCAACATGAAGTCAATCACAACTCTGTGTACTTTTCTAATTCATGTTCCTGGTCTTATGATTAATTTATGTTTATTTACATGTATGCATTTGGGAACGCCTTTAGCATGCACTGGTGTCTGAAGCACGTGTGAAATCACGCCAATCCTATTGGCTGACAGAGGTCAGGTGACAAAGAATAGCGTGACCGTAAAAGGGCATCACGTCACAAAATCCCCTGCTTCTTTGTCTTCAGAAGCCGCGTGTGTTTCAGTGTGATTGTTTGTCTAAACACAAAGAGGTTTGTGTTGCAGCTGGCTGGTTCTTTCTGCACACATACAGAAGGCTTTACAGTTTGGACATGAATTCGACACCAGTCCTTCTGGGTCAGTTCGTTCAGTGGGAACAGGGTTTGTGCATATGTGTGTACTTCAACCTTGTTGGTCAGGCATTTGTTCAGTATGGCGGTGTGGACACTCAAGCGTTGAGTTATCTCGAAAGGGAACATCTCATATGTAACGCTGTTCCCTGAGAAGGCTTCTTCAGACAAAAACTTAGTGATTCCGTGACTTACAGTCAAACTAAAAATTATTCAGACACCAGATATCATTTTTGATATTGTTTTACTAGTGTGTGCAGGACACTATAGTTCATTTCTGTAAGTGAGGAGAGCAAAATAAAGTGAACTGTGACATATTACTCCCAACAATTCTTCATACAGTGACTACCAGTGACATTTATAAAGATTTGAGACCAAAAATGACTCCAACACTTTGAATGTTCTGCTGAAGTGTGTTTTCTTTAATTGCTAATGCTCTTTTTACACACAGACTGAACAAAATGAAGCATTGCTTGGTGATAGGTTGAGCTAAACTGGTATTATCTAATTGTGTAGTTAAATTTAACAGCTGACAGATATTCAACATAATTCATGTGTGAGACAGTCTAACAGAAGGACGGACAAAACCAGTCAAATATCAACTGAGTTCATAACTCTGAGTTCTTTATTACCATTTTCTAAACTATAGCGAATAAACTGATAATGTGAGAAATGTTGAAGGTGTCTGAATAAATGTTGGTTTGACTGTAGATGCACTTTGTCTTGTTGAAACGCTACTCTTCGATACTTTCGTCACGTCTCCATCGGCCAAAAGGTTTGGCGTGATTTCACACGTGCTTCAGACACCGGTGCGGCATTAGATACAAATGTTTTTGTATCTGAATTTATATTTTATTGTATTTCAGCTTTGTGTTTGTGTTTCAGGGACTGTTTCAGACTGTGTCTCCTCAACAGTGCCACCAGTTTCGTTTCAGGATTCGCCATTTTCTCGGTGCTCGGCTTCATGGCGCAGGAGCAGGGTGTGGATATCGCAGACGTGGCGCAGTCAGGTCAGACACGATGCGTGATGGGCATCACACATGCATATTCACTCTGAAATACAGTTCATCATTATTCAGTTATTCAAGTTATTCAACCCCCATTGCAAATCAGATTTATTGGCAAAATGTTCAGACTTTCAGCTGTTTGCAATGAACAAATCAAACAAAAGTAATTGAAATGGTTCAACGCAACAAATGTTTCAAGTGGTTTCCCCAAATTCAACTGAACATACCAACTTTTAATGACTTCTGCAGTCTCAAAATTATTCAACCCCTTCATGTCAAGCATCTTACGCACTTAGTAGAACAACCTTTTTCTGTTCAGATCTGCTGCAAGCGAGATTATGGGAATGTTTCAGAACATTCAGAGAACATTCAAAAGTAACAAGTCATAAAAAACGTTAAATGATCGTCTGTTCTGAAAATCGTTCCATGAATGTTGTACAAATAATGTTTTTGCACAAACGTTTTGAGAACATTATTAAAGACCAGATAACGTTGAACAAACGTTCCATTAACGTTACAGGAAGAATATGTTCATAACTTTAGCTAACATTAGCTAAAGTTCTGAGAATGTTTTCTGCGTATGTTTTCTTTCAGGTCCTGGTCTAGCGTTTATAGCGTATCCGCGCGCCGTTTCCCTGATGCCTCTGCCTCAGCTGTGGGCCGTGTGTTTCTTCCTCATGATCATCATGTTGGGTCTGGACACTCAGGTGTGACGTCTCTCTCAGGTGTGTGTGTGCTGCAGGTGTGGTGGCGCTGCTGATGTATGTGTGTGTTCAGTTCGTCAGTCTCGAGGCGCTGATGATGTCGGTGTCGGATCTGTATCCCGAGGTCGTTCGCAGAGGTCGTCGACGGGAGATTCTGCTCCTGCTCGTGTGTTTAGCCTGTTTTCTGCTCGGGCTTCTGATGGTGACGCCGGTGAGACATCTCAACTCTCTCTGTCCTTTCTTCCTCTGTCCAAGATTAAAGGGATTGTTCACCCAAAAGTGAAAATTAGCCCATGATTTACTCACCCTGAAGTCATCCTAGGTGTATATGACTTTCTTCTTTCAGACGAATACAATCAGAGTTATATTAAAAAATGTCCTGGGTCTTCCAAGCTTTATAATGGCAGTGAATGGCCGTTTCTGTTTTGAAGTCCATAAAAGTGCATCTGTCCATCATAAAAGTGCATCTGTCCATCATAAAAGTGCATCTATCCATCATAAAAGTGCATCTATCCATCATAAAAGTGCATCTATCCATCATAAAAGTGCATCTGTCCATCATAAAAGTGCATCTATCCATCATAAAAGTGCATCTGTCCATCATAAAAGTGCATCTATCCATGATAAAAGTGCATCTATCCATCATAAAAGTGCATCTGTCCATCATAAAAGTGCATCTATCCATCATAAAAGTGCATCTGTCCATCATAAAAGTGCATCTATCCATGATAAAAGTGCATCTATCCATCATAAAAGTGCATCTATCCATCATAAAAGTGCATCTATCCATCATAAAAGTGCATCTGTCCATCATAAAAGTGCATCTGTCCATCATAAAAGTGCATCTATCCATTATAAAAGTGCATCTATCCATTATAAAAGTGCATCTATCCATTATAAAAGTGCATCTATCCATATTTCTTCTTTCAGACGAATACAATCAGAGTTATATTTAAAAATGTCCTGGCTCTTCCAAGCTTTATAATGGCAGTGAATGGCCGTTTCTGTTTTGAAGTCCATAAAAGTGCATCTGTCCATCATAAAAGTGCATCTGTCCATCATAAAAGTGCATCTAGCCATCATAAAAGTGCATCTATCCATCATAAAAGTGCATCTATCCACCATAAAAGTGCCTCTATCCATCATAAAAGTGCATCTGTCCATCATAAAAGTGCATCTATCCATCATAAAAGTGCATCTGTCCATCATAAAAGTGCATCTATCCATGATAAAAGTGCATCTATCCATCATAAAAGTGCATCTATCCATCATAAAAGTGCATCTATCCATCATAAAAGTGCATCTGTCCATCATAAAAGTGCATCTGTCCATCATAAAAGTGCATCTATCCATTATAAAAGTGCATCTATCCATTATAAAAGTGCATCTATCCATATTTCTTCTTTCAGACGAATACAATCAGAGTTATATTTAAAAATGTCCTGGCTCTTCCAAGCTTTATAATGGCAGTCCCTCTCTGTGTCTGATGATCAGGGAGGCCTGTATGTGTTTCAGATCTACGATCATTTCTCCTGCAGTGGAGCCAGTCTGATAATGCTGTCCGTCTGTCAGTCTGTGGCCATCGGATGGATCTATGGTACACACACACACACACACACACTCTCTCTCTCTCTCTCTCTCTCTCTCTCTCTCTCTCTCTCTCTCTCTCTCTCTCTCTCTCTCTCTCTCTCTGTCTCACACACACACACTGATGTTGCTGTGTTGTCCTCAGGTGCGGATCGCTTCAGTCGTGACATCGAGGCCATGATCGGTTACGAGCCGCTCTGCAGCTTCAGGCTCTGCTGGTGTTTCCTGACGCCCGGCGTGTGTATCGTGTGTATCTCGTGTGTCACTGACATCTGCTGCTGACGGACCGTCCGCCTCCTCTGAGAAACTCTCTGTGTGTGTGTGTGTGTGTGTGTGTGTGTGTGTGTTCAGGGCACGCTGGTGTTCTCGCTGATATTCTGGTCTCCACTGACCCTGGCTAACGGTGTGACGGCTCCTGGATGGGCCTTGATGATGGGCTGGATGCTCACGCTGTCCTCGGTGTCTCTCCTGCCCATCTGCGCGATCTACACACTCATACACACACCGGGAAACATTCAACAGGTGAACACACACACATATGCTCTCTCACAGACACACACACACACGCTGGACGCCAGTGCCGGCCCGAGCCTTTTGGGGGCCCTAAGCAGAATTTGATTTGGCGGGCCCCCTCCCACCACGCGGAGTAACCTGTGCTTGACGATTATTGACACAATGTCACTCTATAATGTTACATTATAAATAAATACAATGAGGTTATGTATTAATACAAAATACTTAATAAAATAGATACTTAAAAATGTTTTAACTTTTTCTTTACTCTTGAAACTTATGAAAACAAATTGTCACAAAACATATTAAAAAAAATATTTGCAAAATTTCCTCCAACGTTTTGCAACACTTTGCAGTTTGAATGATGTCTTGTATGAACATGACGGAGTATGATTTTATGTTTCCACTGTTCGATCGCGCCCACGCCTCACACACACAACATATTCCAGCTTTGCAATCTTGACATCGCAGCCTGTTCGTTATAGCCGTAATAAAATATAATTATAAAATAGTCAACGTAACATATAAAAAGTAGCCTACATGCTCTGCTTAAATAGTCAGTAGTAGCCTACAATTCGTACCATTCAGCGCTGCGTAGCCTAAGCACCGCTCCACTGTGATGTTTCCAAGCACATTTTTGCGCATGTGAGTGAAGAGAATGATTTTTTCCCTCGATATTGGATTTCAAGCACATTTTTGCGCATGTGAAGAGAATGATTTTTTCCCCTCGATATTGGAACATGGGTGAAGTACAAAGAAGCCTATAATAAAGAATAGTTTACCATCCAAATGCATCGCGCATGTTGAAACATTTTGATTCTAATGAGAGAGATACGTGAGCCCAACGCCGCTTTCACTTTCGCTTTAAATTATTTCGTTTTGGCTTGTTTATAGTTATTTTTTTATTCTTGTTCTGTTCTGAATATCATTAAATTTAAAGGATAAATCATTGATCAAATAAAATTTTTGTGACATGGCTTAACATTACAGTGACTTTGCGCACGAATTGTCTATGCACGCGAGGTTATGCGCATGACTCAAACACTGGCAGACACAGCAGCAGTTGTAGGCAGGTATATTGATCATGAAATCATAATTTTCTTGTCTTGAATTATTAATCCATTCATTCATTTATGTCACTTGTTTAATTTAATTAATATGAAAAAAAAAAAAAAACTCGCTTGGGGGCCCCCTGGTGGCGAGGGGGCCCCAAGCAGCCGCTTAGTTCGCTTATGCCTCGGGCCGGCCCTGCTGGACGCTCACACTGTCCTCGGTGTCTCTCCTGCCCGTCTGCACGCTCCACTCATACACACACCGGGAAACATTCAACAGGTGAACACACACACACATGCTCTCTCACAGACACACACACACACTCTCTCTCTCTCTCACACACACACACACACACACACACACACGCTCGACGCTCACACTGTCCTCCGTGTGTCTGCTGCCCGTCTGCACGCTCCACACACTCAACAGGTGAAGAACAGCAGCAAATACATTTTTAATGATATAAACCTTTCTCGACAGATGAGCTTTATGGTTGTTCAGTGATAAGTCATTAGTAATGGTTCCATCCAAAGTTGAGAATTTAACTTGAATTCCTGATGAACGGTGATGTCGTCCAATCTTTTTTGATGCTTAGCTATAGCCATTTTTGTTCGTTTAATTTTAAAGCGCCACCAAGTGGCCAGTTGCTGCGTCCATTTATAGAGCCCCTCGTCTGACAACCGCTCGAAAATTCATTGGCCGACGGCGACCGTGTTTTTCGAGATATGCGAATATCCTCAAAAGCAGTCTTGGCATCTTGGACAAAGACACCGCATGCCAATTTTCAAGCCAATCAGACTTAGGGTTGCGTAGTTATAGCCATTTTATGTCTTTTCCATGTTATAGCGCCACCAAGAGGCCAGTCGAGAATGAGCTCATACATATGTGTGCCGAGTTTGGTGAAAATATCTCATTTTGTTCATGAGTTATAGCCATTGGCCGTGTTATTCGAGATTCATGAATGTCCTCGTAGACAATCGCGACCCTTTGGACAAAGAAACCGCATGCTAGTTTTCAAGTCAATGGGACTGACTGTTGCGTCGCTATTGCCATTTTTGTGTTTGTTTCATTTTAAGCGCCACCAAGTGGCCAGTCGTTGCGTCCCTTTCATAGACTGTAAAAAAATATGTGCGTAGTGTGCGTGACGTAACCCGTAGTGTTTCTGAAGAGCATTTTTGAAGCCCAAAGTGGGCGGAGCCAGCCGTCGCCATCTTGGCCGCGCGTCACTCCTGGATAAACGAAAATGTGCAGTGAGGCGGATTAGCTGAGGTGACGTGACGCTAACAGACAGCAGATAAACGGCTAGTAGTGACATCAGCGGCAATACACCTGTCACTCAAGTGGCCACGCCCTTAATTATGCAGAACTTTAAGGCTAATATCATTTAAACGAATGAGTTATAAAAAAATTCACCCCCCTCACAGTCGTCAAGAAGGGCAATATTAGCTTTATAGACCAAAGCTACTTTTTGCACCAGGCTGTAAACATGTTTTTTTCTGCTATAAAGTTGGGCATTTTAACATGAGGATCTATGGGACTGACTCTCTTCTGCAGCCGGTCTCTAGTGGCCAGTTGATGAACTGCAGTTTATGTCACTTTCGTGTTGTTTTTTTAAAGACCGGAAGGTTGCCGCCTGGTCCCTTTTTGTCTCATCATTTGCAGTGCTTCATGGGACTGTAGATCATTCCCTCATAAAAGAGTCGATGTTTATTCACGGTTAATCACGAAATCCAGCCGTTTCACCCATCCTGAGTCTCACTATAGCTCTCTGAGCTTCATTGTTAAACCGATGACAGTTGTTTGTGTAAGTGGGAAATAAAAGCCCTCACGCAGACAGAGAGTCTCAAGCGTCTAATAACACTCCTAAAGTCTCTCCGGTGAATAACAGGCTCTTCATGTGTCCCGTGTGCAGCGTCTCCGTCTGCTGTGCCAGACTCAAGCTGACAGACCAGCACCTTCCTCATGACCTCTGACCTCAGCACAAAGAAGCCCACAGAGACACTTAAGGACGTGGTGTAAGTGAAACTGAGGAGATCTGATGTACAGAAACCAGCGTTTGGTGACGGTAACGTGTCGCGCGGCAGCTGGAGGGTAAAAGAAACTCTTTGTCTTAATAACAAGCCGTTTAAAGCTTCTCTTCATGTCCATGTTCAACTATGAGGACGTTCATGGATATTTTGAGTTTTGGTTGAAATGTGACCCATGACGTGTTCTGGAGACTAAAGATATACATCTCAGCAATGTATCTAATTTACTGGATATGTTTATGAAACTACAACATGTTACAAAAGTGTTTGTTTATCTGTTCAGCATTCTTGATATTTATCTATTGTTTGACAAGCCGTTTACAGCTTCTCTTCATGTCCATGTTCAACTGTGCGGACGTTCGCTGGATATTTTGACCGGATATTTAATAATAGTTTTAATTTGTGTTCTTGATATGCATATCTTCAAAAATGGCTGGATAACCTTCTACTTTTGCATCAGTCAAAACTGTTTCCAGTGCGAATGAATCACATGCAGTTTCAACATCTTTTTCTTGACTCTTTATTTAATCGGACTGCAAAAAGATTAATTGATGTCATTTTCTGAATTACACATCAAGTGTGATATGCGGTAGCATGTTATTAAAGCTTAAATTTACAATTAAAACTGAAAATATAAAAAATAAAAGCTAATTCATAATAATCATAAATACTATAATAGTATAAAAATAATACTAAATTAACACTGATTCACTCTCAGAGTACTTATATATTTATATATCTGAATATTTAATTATATATATATAAAAAAAAAAGTATGGAATTTTATTATTATGTTATTTTTGGTTAAAATGTGACCCAGACGTGTTCAGGAGACTACAAATATACATCTCAGAAATGTATAGATCTAATTTATGGTGTATGTTGCTAAAATAGGAAGCTACAACATGTTAAAGTGTTTGTTTGTTTATCTGTTCAGCATTCTTGATGTTTATCTATGTTATGCATATGAAACTATTGAAGTAAATACTCTGTCACAGATACTCTGTCATAATTATGTTTTGTATGATTATTCGCATAATTACACTTCTTGATTATTGGCATGATTGTTTTTGTTGACATTGTCAGTAAACATATGTCTATTAAAATGGCGAAAAATGACTTTTTGGAGGTTATTACTCCCTGAAACGCCTCCATTGTATCTTGAGTTTCTTCCGGGAACGAACTCGTCACAATATTCCTCATTATAATAATTCATGCGCAGAATAAAGGGGCGGGGCCTGGTTGAGTTAGTAGTGTGTTAAACTGGCGGTTATGGTAAGGGGCGGGGCATTTCCCAAACACACTTGAAGCGCTCGACCAATCGCAACACACTGCTCCAGCCGACCAATCAGAGCACAGTGTGCTTTTCAGAAGGAGGGGCTTCATAGAGACAGGAAGTAAACAGAGCGTTACTGACAGACTGGGAAGAGAGGAGCCGCAACAATGGAGAATATGAGGACAATAATCAACATTCAAGCAGGAAAACCTGTTCTAGTAGAGCCTAAAACAACATCAAGACTTTATAAAAGGGTATAATAGGTCCTCTTAGTTGCATTTAGCAGATTAGAGTTTTTAAACCATGTACCTTAAATCTTGTCGGTATTCTATTATGAATGAGGCATGCTGGGACAGAACATAACAGATGGGCCACACAATGAGAAGAAGTGCCTTTTAGCACTCGTATTGTGTATGGATTAATTTAGTGTTGGCTCTGTGTGTGTGTGCGCGCGTGTGTGTGTACGTCAATATGTGCGCCGTCTGCGCACGTGTCCATGCATGCATGTCCATATGCACGTTTTGATAGTGTGTGTGCTCTATATTTAGAGTGAGGATGGCCTGTGTGTGTGTGTGTGTGTGTGGTGCTATTGTGTTCAGTGGATTATATCTGTAAAGCGCCCGTGTTTGATACAGCATCTCCTGCACGTTGGGCTGTCGGTGCCAAAGCATGCGCTCGTTTGTTCTGGACAGTGAGTTTCCATGTGATTTTATTATTAGATTATTAGAACTATTAGATTTCAATTATTTGTCTGCCTCTAATTATTTTTTTTAAATGGATCAGATTCTAAAAAAAAAAGAGGAAAACTTACTGATCCCCCAAATTTTGTATTCATAAAGGATGCATTAAAATGATCAACAGTGACAGTAAAGACATTTATGATGTTACAAAATATTCTATTTGGAAATAAATGCTGTTCTGTTGAACTTTCTGTTCTTCAAAGAATCCTATAAAATAAAAAATGAAACTGTTTTTAACATTGATAATAATCATAAATGTTTCTTGAGCATCAAATCATCATATTAGAATGATTTCTGAAGGATCATGTGACACTGAAGACTGGAGTAATGATGCTGAAAATTCAGCTTTGATCACAGGAATAAATTACACTTTACTATATTCAGAAAACAGCTGATTTACATAATATTTCACAATTTGTACTGTATTTTGATCAAATAAATGCAGCCTTGGTGAGTGTGAGAGAAATCTTACTGACCTATGTGTGGTTTTTATGAATATATAATTTGTGTATTCATTTTTTAATGAGATAATGCAGATTGTGTGTTCATATAAAAATCATATTTCATTGTGAAATGAAACTTATTTTTAGTAGTTTGAGGATTTAGTCAATTTTTATTTCACAAATAGTGTTACAATTGCATCTGGCCTCACTATGACAAAAGCAACTAGTTAAAGTTTCATATTATAACCAACAACAAAGATAAAAGAGATATACGTTCAAGTCATTCAATAGCATCAAATTCTCAGACAGCAGAAAACTCATTTCTATACCCTGAAGTTTTTGTTTTGAGGACACAATGTTTCCCTCGTCCTCCTTGTGTCTCAATCTTTGCTGGTTTTAATCTCTGTGAGCAGGTCAAGGCCCGAGCCAAAGGTGAGCTGTGGGTTACAGCAATTCCTCTAAAGATCCCAACTCATTCATCACCCAAAACACACACACACACACCCCTCACACGTCGGCCGTGGTTTCTCACATCGCTCTAACCTGAGCAAACATCCTCCGCCGACCCCCAAGAGACTCAGGAATCACAGCTCTCCTCTCCAACCGCTGGCGGAAAGGTGAGAGACGAGAGCCTCTTCACGGACGGCTCTGAATAAACATGTTTTGACCACAGGAGAAACAACAGCCCTGATATCTGACGTTAAAAGTGTTGAAAGTTAAAGTCACGGGAAATCAAAACTCTTTATATAAAGTATGTTCAACTTTATCTGACGATACTCTAGTATAGCGAATCTCAAATGCTCGATAGGTTGCTTTTGGCGTTAAAGTCATCAGGGTTAAACTGAGATGTTAAAGTCCCCCTGTGGTGTAAATCCAGCTTTTAATGTTGTTTATATGTCTATGTGGTGTTTTTAATACGCTTTAAGACAAAGCATGTGTAAATTCATAAGTCGACTCCATTGCTGAGTATTTCCTCCTTAAAACTGCAGTGAACCAAAGACAGTCTCAAAAACACGCTTTGAAATCGCTGGTGTTTCTGACGTCACAAACTACCTTGTAACCAATCAGATCAACGTGTGATCGTCAACCAGTGGATCTCTGAGCTGAGTGAGTGAGTGGAGGCGGGGCTCATTTGCATATTCATAGAACCGTGCATACTAAATGAGGCAAGGGTGTCGAGTTACATTCAAGCTATTTTGAGGCATGAAGAATTTTTTTCAAGGAAAAAACATTTAAATAAGTAATTTTGGTGATCAAAGATGATAAACTTATTGACTACAGGGGGACAATTAAAATGCCACATAACCATAAAACATAACATTTACTTATCTAATCGTGTATGAATGACTATGGCAAGTCAGACGGATACAGTAGAACGTTACAAAGTAGCAGTTAAAGTCACGCAAGCGTAACATGAGCTGCAAGTCCCTATAGCATATAGTGTTCGAGACACTTGCTGTGTGAACGGGACATTTCAAGACTGTAAGTAAATGCACTTGTCAGTGTGAACGTAGCCTTAAAGTTAACTAGATCAATTGAGTCTAACTCACTCGGATATGAAACAGACAAACTCATGGATAAAATCATTTATTTCTCATGAAAATCCTGTTTAACTGTGAAATGCATCACAGAATGGAAGTGGGTTGTAAATGCCGTTTTCAAAGTTGTGTTAGAGGTGAAGTATGTTATTACATTCTCATGAAAGAATCTTTAGTTGTAATAACGTCACTGATGAATCATCCACAATAAGAGAAGGAACATGGATTAAAAGAGTAAATCGAGTGATTTATAACAGCGCATTAATCTATCATGTTTATATCATAACACTGAATTTAATACAAGAAGTCTGGATGTTAAAGACGCAGGATTTATTCAAATGCATTAAATGTAAAACCATTAAACTTGTTATTTTTCTTAATTTGATCAATTTAATAATTTAAATAATGTTTACTGCACAATTGTTGGGACTGATGTGCAAACTGTTGATTGTGACTGTGTGGTCTTGATTGGTTTAATAAGAGCTGATTGTGAAGAGGTGGGCGACGCCGTCACTGAGAAACATACGTGATAGTACACAGTGTTCTCTTGTGAACTCCCACACACTCCTATAGAACAGCAGCAAGACGGTGTGTGTGGCGTCACACACTCTGCACTGGCCTTAATGGAGGTGGAATGGTTAAAAGAATGAGTTAAAATCCACATAAAATCGGCA
>CM040819.1:49168630-49216130 GCA_022828995.1 Vimba vimba | reverse complement strand
ATTAATCATTGCCCAGCAATGCTATTGTTAATTCGTTTTTTTATGTAATATATGCATTCATTTATGTGTTAAATTAATTTATGTAAAACATGTTAATTTAATTTATCTTGAAATGTTAAAAAATATATTCGAGTATGTATAAATTACCATTATCTTGACTAATGAATGCTGTAAAAGTATTGATACCAAATGCATTAAGTAAACTTAACAAAACTGAAGCTTATTCTAAAGTGTTGCCAACACTGACTAGTGTTACGTAACTATTTAAAGTCAGCATGAAAGTGAAGTTGCGCTGAGTCTTTTCTCCTCTATTGTGTTGTATATCCGAGCGAAACGCTTCTGGAACAAGAACAAATGTGGGCGCGGCTTGATTGTGTCTGTGGGGAATTGATTGGATGGTTGTGGTTTGCTATTGGCTGATCTCATGTGAGTGACAGGTTATAGCCCCGCCCTTGTCATCAGAGAAGAGAAGAGATGCTGCAAGAGGAACTTATTCTGATTCAAGATTATGAATTTTACACAATAATGATGTGCATGGAGAAATCCTTTAGAAAAAAAACACTGCAATATTCCATTAAAAAAAAACAAGAATTGTTTGCTAATTCCTACACCGAGTGCCATTTCTCAGTAAGTGTCGCTGACGTCGTTTCCCTCTCAAGTCTTTCCTCTGGCGGTGTGGAGTCTGACACACCTGCTGGCGGAGAGTGTGTGTGTGTGTGTTTAAGAGTGTGTGGTTGTGAAGTACACCATGTCAACAAGCCCTGATGGGCAGCAGAAGCCCACAGACTCCCACTGAGAGCTCTCGAACCACAGCCAAACCCAAACACAAACACAAAGACTCTGAAATCACTGAAGCATCATTTCCTCTCTGCCGTTTCACTAAGCCTCAACACTAACACTGATTTGATATGCTGTTTATTGAGAGAAGCTCATCCAAAAACAAGAATCTGTCATCATTTACTCACCCTCATTTTGGCTTTCTTTTGCGGCGCACAAAAGGAGACGTTTAGCAGAATGTTCACGCTGCTCTCTCTCTCTCTCTCTCTCTCTCTCTCTCTCTCTCTCTCTCTCTCTCTCTCTCTCTCTCTCTCTCTTTCTCTCTCTCTCTCTCTTCTAAACAATGAGCATCTTAGAAGTGTCCACTACTTACCAAACTAACAGGGAACGTTCTGGAAAGGTTCTTATTAACAAACGTTCTCCCAGTAACGTGAATTATAGAACGTTTGTTCAAAGTTATCTGGTCTTTAATAATGTTCTCAAAACGTTATACACCATTCATGGAGCTTTTTTTCCTGAAACAATTAAAGCGGTGGTATAATGCCCTTTTCACAAGATGTAAAATAAGTCTCTGATGTCCCCAGACTGTGTGTGTGAAGTTTTAGCTCAAAATACCCCACAGATATTTTAAATAGCATGAAAATTGTCACTTTTTGAGGGTGAGCAAAAACGCACCGTTTTGTGTCTGTCCCTTTAAATGCAAATGAGCTGCTGCTTCCGGCACAGAGATTTCTGTAAAAGCAAATATCTCCCTTTGCTTTGAACTTTGAGCATCGTAACTTTGCAGATGTTGTTTATGCTCAAACAGCAACATTACACACTAACTAAAGTTAGAAAAGTCAAATCATAATCAACCACCCCTTTAAGATGGACGTTTATTTAAATGTTACTACTTGTTTCAGAGAACATTCTAAAGTAACATTCTCATAATGTTTGAAGAATGATAAAATGGAATGTTTCCTTAACGGTTGAATGAGCAAGAAAAAGAAGGTTTTATAGAACTGGACGTTAATGGGAACGTTGGATATGCGCTGTATTCTATAGTCATGATTCTTTCTTAAAACAAATGGACTGAAATTTTAGGTCATTTTTCACTGATTATCTTCTTCGGAATAGTTGCTAAATCACGCTTTCTAATATGATGCACGATATTTGTTGCCGTTTATGCCAGGCATCATTGCACGTCGACACATGCATGCACTTGGCAGATGCTTTTCTCCGTCGCACTGAAGGAATGCACTTGATCTGTTCTTGCATTCCCCGGGAAATTAACAAACCAGGCTCATCAGAAATACATGCCTTCTGCACAAACATTCCTCTGCATGAAACTCACTGCGGTCTCCAGCTGAAATACACACTGGAGGCAGTAAAATGCAATTTTTTTTTATTCCTTTTCACACATATTATGATTACAGTTGCAGATTATAGATTAATCAAGACTCATGCCATTCCTTGCACAATACTGTGTTATAGTGAAGTGACCATCGTATGCACACTTCTCATCTACTGTTTTTCGCGTACTAGAGAAGTATTCGCTTTCAAAGTGTCGTGAAACGTGCAAGAAGAAACGCCAATCTGATGGAACGGACATGCAGACATATATATATATATATATATATATAGATAGATAGATAGATAGATAGATAGATAGATAGATAGATAGATAGATATCGTGGCCACAAATTAAGAAGTTGTGGTCACAATTGTACTAATTAGTTCCCTCGTTTTGATTGAACTAAAACAAAGGATGTACATTTTTACACTCATACACATTCACTCACATACACACACTCTCACACAAACACAAACACACACTCTCACTCACACACACACACTCACACACGCACACTCACACACACACACACACACACACACACACACACTCACACACACACACAAACACACACACTCACTCACATACACACACACACACTAACTAGCCTTTTGAGCCTGTACAGTGTGTACTGTACACTATGGACTGTATGCGTACAGACAGAGTAAATACTGTACTGTTTGTTCAGGAGTCTGAGAGAGTTCACGTGTGTTTCAGGGGTTTTCTATGTGATTTCATAGGACAAATGTTTGTGCGTGTTGTCCTTCCTTCACGTGTGTGTCTGAAGCTCCTGCAGTGATTCTGACTCTCATCCGCCGTCTCTCCATCGTTTCACCCGCTATACGTTGACAGTGGACTGAACCCTCTGAGATGTTCTGGCCGAAGTCCTCGTCATCCGTGCCAGCGTTGGCTAGCAACAGGCTGGGATCGGATCCGGCTTCTCCGGAGGAACTCAGTAGGATGAGGAATGTGTTTTGACACAAGAGCCGCAGTTGGTATGGATTATATATTGAATAGTATTTTGTCTGATTGACAATCATGCAACATACTGAAATCCTATTTAAGCTTATTATTAATGGTGCTAGCAAAGCGAAGCATCACTATTATTAACCAATTATCTAACTCGTCTCACACCGTTTGCTAGCAATGTGCTAATTCATGCTACCAGCATGCTTAATTGTGCTAGCAACATGATAAAACATGCTAACTCATGCTTGCAACGTTAAAAAATGCTTGCAGCATGTTAAATCCTGCTTGCAAAATGCTAATTCATGCTAGCAATATGCTAATTCATGCTAGCAATGTGCTAATTCATGTTAGCAATCTGTTTAAACTTGTAGCAGCATCCTTAATCGTGCTAGCAACATGCTAATCATGTTAATTTATGCTAGAAATGTGTTAAAAATGTTAGTAGCATGTTAGCAACATGCCAATTAATGTTAGCAATGTGTTAATTAATGCTAACAAACCTGTTAATACCTGTAGGAGCATGCTAATTCATGCTAGCAACATGCTTAAACACTAGCAATGTATTAAAACATGCTAGCAATGTGCCAAAGCATGTTAGCAAACATGCTAAAACATAGCAACATAATAGCAATTTGGTAAGACATGCTAGTAGCATACTGATTCATGCTAGCTACATTGCTAATAATGCTGGCAACATGCTAATTCACACTAGCAGTCTATTAAAACATGCTAGACAAATGCAAACTAATGCTAGACAAATGCCAAGACATGCTAACAACATGATAAAAACATGCTAGGAAGCTTATTCAACTTTTAAACTTTCAGGTATGGCTTTGTCAAGCCAACATTAAAGTTTATCTCGACGAACTTTACTTTCTAGTTTTAGTTAACGTTTTTTTGTTTTATTTCAAGTAACGGAAACGGTTTATGGTTTTAGTTAACTATAATAATCCTGGTTAGAGTAACAATACTTTTCATCCTAAGATGCCTGATTTTGAAGATCCAAATAAAAATCCAAACTCTTTCACTCAGATCAGTGCTCCTCTCATAACCATGACGATCACAGAGGGATGGATGCAAACTGACCCCAGATCAGTCAAACCCAAGCCCGGTGCTCGACCCTGCAACGCCCTATAAATCAGAACCAGCTGACAGAAACTCGCGGCGCTCCAGAATCAAATATCCAGAGTCGTCTGTCTCCACCATCATGTCTTCCTGTCTGTCTGCTGTCGACATGTTTGTTCAGAACGCTTGCCAAGCGCCAGAGCCGTCGGGATATAAACATTCCAGTGTGCGTTCGCCTGCGTTTGCGTGCGAGTCGAATCTTCTGAACTGACCCGAGAGAGTCCGGCACCTTGCACCTGTTTTGATCATTTCTCAGTGGAAGTGAACGAATCCTTTAAAGTATAAATCTAACAAAATTGAGCGAGTTTTGCTTAATCTCTTATTTCAATGATGTTTACATGCAACTCTCCGTTTGAGACATTTTCCCTCAATAATTCCCTCGTTTTCCGGCTCTTCCTTTGGCCGACATATTTCCCTGATTCCCTTAGGCAGGAATTCCTCTGTCCATATCAAGTTGCTCTCTCTCTCTCTCTCTCTCCCCGTCTCTGTTGTTTTTCTGTGAAAACTCAGTCTCATAATGAGAGCAATCATTTCTATATACTTGGTTTGTGAGTGACAGGAGTGCAGTATATGAACCTGAGCTGTGTTCCTGAGCTCTCACCTGATCACACATTACACATGCGCTCCGCTGAGGTCATGAGCTAAACTTCACTCTGAACCCGTTTACACACACACACACACACTCACGCAACGTGTAGCTTTTATTAATGTGAGTGGTTTGCCGTGTGAAGAGCTGCTTTCTCTCTCATGTGGATCTGAGAACAGAGTCCAGGCTGTTTCCATACACTCGGACTAACGGGTAAACACACACAACGCCTGGGAGAAATCAACCTGTCTGAGTGTGTTTGAGAACATTTGCATTAATGTCTGTGAGGATTGTTAGTCAAACACATCTAACAATAAACATGAAAAGGTGCTCAGGGACATAAAGTGAAGGTCTGCTTTGAAAGTGTTGCATTAAACGTTAAAGTAGTCATTGAAAACATTTTCAGCGGATTCAGTCTGATTGATGGCTTTACGTTTTTTCATTGGTCCAGCTGGAAATGTCATGCTTCCAAATCCCAGTTTGAACACCAGTGTTGTTATTGTTAATAACTAAAACTATTAGAAACCATACGTTAATTGAAATAAAGTTAAAATAAAATGTATTTGGGACACGTCTTAATTATTTCAATCAGACCAATTGCCACAGGTGTATAAAATCAAGCACCTATCCATACAGTCTGCGTTTACAAACATTTCTGAAAAAATGGGTTGTTCTGAAGGGCTCAGTCAAAGATGGTACTGTAATTGGATCCTACCTTTGCAATAAGCCAGTTTGTGATATTTCATCCCTGCTACATATTCCATGGTCAACTATAAGTGGTATTTTTGGAAAGTGGATGCATTTTAAAACAGCAGCCAGACCAAACCGTAAGTCGTAGAGAGTTGAAACTTTGAGGGATGGTAGTACTCACACCATCTACACCGTCACCAAAGCTCGTCCCAATCGGCCTGATGGTGGCGCTACAGTGATCAAAAGTACGTAATGGCTTGTAACTCCTAAACCGTTCGTCGCAGGCGAACTTCACGCATCCTCTGTGAAATTTTCGGGTACTTTGGTTTTTTCGCACGATCGAAATCAAACCAGTGCAGAAATATTCTCTGGAGTCCGATTGTCAATCATTTTTAAAAGTCGAAATTTTGATTCACGTCCACTACGGGATGCCAAAACATTCAAAGTGGGATTTTACTAAAATGGCTATCCCTCTTAAACAGGAATGAGATAATTTCACCAAACTCGATACACCTATGTATTAGCTCGGTCTGTGGTCGCGTGAAAAAGTATGCGATGATTGGCCACTTGGTGGCGCTATAAAATGAAAACGGCAATAGCTATGCAATAGTCTGTCCTACTGACTTGAAAATTGGCATGCGCCGTCTTTGTCCAAGGTGCCAAGACTGCCTTTGAGGACATTTGCGTATCTCGAAAAGCTCTAGCCTGGCAAGCCAGACCTACATCAAGACGTTAGTTCTAGCACCTCACCATAGACACGGCTCAATCCGAGGGGCGGGATAAACAGCTGTCTTTCAAATTCCCTCTGCACGCAATAGGACAGCGCTTCAACCAACCAGAGCATTTTCCCAACAGCTTAGCTAGTTGATAGATTCAACTTTTGCCTTATCTGGCCGGCAAAACTACGAACACATCTTCCTTTTTTTAAGAATGACTTAAGTGCCGTTCTTTGCTCTTTTCTCAAAGAACAACTTAACTCCAAGTCCTCCAGAGTCGCGGACAAAGCCGTTACCCAAAGACTGTTCTCCAGCAGCCGCCATTCTCTGTTTTCAACAAACCGTCGCAACTCTGTCGTCATTATGTTAAGCCCGCCCCGCCTACTCTATACACAATGTGATTGGCCTGACCCAATTTAGGTTTTTGCAGCTAGAAGGTCTATGGAGAGTTGCTAGACTACCCTGGCTGCAAAATACATTTTGCTGCCGCTAGGGTGCGTCTAGATTTCTAGGCTAGAAAAGCACGGCAATGAACAAGGATCGCGGATCGGAAAGAAACTCTCTGTGTCTGTTTGAATCACGGCCCTTGAGGCCTGTGAGAAACTCGAAAGAAATCGGCGCCTTTGTGTTTTTCACGTGCGTAAAGGATTGTTTATCACATGTTTTTCCACACATGCCCACGACATTCATACCATATGGTAGAACACCTCATTCTGAGCAACTTTGCCTCTAAGACCAATCGAATCGTTCATTAAATATTGGAGATTATTTACTACTAATTACTACCTACTACTACTTATTATTCATATTGTATTGAATAATCCCTTTATCTTTGTACAGATAAAACGTTATCAAAATGATTCTAGTCCGCATGGATACGCGGAAACGTCTAAAAATTCTGTATTTTGCAGGCCGGACAAGTCATTTGGGCGATGTCAATTTGTAAAGAAGGAATACGCGCCTGTGCACATATACACTGAACAAAATTATAAACAAAAAACACTTTTGTTTTTGCCCCCATTTTTCATGAGCTGAACTCAAAGATCTAAGACTTTTTCTCTGTTTTCTTTTTCACAAATCTGTCTAAATCTGTGTTAGTGAGCACTTCTCTTTTGCTGAGATAATCCAGCCAGATTATGATTTATTGTGGCCAGCCTAAGGCACACCTGTGCAATAATCATGCTGTCTAATCAGCATCTTGATATGCCACACCTGTGAGGTGGATGGATTATCTCAGGCAAAGGAGAAGTGCTCACTAACACAGATTTAGACAGATTTGTGAAAAAGAAAAACATAGAAAAAGTCTTAGATGTTTGAGTTCAGCTCATGAAAAATGGGGGCAAAAACAAAAGTGTTGTGTTTATAATTTTGTTCAGTGTATATTCAAACGTGCATACCTATAGACTAAACACGTAATATGCATGTGCACGCCGTCGCCGTTTTCACAGATTCATGTTTTTGAAGTTTACACAGAGATGATAACGTTTTAATTTTTTTTTTCAAAACTTGCACCTTGGAACCTATTTCAAAGTTTGCATTCTCAAACCTCCAAACACTGTTGTCATGCAAATGAATGGACATAACGCATTAACAGTTTTCTGTTTTCAGATAAAACGGTGTTGTGCAAGTGGCCGCTAAGTTAATAACTAATGATCTTCGCAACAGAAGTGAATCAATCAAAACTAACTTTATCTGGACAATAACTTTATTCTAGAGCTGCTGTAAAGCCAAAACAATCTCTGTTATTTTATTTTCCTATCATCACTGTAAAGCTGCTTTGAAACATCTATATTGTTAAAAGCGCTGTATAAATGAAGGTGACTTGACTAGACTTGTCTATTGACTCTATTGTGATTTGTATTTTACTGAATTGTGTGTTATTGTGTATTGTGTATTCTAATTGTTCTTACTGTTTATTGCTCTTATTGTGTATTCTCTTATATTTACTGTCTTGTATTTTATTGTTTCTAATGTCCTTCTACCCCGTCTTTGAGAGGAATTGATAAAATAAGAATTTAATTATATTAATTACAGATGACAGTAAAGATCTTGAAATGGTGTGGGCGAATCATCACACACACACACACACACTCTCTCTCTCTCTCTCTCTCTCTCTCTCTCTCTCTCATTCACACACACACACACACACACACACACACACACACACACACACACACACACACACACACACAGTCTGATATGTTGAACTGGTATTGATGAGCCAGTGTGTGTGTTTTCAGGATCTGTGCGGTCATCACTCGTGTGATACTCTCGGCATGGCAGACGTGGGAACCGTATGTTCTCCGGAGCGGAGCTGCGCGATCATCGAGGACGACGGCCTTCACGCGGCCTTCACCGTGGCACACGAGATTGGTACACACACACACACACATCAACAATCCACCTGCACCATAGACTGTAAAAAAAGATGGACGACGCCCTTCACTCTCTTCCATTGGTGAAAAGTGAAGCCGCCAAAGTCCTAATATGGCACTGACATCTTGCGCTGATTTGGGACCTGATTCTGTGCAGTAGTGAGTGTGTGTGGAGCCAAGGTCCCACCCACACTCTCACACACACACACACACACACACACACACACACACACACACACACACACACTCCTGCAGAAACGGTTACTCAAAATTATGTCAGTGTGAAATAAACAGTTATGGACTCCAATCTCCTCCCGAAAATCCCCAAAAAGTCTGTTGGTGCCTCAGTGACTTCGTTTAAAGAAGCTGCCAAGACCAAACTTATTTAAATAAACGAACGCTCAAACTTACATCAGCGTAATAAAACTACCTAAAATGACAGAAAACATCTTTGGATAAACTGTATTTGAAGTGCAATTTGATTGTTTAGTTCAATCACGTCCCATTAGACTACATGGGGAGGCGGGATATATGAGCTATACTGGGACCAGTCACCGGGGGTGATCGAGACTCTGGGTTTATGAGCTATACTGGGACCAGCCACCGGGGGTGATCGAGACTCTGGGTTTATGAGCTATACTGGGACCAGCCACCGGGGGGCGATTGAGACTCTGGGTTTATGAGCTATACTGGGACCAGCCACCGGGGGGCGATTGAGACTCTGGGTTTATGAGCTATACTGGGACCAGTCACCGGGGGCGATCGAGACTCTGGGTTTATGAGCTATACTGGGACCAGTCACCGGGGGGCGATCGAGATGCTGGGTTTATGAGCTATACTGGGACCAGCCACCGGGGGCGATCGAGGCGCTGGGTTTATGAGCTATACTGGAACCAGCCACTGGGGGGCGATCGAGGCGCTGGGTTTATGAGCTATACTGGGACCAGCCACCAGGGGGCGATCGAGACACTGGGTTTATGAGCTATACTGGGACCAGCCACCGGGGTGCGGTCTAGACTCGGGTGTTTATGAGCTATACTGGGACCAGCCACCGGGGGGTGATCGAGACTCTGGGTTTATGAGCAATACTGGGACCAGCCACCGGGGTGCGGTCGAGACACTGGGTTTATGAGCTATACTGGGACCAGCCACTGGGGGGCGATCCAGGCGCTTTGGCTTCACTTGACGCACAAAACACCTTGATGACATCACTTCCTGTGTGTGTGCGCAGGGCATCTGCTGGGTCTGTCCCACGATGACTCCAAGTTCTGCGAGGAACGTTTCGGCTCAAACGAGGACAAGCGTCTGATGTCCTCCATCTTGACCTCCATCGACGCGTCCAAACCCTGGAGCCGATGCACATCCGCCACCATCACAGACTTCTTCGACGACGGCAACGGTGAGAAACCACTGTGACTCAATTTAATGTTGCTTTTCTCAAAAACATTGTAACATATCATGGTAATGGTTACAATTTGATAGGATCAGATTCCAAATTGGCCTGTGTGATTTCATGGCTCTTGATTTTCTGATTCTGCTTATGCAGAAATAATCTGCAGATCATGACGCATTATTTTACTTAAATGGGTTGCAATGTTTAACTTCCAACTTTATGTCGGTCAGTATTGATTTTGAGCTTGTCCAGTCTTAATTTAGTATTTTTTATGTATTATTACTGTTTTTATTCAGTTTTCATTTTAAATTATTTTTAGTAATTTTGTTTGTGTTTTTAATTTTTTTTATTTTATGTGCTTTCGTAATTTTTTTTTCATTTTAGTTTAAAAAATATATATTTTATTTCAGTTTTAGCTTTGTTTCAGTTTGTGATTTTAGTATTTCAAAATTTTAAATATGTAATGGTTATGTGGCCAATTACAATTACATTGCTGTTATTGATTTCTGAAGGATCATGTGACACTGAAGACTGGAGTAATGATGCTGAAAATTCGACTTTGCTCACAGGAATAAATGACATTTTACAATATATTCACACAAAAAAACAGCTATTTTAAATTGTAATAATATTTCACAAATTTTACTGTATTTTTGGGTAAATAAATACAGACTTCTTTCAAAACATATAATATATATCTGATTTCATGTAGATATATAATGAAAATCACCATATTGACCTGTATTGGACATGCACACAGTTTTATCTTTTCTCCACTGACGTCTTGACATCTTCCTCTTGTGGTGTGTGTGTGTGTGTAGCCGAGTGTTTGCTGGATGTCCCTCGTCTGCCTCTCCTGGGTCCCGAGGAGCTTCCGGGTCAGAGTTACGATGCCGTTCAGCAGTGCCGATTGGCCTTCGGGCTCGAGTACACCGTGTGTCCCGGCATGGACGTGTGTGCACGCCTGTGGTGCGCCGTCATCAGGAAGGGCCAGATGGTGTGTCTGACCAAAAAACTGCCCGCTGTTGAAGGAACGCCGTGCGGGAAGGGAAGAATCTGTCTACAGGGGAAATGTGTGGACAAGACCCGGAAGAGACACTACTCGGTAAGACCAGAGCTCAGAGGTGGACTTAAAAGAACTTAAAACTCCAAGCTTTTAACAGTATTTCAAACTTAAAACTGCTTCAAACTCCAAGCTTTTAAAACTTTAAAACTTGTTTAAACTACTTTCTGAAGCCAACAAAGTTTGTCTTGATGAACTTTTTAAGTCCCCCTCAATAATTTTATCCCTTAAAGCGGTGGTATAATGCCCTTTTCACGAGATGTAAAATAAGTCTCTAATGTCCCCAGAGTGTGTGTGTGAAGTTTTAGCTCAAAATACCCCACAGATATTTTTATATCGCATGTTAAAATTGTCCATTTTTGAGGGTGAGCAAAAACGCACTGTTTTGTGTCTGTTCCTTTAAATGCAAATGAGCTGCTGCTCCCGGCACAGGGGGGCGGAGCTACAAGAGCTTTTGTCCTTTTACCTCACACACACATGCATAAAATCAAATATCTTCCTTTGCTCTGAACTTTGAGCGTTGTAACTTTGCAGATGTTGTTTATGCTCAAACAGCAACATTACACACTAACTAAAGTTAGAAAAGTGAAATCATAATCAACCACCCCTTTAAAACTCATCTTTGATCACTAAAATTACATATTTAAATGTGTGGAAAGAGACACAACTCGGTTAGACCAGAGATCAGAGGTGATGCCGGGAAATTAAAAATGACTTGTTTTTCATCAATTTAGAAGTTTTGCACATTTAATGCACAAATTACAACCTATGCAATGCCACTAAAGTGACACATCCCTTATTAATTATGCATAAAAAGTCTCTGACACAAAAAATCACACAAAAAACAGCTTGTAGTTTTGTTTTAATGATGGTGAAAGGTTGGTAATAGTCAGAGAAGTCTATCAAAAGGGTAGTTCAATATAGTTTGTGCATGTAAATAAACATTACTCGGTAAGACCAGAGCTCAGAGTTGAACTTAAAAAAACTTAAAAAGCCTCCAAACTACAAGCTTTAGACATTATTTCAAACTTAAAACTGCTTCAAACTTCAAGTTTTTTAAAACTTCTTTCTCAAGCCAACAAGTTTGTCTAGATGAACCGTGACACATTTTATTTTCTCAGGATTCTTTGATGAACAGAAAAAAGAACAGCATTTATTTGAAATAGAATCTTTTGCAACATTATAAATGTCACTTTTGATCAATTTAATGCGTCCTCGCTGAATAAAAAGATTAATTTGATTCACACGGCCGTCGTTCGCCCTTCCTGACCCCGCCGCGCGTCTCTCTTAACATGTGTGTCAGGCTGTTCTGAGTTAACTAGATTAGTATCAAACACATTTAACCGGCAGGAATTTCCCATCCTCTCTCCTGGCCGGCCCGGGTATTTTTATCCGAGACTCAGAGGTCATTAAGTGTTTTGAGGACTCGTTTTGGTCCGGATGAAGAATGCTCCCGTTGTGTGAGTGCGTCTCCTCATGCATGCGTGTTTGTTTGTTGGAAACGCGGTTCTGCTCAGTGTTTCACACACCCTTCCTCTCGCTGAATGTCCAGTGTTCAGGTCTCTTGCTCATGTCGGGTGTTTTTTTGGCTTGTTTATTGCAGGTCGGTGAATGGATGTGCTCAAAAACACTCGCTTCTGTCCCATTTTTGCCCATTCATGTCACTGAATTCTTCAGATGTTACACAAGATGTTAAAGAACAGCCCAGCTAACAAAAATATGCTTTAAGAACGTATTGCTAATGTTCCCATTGAGTTATGGAAACATTATTTCTGAATGTTCTCCAAACATCTGAATCATCCAGTTTTAAGCATATTTTTTCTTGCTTATGCGAACGTTAAGGAAACATTCCAATTTGTCATTCTCAACGTTATTATGTAAACGTTACTTTTAAATGTTCTTGGAACATTCCGAAACAAATAGTAACATTTAAAAAACATGAAACGAACGTCCAACTGAAATATTTCAGAACGTTCCATGAATGATGTATAAAATGTTTTGGTGCTGAGAACATTATTAACCCTTAAATGCATGAATGTTTCACCAATCATTATTACATATTTGGGTCTTTAGCGTCCGGATCTTTATCTAACGTTAAACGCCGCAATAGTATGAAACTCTACTGATATTTTAATAGCAATTACGAAAGCATATTTCGTTACCGTTTCGAACTTGTAGGCTAAGGGTTAAATTTGAGCAGATATTTTTCCCATAATTGCTCATTTCCCCAGATTTAGCATCTCCATATTCTCATAACTGTCGTTTTCAACGTCTTCAAAATCAGTATTTAGATCTGGCAGCTTCTTCACCAGATCCACCATCAACTGACAGTGACATTAATATTTGAGTAATTGCTATAAATTGCTGAGACATTTCAAGTGTTGCTGATGATACTAGTGTGTTCTTCTGTTTTATTATGAGTCAAACTTCATCATCATTATGTATCTGACATTACCTCGAGGAAAAAGTGTGAATTGCACTTACTGAGTCTTCAGAGATTCAATTATTGTTGACTCACACTATTACATTCATTGCTCCTCTAGTGACCCTATACACTTTTTACCAAAAATAATTAGAAAACATGCTCTTTTTTTTTCTTGTTATATTGTTTAATGAATGGTTTGAGGAATACTAAGAAGGCTCATGATGTCTAACTTTAAAAAATGGGTAGAGAATGACGTCCCGGGTCGCTAAAGACCCAAAGTTTAAGGGTTAAAGACCAGATAACACTGAACGAACATTATATTAATGTTACTGGAAGTATGTTTGTTCAGAACATTCCCTGTTAGCTGGAAAAAATAAAATAAAAATCCGTAAAATTTATGGTAAAAAACTGGCAGCTGTGGTTGCCAGACATCTACCGTAAAAAATATGGTAGCAACATTTGAGGTTTTACAAACTTAACTTAAATTTACAGTAAAAAAAAAACATATTTCATTATCTGATATAATGTTAATTTACTGACCTATTGAAGTACTAATATCTGTTTTGTACCATTGTAATACACTGACAACCACCAATTACAGTGGAGATGAGAGTCACATGATCAATCAAAGCTCATCACAAGCAGCTTTTCCACAAGAAAGTTAATAGTAATATATAGTCATTCACACAAACACTAAACACCATCATGGCAAAAATGCACTAAACATTAATTTAACAACATTAAATGTAACATAAAACCCTAATGTACATGAAAAAACTAAGAAAAACTATGAAGAAACAGTAATTTCAAGAAAAATACATCAATTGTGGGAATGTCAATTTACATGTTTTCACTGTAAATTATACAATGACTTTTTCTTTTTCACTTTCAAAAACGTTAAAGATAAATTTAACGGTATTTTACTGTAAAATTACATTAAATGTACAATTAGATCTATCACAGTTATTTACCATATATAGTACGGAAACAGTTTTTCACTGTAGCATTTTTACATGACGGTTGTCTTTTACCGTTAAAGTCACGCTAATTCTCTTACAGTGTACGTCTGATTGTCTCCCATCTTTCATGTCTCATGAACTCTCTCTCTCGGCAGACGTCTAACCACGGCAGCTGGAGCTCCTGGGGGCCGTGGGGTTCGTGTTCCCGTTCGTGTGGCGGCGGAGTCCAGTTTGCCAATCGTCTCTGCAACAATCCTCCTCCCCGAAACAACGGACGCTACTGCACCGGGAAGAGAGCCGTGTACAGGTCCTGCAGCGTCACGCCGTGCCCTTCAGCCAGTGAGTGTCCTCACACACACACACTGGCATACACACACACACTGTTAAAAACATTCCAGTAAATTTACGGTACAAAAAAACAAAAACGGCAGCTGTGCTTTCACTGTAAAAAATTATCGTGATTTTACACACACTTTGATCCACACACACACAAATAATGCATGTTCACATGAAAATTAATGTTAAATTAATGTTAATGTTAAAATGAATGTTCACCTGACCAATTAATACTAGCACTTATTCTATTCTATTCTATTCTATTCTATTCTATTCTATTCTATTCTATTCTATTCTATTCTATTTGTTTTGTTTTTCTGATTTAACAAAATAAATAAAACTTGCTATGTGAACTGTGCTAGACTAACTGAGACTTGTTACAGAACTTGTATATTTGTATAGTGTCTGATTGCTTCTATTGTTCTCCTCATTTGTAAGTCGTTTTGGATAAAAGCATCTGCTAAATGATTAAATGTAAGTGTAAATTTAAAAAAAGATGACTTATAGATACAGCAATCAAAGCAGAATGCATAGAAATTAGTTTTATACAATATGACAGAGTCAAGAAAAAATTATAATAAATAGGTAGTTGATGTTTTTTAATCAGTATCGAGATTTTAAGTAATTGTATGTGACTGTATAATGCAAAGATGCTGTAAATCATCACTGTATCTGTTCAGCAATTTAATCACTAGTACATTTTAATTGTCCTGTGGTCTGACATGAATTTTTTTAAAGATAAGCTTTTTAACTCAAACTCTATATTAATTATGGTCATTGCACTTTAATAAAATTAACGGGGCACTTCTATGATAGCATCAAAAATCACTATTTTTAAAACACTAAGAAGACTCGACACAACATGAAACTGTGCTGGAAGTGTCACCAGCGGCTCTACACATGAACTCCAGCATTTTGTCAGTCAAAAATAGTCGATCTCCGAATGTGAATGAACTGACTCTGAATTTTAGTATTGTTTCTTATATGAGGATCCTTTTTCACATACAAGGTCAATATTGATTTTCACTAACGAGAAAACAACAAATTATCCGTGAATGTATATTTAACTAAGCTTTAGGAGCTTTCCATCTTTACTCTCCTCCCTGTTACGCTGCATTTGGAGATCGACTATTTTTGACTGACAAAATGCCGGTGGACACATCTGCAGTGAGATGTTCAAAATCTTTCTTTATAGTAAACTCTGTGTTCACAAACACTGTTCTCAATGCTGGAGTTCATGTGTAGAGCCTCTGGTGACACTTCCAGCACAGTTTCATGTTGTGTCGAGTCTTCTTAGTGTTTTAAAAATAGTGATTTTTGATGCTATCATAGAAGTGCCCCATTCACTCCCATTCCATGACCGAAAACGAAAATACAGTCAAACTTAAAAGTGGCGTTTCCATTCTAATTATGCTTTTAAAAGAAAGTTTGCCTCGAGTAGATTAACAAAAAGACCCTAGGTTGTATTTTGGCGAGAGTTACCCTTTAAATAAATAAAATTAATATATATATATATATATATATATATATATATATATATATATATATATATATATATATATATATATATATATAAAACAATTCCATTCCCGGCCTAATATACAAAGTGTTTTACTTCCCATATGGAGTCTCCCAGATACATAATTTTCACGTTCTTTTAACGTGAGTGTCGGGTCATGCACTGCAAAACCGTGTGTGTGTGAGCGTGTGAGCGTGTCGGCTTCAGTGTGAGGCTTTAGATGATGAGAGTTTGAAACGGTGTGTATGTGTGTGTGTGTGTGTGTGTGTGTGTCAGGTAAGAGCTTCCGACAGGAGCAGTGTGAGGTGCGTAACGGCCCTCAGACGGACCCGAAAGGAGTGAAGACCTTCGTGGAATGGGTGCCGAAGTTTGCCGGCGTTCTTCCCAAAGACATGTGCAAACTCACATGCCGGGCCAAAGGAACGGGATACTACGTGGTGTTCGCACAGAGGGTGAGCACACACACTTCAGATAACCACTGAACACACACACACACACCAGATAACCACTGAACACACATCAGATAACCACTGAACACACATCAGATAACCACTGAACACACACATCAGATAAACACTGAACACACACATCAGATAAACACTGAACATACACACATCAGATAACCACTGAACACACACACACATCAGATAACCACTGAACACACACACAGCAGATAACCACTAAACACACACACACATCAGATAACCACTGAACACACACACATCAGATAACCACTAAACACACACACACATCAGATAACCACTGAACACACACACACATCAGATAACCACTGAACACACACACAGCAGATAACGACTGAACACACACACATCAGATAACCACTGAACACACACACAGCAGATAACCACTAAACACACACACAGCAGATAACGACTGAACACACACACAGCAGATAACCACTAAACACACACACACATCAGATAACCACTGAACACACACACATCAGATAACCACTAAACACACACACATCAGATAACCACTGAACACACACACAGCAGATAACCACTGAACACACACACAGCAGATAACGACTGAACACACACACATCAGATAACCACTGAACACACACACATCAGATAACCACTAAACACACACACACATCAGATAACCACTGAACACACACACAGCAGATAACTACTGAACACACACACATCAGATAACCACTGAACACACACACATCAGATAACCACTGAACACACACACAGCAGATAACCACTAAACACACACACACATCAGATAACCACTGAACACACACACATCAGATAACCACTAAACACACACACACATCAGATAACCACTGAACACACACACACATCAGATAACCACTGAACACACACACAGCAGATAACGACTGAACACACACACATCAGATAACCACTGAACACACACACAGCAGATAACCACTAAACACACACACAGCAGATAACGACTGAACACACACACAGCAGATAACCACTAAACACACACACACATCAGATAACCACTGAACACACACACATCAGATAACCACTAAACACACACACATCAGATAACCACTGAACACACACACAGCAGATAACCACTGAACACACACACAGCAGATAACGACTGAACACACACACATCAGATAACCACTGAACACACACACATCAGATAACCACTAAACACACACACACATCAGATAACCACTGAACACACACACAGCAGATAACTACTGAACACACACACATCAGATAACCACTGAACACACACACATCAGATAACCACTGAACACACACACATCAGATAACCACTGAACACACACACACATCAGATAACTACTGAACACACACACATCAGATAACCACTGAACACACACACACATCAGATAACCACTGAACACACACACACATCAGATAACCACTGAACACACACACAGCAGATAACTACTGAACACACACACATCAGATAACCACTGAACACACACACACATCAGATAACCACTGAACACACACACAGCAGATAACTACTGAACACACACACATCAGATAACCACTAAACACACACACACATCAGATAACTACTGAACACACACACATCAGATAACCACTGAACACACACACATCAGATAACCACTGAACACACACACACATCAGATAACCACTGAACACACACACAGCAGATAACTACTGAACACACACACATCAGATAACCACTGAACACACACACATCAGATAACCACTAAACACACACACACATCAGATAACCACTGAACACACACACATCAGATAACCACTGAACACACACATCAGATAACCACTGAACACACACATCAGATAAACACTGAACACACACACATCAGATAACCACTGAACACACACACATCAGCTAACTACTGAACACACACACATCGGATAACATGGTATTACCGTAGTACTCTTGGTACTTTTTGTTAGTGATATATTTATCAAACCTTGAGTATGTGAGATTTCATATATGAACAGCAGACATCACAGTGACTTTTGGGTTACACTTTATCAAAAGGTGTCCTTGTTACAGTTTAATTATACATTTATGTACTGAGTAATATTAATTAACTTAATTAACTTGTACTTACTATAGGGTTAGGGTTAGGAAAATGGGTTGGTTTAGGGCGTGCTGGTCTGAGAAAGAGATGTGTTCTGGAGCATTGTTGGCGTGTTGATATTTTGAGGAAATAGACTGAGCCATTGACCAACTGAGACCTGCTCTAAAGTCAATGGCGCAATATATATATATTTGTTATTTGAAGAGCACGTTAGTAATGTGAGCCTATAGTTCGGTCTTTCCACTATCAAATTCCTCCATGTAAATAGCGAATCCGCCATGGCGCGAGCGCAACTGGCATTTAAAGGGAATGGGAGATGAGACTCTGATTGGTTTAACGCACGTAAATCCCAAAACACACCCATTACTCATTAAGAGAATAGGGACAACCCTTTTAGACCATGCGCCGGGAGCGCCGACCATTTGTCCCGTCGTTAAACTAGCAAAAGTGGATTCAGACGCCCTAAGTGAACTTGCGCCCTACGCTTTAGACCATGAGCTTAGATCCTTAAAATAGGGCTCAAAGTGTTACCAAGTGTTGTTGTGTTTCTGCAGGTGGTTGACGGGACGGAGTGCCGGCCGTACAGCAGCTCGGTGTGTGTGCGAGGGAAGTGTGTTCGCACCGGCTGCGACGGGATCATCGGCTCCAAACTTCAGTTCGACAAGTGTGGTGTGTGTGGCGGCGACGGGAACGGCTGCATCAAAGTGGCGGGAAATTTCACCAAGAAGAGGTCAGAAAACACACACCTTCACTTCGCTATCCTAAGGGCCCTTTCACACCTACCGTGTTTGATCCGGATTTTCAGTTTGATCCGAATCAAAATTACAGGTGTGAATCCTCTCTCGGACCATGATCCGGACCAAACAGACGAAATTTGGTCAGACGTAAAGAGGTAGTCTCGGTCCGGATCAAACTGAACACAGGTTTGGTTCGTTTCTAGTGTGAACGCATTTTCTGTACGGTTCAGACTTTCAGAACATTTACAGGAAGTTCCGGATGTTCCCGCAGGATTGCTCGCAGTCTTCTCCTCCTTTTCTGCCGGCGATCATAAAATGTTCGCACAACGAGGACGTTGATTTGGTGAATGTGAGCTAGCCTGGAGTATAGCTGGAGCTGCAGGGAGTAATGCCGTAATAATAACAGTATAGTGGCAACGATTTGCGTCTGTTCATTCATTCTTGTCAAAGTTTCCCGCCGAACTGACAACACACTGACGTCAGACGCACGTCCGCTTACAAACCAATCAATGTCAAGATGCAGCCCACAGAGATGATGACGACACGACGCAAGTGTGTATGTAAAGTTCTTTAGTGCGCTCGCATAATTGCAGTGTGAAACCAAACCAAAACTTACCGAATGCATCAAATGAGTCAAAACATGAACTTTGGTTCGACTCTCAGCTGTGAAAACACCCTAAATGAGGACAATACACTTCTACTGTCCTCAAAATATGCTGATGTGGATACAAACACACACCGATGCTCATCTAGATCTCGTCTCTCACATCTGAAAATCTGACGGATTCTTGAGACATGTTTAATGTGATTTACAGAAGTAGGAAATGTTCCTTTGTTTTCCCTGGGAGAACATTGCTATCAACAGGAAAGAAGAGAGATGTGAAAATGTGACCCTGGACCACAGAACCAGTCATATGGGTCAATTTTTTGAAATTGAGATTTATACATCATCTGAAAGCGGAATAAATAAGCTTTCCATTGATGTATGGTTTGTTAGGATAGGACAATATTTGGCTGAGACACAACTAGGGCTGGGTATTGAGACAAATTTCACAATTCGATTCGATTTCGATTCACAAGCTTGCAATTCGATTCGATTACGATTACGATTCGATTCGATTCAATATCGATTATTTTGGATATCAGGTACAATACATTGCAAATTTTCTCAAGGAAAACAAATCTCTTAACTATTATTGTAAACTATGGGAGTCAGTTGTAGCCTATAGGCTTCATTAGCCTACTCTGATATTGAAGGTAAAAAATAACTGATTTGATTTGTATACAAACACTTAAAATACACTTATTTATTTTTATAATAATAAAGTTATATGAAATTATATACAAATTTAAATGGTGGTTATCATAAAAAAACTTTCCAGATTTATTCAATCATGTATTAAATATTGAAGAACATTAAAAAATATAATGAATATGTAATATGGTGCATATATGGTACAAAATGCTCCTCTCTAGAGTTAATTTTTCTAGCTGACTAACGAGTTTATGGTCACTGGATATGTTTTTTTCTGAGGTAAATGTGACGTTACATGACATTGTTTACTAACGTCTTTCCACGGTTGAAACACTGATTGAGCGATTCCATGTGACGATACGGACTTCGATAAGTTGTACTCTACCTTTTAACACACTTTCAGACGCTCATTCATGTTTATCTCGCGCTGTAACGGATATTATTAAGGCGGAAGAGAAGATCGTGTGCGCTCCGCGCTGCTGCTTCTCTTGAGCTGAGCCAGAGCGATCTCACGCCACAGCGCCAAAACGGTATTTATGTTTTTGAATTTCATAAGAACATGGACGTAATTTGAAATCTGAGACTTTGTTTCATATTAATAATAACAAAGCACAAAGATTATTGCGATTTATTGAATGGGGTGTACGCAACAATGTTCCATTCATTCATCACTGAAAACAGGATGACTAATCGATTCTTGGGATTTAAGAATCGATATTGTTTCGTAAAAATGAGAATCGATTAAAATCGAGAAATCGATATTTTTTACCCAGCCCTAGACACAACTATTGTAAATCTGGAATCTGAGGGTGCAAAAAAAATCGAAACATTGAGAAAATCTCCTTTAAAGTTGTTCATTTATGTTGGCGATTGTGCTGCATTCACTCACAAAAATACATGTTTTATATATTTATGATAGGAAATTTACAAAATATCTTCATGGAACATGATCTTTACTTAATATCCTAATGATATTTGGCATAAAAGAAAAATCTATAATTTTTGATCCATACAATGTATTGTTGGCTATTGCCACAAATAAACCCGTGCGACTCGAGACTGGTGACGTGATCCAGGGTCACATTCATACCTCAATGCAGCTCAACTGTTTCTTCTACATAGCAATGCATCTCAGTGGAGAGCAAATGAAGAGTTTTGCTGCTGCTTAAGATGTTTCTCCTGAGAAGAATACGCCATTAATATCATTAATCTAGAGAGTTTCAGATCTCAAACTGCGCTCAGTGTGGACTCAAACATTTCTCATCGTAATGCTCGAGACTCTTACTGGATGATGACTAATTCTGATAATCCGGAGGAATTTGAGGAGAATCATATTTGATATCTTAATGAAACACTGACGTGTTACAGAAACAAAACAACAAAAATACAAAATGAAGGCCAATTTGTTATCAAAATCAGAGAAAAAGTAACTTCATAACTCTAACCTTTAAACCAGATGGCATTGATTGATTGATTGATTGATTGATTGATTGGTTGATTGGTTGATTGATTGATTGATTGATTGATTGGTTGATTGGTTGATTTATTGATTGATTGATTGATTGATTGATTGATTGATTGATTGATTGATTGAAAACATTTGTTTGACTTATGCAAAATGAAAAACATGTTTATTATCACATTGCAAATTATAATTTTTTTTTTACAACATTCTTAAATTAACATACGTTTACTTGAGAAGCAAAAAAGATATTAAAGTAAAAAGTATGAAAAATGTATTCAAATTAAGTGACTTTATGTTAAAAATATCTGCCCATAAGGGTCAGAAAAATAAACTTTATTCAAAGGGAAAACAATATACCTTTTTTGACCCTGTGGACCGACATTTGTTCTTGTTTGAAACATAATGTCACTTAATTTTGATCATTTTTATTGGAAAACAAGACTTAATATCTGAAGTAATTTTGCTTTTCAAGTAACCATATCTTGGTTTAAGAATGTTTAGATAATTGTGTTGGAAAGTCAAAAATACTAAGTGTTGTTTTTAGTGCTGTCAAATTGATTAAATTGGTTAACAAACATGTATTCATTACTTCAATGAACTTGTTTCTGCCTTAAATTATTACATTGTTTAAATTAATGCATTTTTAGCTAACTGTGAATTTGTATATGTACATTTCTGAAATACATAACTTAGACAATTTCCTCTGATAACAGATCACTGTAAACTGTAATGTGGATTCGGAAGCGCTTTACAAATAAATGTGAATTGAATTGAATTAATCATGATTAATCGCATCTAACAAAAAAGTTTGTGTTTATATAATATATGTGTGTATATGTATTATTATATGCATTTCTAAATTGTGTGTGTGACATTTTATGTTAGATGTGATTAATCACGATTAATCGATTTGACAGCACTATACTTTTCAAAGTATATTTAATTTCTATTAATGTGGTCCGAAAAAAAGACTTAATTTAAAGTGAAACTAGTTCAATGGCAGATATTTCACTTCAATTTGATCACTTTTATCTAGAACGAGTCATTCTGCTTCTCCAGTAAATGTATCTTGCTTTAAGAATGTTCAGATATTTGCACTGTAAAACAAAACACACAATTCATTCGTCCTCTCTAAAAATAATATAATATGATATTTCATGACTCTAGATGTGCTTATAGCTCCTTAAATGAGCCGTTCCGCTGGGTCCTAAAGCCAGTTTCTCTTCAGTGTGCATTCAGATACACATGTAGACATTATAAAATAATATTTTGGTAAAGTTTTAGCATTTTTAGTTAGAATTTTGACCATTCTTAGGTTTTTCTATGTGAACTGAAACATTCCTCGCATTCCATAAGGGGGTCAAATTGACCCGTGAGGGAAGCATTAGTTACCACAAAACTTCTCGAATCCATTCAAATTTTTGTGTGTATTCGTGGTTCAAAAGTCCTGTGGTCTTGAACCCTCCAATGAACACTCAATTTCTAGGGAAGGATGAGGGTTAAGAGTGTTTAGATACTGAGTGTACTGTAAAACAAACGCCTGATTTTCTCGTCCTCTCTGTCCTCCAGTAAGGGCTACACGGATGTGGTGAAGGTCCCCGAGGGTTCGACGCACCTCAAGGTCCGCCAGTACAAGGCGAAGGGCCAGTCGCGCTACACGGCGTACCTCTCGCTCCGGCGTCCCGGTGGAGAATACCTCCTGAACGGGAAGTTCATGATCTCCACGTCCGAGACCATCGTCCCCCTCAACGGCTCGGTCCTCAACTACACCGGCTGGAGTCAACGGGACGAGGCCCTTCACAGCATGGGCCCCGGGGCCCTTCAGGAGAGCCTGCTGGTGCAGATTCTGGCCACGGATGCTAAGAAACCACTAGACATCCGCTATAGCTTCTTCATGCCTCGGAAAACGCCGATTCCGCCTCGGATTTCCAACGTGGCTTCGCCCACCGCTGCCGCTTTGTCGTCGGCGGATTTGATGACGTTTACGACCGAGTTTCCGACTGAGAGTCCGACGGGGCCGCGGTGGGTCACGGGACCGTGGATGACGTGCTCCAGAACTTGCAATACGGGTTGGCAAAGTCGCACGGTTCAGTGTAAAGACCCTCACGGGAAGCTTGTGAAGAACTGCCCGCTCAGCACACGGCCGTCGGCCTTCAAACACTGCCTGATTAAGAAGTGCTGAGGATTAAAAACTTCACTGAACGCTCACGGACATGCAGTGGCGTTCGTATAACTCGTGCTCGAAACACAATCACTGTGGATTCTGCTAGTGTTCGCAATTTTGTGACTCGGACTAGGAGCTTTGGCTCTAGCCTCGAATGTGGCAACGTGTGGCCACGCCCCTTTGACAAAGCCACGCCCCTGACCCATATGACACGCCCCTCGAGTTCACACTGGCAGTCGCTGTAGTGTTCGATGGGTAACACTTTACAATAAGGTCCATTAGTTAACTTTAGCTAATGCATTAACTAACAATGAGCAATACATTTGGGTGACACTTTATGGTTACACTTTATCATTGTTACAATGTTATTATACATTTAAGTGCTGAGTAATATTAATTAACTTCATGCACTTACTATAGGGTTAGGGTAGGATTAGGATTTGGTTGAGGGTTAGTTACATGTAATTATGCATAATTTACATAATTACACTGTAATAAGGACAGCTTAAAATAAAGTGTAGCCTACATTTGTAACAGTATTTATAGTGTCCTTGTTACATATGTTACATGTACTTACCATAGTAATAACAGTAAATTATGCATAATTACATGCAACTCACCCTCAACCAAACCCTAACCCTATAGTAAGTACATGAAGTTAATTAATATTACTCAGTACTTAAAAATATAATTACACTGTAACAATGACACCTTAAAATAAAGTGTAACCCATCTTTTTTTAGCGTTTTTTTAATACAACTGTTAATAGTTAATTCATGTTAGTTCAGATGCAACTTTTGATTTTATGAATAACATTAGGCTTAGGAAGTATTTTTTAAGTGTATGTTAACTAATGTTAACAAATGGAAGCTTATTGTAAAGTGTTACCGTTTGATGTTGATATTGATTCTGGTAGCACTTTATGTTAAGGTGACTTAGTTACATGTTCTTACTATATCAATAACTGTAAATTATGCATAATTATAAGCAACTAACCCTAAACCAAACCCTAACCTTAACCCTATAGTAAGTAATATTACTCGGTACTTATTTGTGTGCTGTAACGACGTCACCTTAAAACACTGGGTTACACTTTATTTTAAGGTGTCTGTGTTACAGTGTGCACAGTAAAAAACGTTGGGTTATTTGTTACACATATTGGGTCAATATGTTGGGTTATTTTTAACCCAACATTTTTAAGTGAGTAATTATGCATTTAAATACTGAGTATTAGTAATTAACTCCATGTACTTGCTACAGGGTCTGGTTTAGGGTTATTGCATGTAATTATGCACAATTTATAGTTATTACTACAGTAATTACAGGTAACATGTGTAGCAAGGACACTAAAAGAAACATTTTTACGAAACAGTGTAACCATCATTTCGAGTCGACCACAGGGCTGCACGATTAAACATGATTTCTGCTACTTTTGATTATTTAATCATAATTATCTGCAATATTATAAATCCAAACATGAATCGTGTGGTTGCTGAATAAATGCGCAACCTTTGTGCGACAATACAACATCTTTTTGTTGTTGTTTTAATAGAATATCCGTAACATAATTTTGAATTATTAGAATAAATATTAGGAATTTCACTGTTTTGGCTTTTGAGAGAAGCTTTTTTAAGGTTCGTAACGTAACAAAACCCTGCGTATGATTATTTTGTGCTTGCATGAACATGCAATACATTTACAATTACGCTTTTATCCAAATCTGCTTATTCTGATGAAAATTTGCAATTGCGAACAGTCGTGATTCAAGTCTCGATTATGATTTTTGAGCGTAATAATGGTGATTATCATATTATCGTGCAGCCCTGCTCGACTGTGTCAGCCTGCGCTCCCATTGGCTGTCACCGCATGACATCACAGCTCATTTACATGAAGCTGGACTGAGTTGAGATTGGTTGGCTGAACTCTCACTGAAAATGACTGTGTAAAGTAGTTTTGCGAATCACTGTCAGTGTGAACGTCGCTTTAAGGGTCGAGAAAACCCCGGGGTCAGGAACGGAACGCTCAATCTCAGAGGGTTTTTAATGAAGACTGAGATTGAGCTGATTTCCAGGGTCTGAGCTGATGTTTCTGAGTCTTAAACTCCCCCAATGAACTGAGCTTCCCTTCTTTGCAATGGAAAAAGGAAACATGGCTCTGTGATTTAAATGTGTGTGTGTAATTTTCTCAGTTCAGGGCTCGAGGTGTGTGTGACACTGTGTGCCCTCGATACTCGCAATAACGCTGTTTACACGTCTGTGTTGTTCAGAGGAATGTTCTGGGTTCAAAATAAGTTTGCAACACTTTACAATAAGGCCGCATTTGTTAACATTAACTAACTATCAATGCATTTTTTTACAGCATTTAATGATCTTTGTCAATGTTAGTTACTAAAAAATACAATTGTGCATTGTTCATGTTAGTTCACAGTGCATTAACAAATACGATTTTTATTTTATTTTAAAAATGCATTAGTTAAGGTTAAAATTAACACTAGCTTTGTTTCCATACACCTATTTTTATGCACATTGTGGGATACGCGAAAAAAATGTAACGCTGAATAGAAATGGCAAGATGTACATAAATTCTAAAAATGCACTCATGTGACTTTGCCTCAGCGTCAGCTGTGATTGGATAACTGGAGTAACCAGTGGACCAATGGCGTCGCAGCATCTCTAATGTCGGTTTGGTGTTTCTGAAAGTCGAAGTGTGTGATCAGAAGTGTGTTTAATTCCCTCCAGAAGTGTGTCACACACAAGTGTGTTCCCGAACGCCAGGGAACATGACAGCGTTTATTGTGTTTCGTCTGACGCTCGAGACACACTCGTTTATGATGGAGGGAACATGAGAAAGATTGCAGAAACTTACAGTTTTATTACTGATATTCTGCACCAGGAAGAGATGATTTTGTTCTCTTGAACACATGAGATGGAAACACTGCAAATTATTATTCATTGCTAATGCTGTTAACTAAATATAACCTTATTGTAAAGTGTTACCACAAGATTATCACAGTAAATATGGTTTCATAGTCTACAACAAAAGTAAAACACTTTGAATGGACGTCTATGGGACAGGACATTACACAGGGTTAAAGCCTGTAAACGAATTGCTATGTAGAGAGATGTGTTATTTGAACCTGTTTTCCATGTAAACGTGTGTTTCTTCTTGCGTTTTTAAATGTAAAACCCTTTTTTGTGTGTGAATGGCCCCTAATGCTTCCGTTCTTGGTTGATGAACTGATATTTCAGGAGTTGAATTATATAACTTTGCACAGACCAGGAGAAATGTTTAACATGCTTTATGTTTAGGTTTGTATTTTAATGTGTATTCTGATGCAAACCCATAGACCTCCATTGCGAGTGTGTTACCGTGAACACAGTCTTTGAAACTGAAGTTGTTGGACAGCATGAGCGCAGAACATTGCTTTAAATCCTTTTACGCCTCAGTTCTACCTTGAAACACTGAAGCTGAATTAACATCGTTTTCATGCTTCATAGCTCAGTGTTATTTACATATGCAAACGCTCATGCAAATTAATGCAAATCATTCAGTATCACACATATGATTTATATGTGTGTTATTATGACCAGCAGAAAGTCAGCATTGACTCTGTTTACTTCAACTCCCGCTCTTATTTTGAACGATTCATCAGGGACTTTATTCTAAATTGTCATAATAATCTTTCAGATTATTGCTTTTTCTCAGTGAATATCCCTGGAAATGCATCACATTACAGAAGTGCAAACGCGCGTTGACTTTGAAACTGCTGAAGTCGATTAAGGTGATTCATTTCAACTGAATGAACTCATGTGATCCGATGTGTTTCCAAGATTTCATCTCTTTTCTCCATGTAAATGCAGTACTGTTCTACCGTCTCAATGGGAAATGGCCGTTTCACTGAAAATACACAGCACTGATTTTATAATTTATTGTTTGTACAACTGGTATGTGAAAAAAAAAGAAAACACATGATGAATTTATTTATTGTTATGGTCATTTTGTCTCATAAATACTATTTAACTAGGAATATGAGTGAGCAGAAGAGTTCCTTTTGAAGAAAATTGTGTTTTTTAGCCATCTTCATGAATATATGTATATATAAAACAAAGCGCTATATTTAAAAGTTTGCATTTCATTGATTCATTTGTTGCCAATGTTGTTTCACTGTTTTAGTTAAAGGGAAAATCTGTCATTATTTACTCGCCCTCAAACTGTTGCCAAATGAGTTTCTTTTTAAGAACATATTTTGGACCCCATTGACTTCCATTGTATTTTTTATTTATTTTTTCAATGGGGACCAGAAACTGTTTGGTTACCAACATTACTCTTTTGCGAGTGATTAAATGATGACAGAACCATCCCTTTAACATCTCTAACATCTCTAACTTTTTATGAAACCAATAAACGGGCATCTCAGGTCGTTAAAGTAAACGAGAGCGGAAGGTAATATTTCTAACCCTTTATTAAACATAACACTAACCTCTAACACTAAGTATTTTATCATCTTTTTCATCTTAAATCTTAAATGAGCAGTCTTGCTTTGAGAGCAACTTTAAACTAGAAGACTGCAAGAACTGATTTTAATTCCAGTTTGATCAAGATCAAGAGGACGGGGCAAGTTGTCACACTTTTCACTCCAGTCAATATTTTTTGGACCGGGTTTATAGGTGTAATTTCTGCATAGATAAAAAGCTATCGAGCATCTCTGTTATTTCCCAGGAAATAAATATATTTTCGAAAATATTTTCAAAGTTAATTTAACACACGCTGGCCCTATGGGGTAAGTTGTCACATGGTAACCTGGGGCCGTATGTATAAAGCCACTCAGAGTAAAATTTTAGTCTCAAGTCTGTCAAAATTCTAAGAATGACATCATTTTACTTTTATTCCTAGACTTAAGAATAAGTGTGATTCATAAAAGTTCCTAAGTGTCAAGACTAGGTCTCAGCTCCTAAATTATTTAGGAGAGCTGAAGAGGTCTCTTAACCTAGTTAGGAGTAACAAGATGGCAGCAGAGAGGAGGAGGCCACGCACTTTTCAATGAAAATATGATGTATTGGAGTTACAGTAAAAGATGACGGAGTTGATTTTATAGCAATGAAATAAAAAGGAAAGTAATAATTACATTGTTGCTGACTGGAAAAAAGCAGCAGTACACCCGGTGATGACTTGAGCTCATCATTCCACAGTAAGCAGGGTCTTAATAGCACTATTGTGGCACTGACCACACCAAACACATTAGTGGCTAAAAGTGATGTGCAGAGTTTTTTTTATTGTTTTTTTATGACCCTACAAGTTTGCTTAAACCATCAAAATATAAGGAAAATAAAACTTAGTGAAGATATTTATCTGACAAAATTATTTCAAGTCAAGTCACTTTTTACAATACAGATTGTTTCAAAGCAGCTTTACAGTGATAACAGGAAAATAATGCAACAAAGTTTGGGCTGTACAGCAGCTCTAGAAGAAAATAGTGTCATTGTGCAGCTTAAAGGGGACATATCATGCTAAATGCACTTTTTTAGCCCTTAAATGCATTTTGTTGTATATTTGGAGTGTTTAGAAGTACAGAAAAGATGAAATTATTCTCTTCAGGTGCTTCGTTGATATCTTTATATTCTGTTTTGGTCATATTTTTCAACCTGTTCCGATTTTTCTGTTATCTATGACGTTTTGTGAACTAATACGTCACAGTATTTGCAGCGGAACTGCCAAATAAGGACATTGACTTCCGGCCCAACACTTCGAGCGATCCGCCATTATTATTTCTCGCTGCAATTTTGTAGTCCAAGCTAAAGGGTGCAGAAGTTACGAGAGGGTAAGTTAAAATGATCGGTTGTTGGATGTAGTAACCCACACACTTCATTACACCGTCTAATGTAGATGAACTGCCGCACTTGTGGCGCATGTTTAACTGAAAGAACGAGCAGAGAGAGAGACCCGGTCTCGCGCGCGCTCGCACTCTCTCTCGGAGCCCGGCGAAAGTGTAAACAAGACATCACCGTCTCCAAACTAGACGCTGTCTTGCTCTCTCTCTCCCTCGCACATATTAATCAAAATAAATCGACACGGTGGTAAAAGGTCGGAAGACCAAAGTTTCATGTATAAATACAGTAACACACCATTGCGATACATCCATATGAAGACTTTGTTCTGCAGGTTCGTCGTCTTCATTTTCATTTCGCTCCGGCTCCAACTCTGGCTCGAACATCTAAGGCTGGCTGGACAAGTCTTCCGTTGTTGACATTTTGTTAATAACGTGTGAATAAAAAGTTTCTGTGCCGCTAGATAATCCTATCTCTGCTATCAGACTACAAAAATGGCCGAACGGGGTGGAGTTGAACCTCTGCAACCTGGAGAGGGGGCGGGGTATGAAGTGTCTCAATTGTATTTAAAGAGACCGCAACAAAACGAGTTGATCTCAGAAGCACCTCAGAAAAGGGGTAAAAAAGGGGCCCGTGGAGCTATAATAATGAGGAATTCAGACCCAAGCATTGCAGTTCCGCTTTATATAGACCACAAATGTATGATTTATATGTAAAAAGGAACAATTTAAAAGCATGATATGTCTCCTTTAAGTTAGTTCAATGATGATTCATTTTCATTGTAAAAGATCATTAGTTATCTATTTAGTTCATTATACAGCCGCTCTGAGAAAACAGTGATGTCATTGTTCAGCTCAGTTCAGTTCTCAGACAATGGTGTCAATCCAGGCAGATCAATAATATTGTTGAAAAAAAGGGCAAACTACAGCTACAGGTTTAAAAAACAACAACAAAAAAAAACCTAAAAAGCTCACAGGAGAGGAAAAAAATCCATACATTGTCTGCAACATAGTCATTTATCAATATTTCATTGTCCTCTCTTGTTCATTTGTTTGACAGCCTTGGCTAAAAATGATGTCTGTACAGTATGACATGTTTCATTGTGTTATCCTCACAAACAAACAATTGACTCCAAGCACAACTACACAATACGCATACAAAATCTTTAACACATTTTTAATACTATTTGAATAAAGGGTGAGTGTCAATTTTCCTTGGCCTCACTTTTGGCCATTACTATATGGCAGTTCTTTGACTTTCCAATTGATCTTCAAATCTCGCAGTAAAATAAAGCCACTTTATTGAGTATTTCGGGCTTTCCCGAGTTGTTGGATCCATTGATGGAACTCATGTTTGCATAATTGCTCCAACTGTAAATGAGGAGACGCGCATCAATAGAAAAGGGTTTCCACAGCATAAATACAAATTTGTGATAATTTTGCACAATGCACTGCAAAGCAAGCATTTTTTTTAATAAATTTAAATATTAAAGCTTCAGTGTCTTAAATTATTTTATTATAATTAGAGTAAATGATTGGTGTCATGCTGCAGTGACCTCATCCTTGCAGGCTCACTATTGGCTGATTCAGTGGTTGAGGGCGGCCATTTTGGGTTGACATCACTGTAGTCCTTAGTTTACAACACTTAAGTCCCACTTCAGTCAGCACTTAAGAATCAGTCTTATACTTTACTAAAAGTTGCTTTTAGCTGCTTTATAAAAGTCTCCTACTCTTAGAAAAGTCCTACTCTTTACTAAGTATTTTCTGACACTTAAGTCAAAGCTTAAGACTATTCTTAAGAGCATTTCTTAGAAGTTTTATACATACGGGCCCTGGTATTTATCGACACTTACTTTGACAATATCTGCATACACATCTCTGTACTAAAATGCATTATTGGCTATTTATGTGAAATTTAAACAGTGTGACCATTATGACACCAAATAATACTTTAAACACCAAATTAAATCAGAGATTGCAGCTCAATAAGCACAAAAACAACATATGATCAGATTTTATTAAGAAAACAGACAGTTGGCATATACAAACAATAATTTAAAGCAAATAAATCTAATTTAGGATAACCAAATCAGCTGACCATTAATCAAGACTAGATGAAGAATTAAAAAATCTAATTTCTTGGGGGATGAAAGATATTTTGGACCTGTTTTTCATGCATCGGGAATTCAAAAGCATAAGATAAGGGATGCCTTGTATCATTCACAATAATGTTCGCTTTATTCTGCACTCTCTCTTTATGAATACTCTCTTATTAACTTAATTCCCAACATTTTGCCTGTCATTGTTACTACTTCTCTTCGTGATTTCTTCTGAGCCTCTGACGCATTATCATATGAGCAACTCACACAGAAACGCTTTCAATAAAAGCTCCATAAAACATCATAAGCACTCTGCTATGGACATTAAAGACAGTCGTTTCTTTAAGAAATACGACCTCTGTTGTGTATTCTTACTTACATAATCAGTCTAATTTGAGTTTATGATCCAAAACTATACCGAGATATTTATAATTTGTTACTAATTGAATTTGTTCCTCATTGATGAGTGTAGGATGTGTTATATTCTGCTCTCTCACGCTAAAATCAGTAACCATCTCCTTCGTTTTGGAGATTTGATTTCACTCCAGTCAAGAAATCCAGTAAAGGCTCACTAAAGCAGAATCATCTGCATACTTGATAATACTTGATAATAAATAATACACTGATGGCGAATTACTCCACGGACATTGTTACAGACTTGTTACTATATACTCTCTTTTAGGAGTTGTTTTACTGGTCACCACTACTGGATGAAACTACTTAATCACTGTTTTCAGAACAGACTGTTCTGAAGTCTGCAATAAAATATCAATATCAACTCTCAGATCTCAAATGATCTGAGCTGCTCTTAAATCTGGATGAAGATCGACTCGTTTCGCTGTTTTTATTTCTCCTAATGAGAAACACCTTGAAACGTGTCATGAAACCCACAGAAAAGAACTCCATAAGTCTCTTGATCTATAAAGGATCAATAACATTTCCTCTGACATCACATCCGGTTAGACCAGTTCACTCTGTCCTAAATAGGGTGTCACTCCTGAGTATTTATTACATTGTGTTTAATCTCGCTGTGTACACACACACACACACACACACACACACACACACACGCACACACGTCGCCAATAAGGTTAGTAACAACAGCATTTATTTTAAAATCTGCATAATTGTGCACGAGCGTGAACTCTATAAAGCAGTGACGTCACTGCCTTTGTAGCGCCGAAACACTTGCACTACAATAGAAGAACGGGACTTTAAAAGTAATAAAAGTGTAATTATGTATTTTGGTTGCCATGTTGTTTGTACATGACATATTGTTCAATCAATCAAAAAAAACACACTTGCACTATAATTCTACACTAGTTTTTGCTGCTGATCATAAATGATGCTGGAGCGCCACCTGCTGTCTGCTGGACATAACATTACTGTAAATCATTAAACACAGAAAACTGAACATTAACATTAACAGAAAACCACACCATTTACATTCTTATATCGTGTTTTAATTATAATTCTTTCCAAATTAATAATAAAAAATATATATTGTAAAAGTGGGTGTTTAACCTATACAGTGTATAATGTTATCCTTTCTTCTTAAACTATTTTTATACCTGTATAATTATCATAGAAGCAATTTTATTATCTGGTATTAATTTAGAGACCTACCTATAGGCCTACTCTTTAAAAAAATTATTTAAAAAAAACTATTTCCATATTATGACTCTCTCGGTTCCAGCAAGAGCGAATGAACTGTTGTGTTCTGCTGCTCTCTGCTGGATTTACACTGAACTTCCAAATGACACTAAAAGCATTTAAGGTGGACTTTCAACTCTCTGGACTTGAGGATTGACTGAAAACTATTTATTAGTTCATAATAAGTTGCATATGCATGCAGAAATGAACGTATTGTTGCCTATATGTCACTCAAAGTCAGATACTCTGCATAAATGTTTAATGTAAGCATAATGTCTGAAGCGTATGCTTCAGAACAATGAAATGTAAAGTTTTATTCTATAATGCCGGTGAATCTTCATTTTCAGTAAGTCCACATTTGATATCCATTGTGGTTCTTTCATTCGGAACACTTTGGGTTTGTTCTCGGACGTCATGTAGGCTAGGCTACTTTCTTTCAGAAGGTCACCGACCGCTTAAATTAAATTTGGCCCATTAAACACAAGACACAAACTATTTCCTCCGACACTGTGAGGCGGGAGCCATAATCCGCACATAATTAATTTTGGATGGAGTTCCTGCCCGACACAAGAAGCGTTTCTGGAGGAGAGGAGCCGGTCCACCTTAACAGCACCGCGGCCCGGCTTCTATCAGGAGTTCTCTCAAAGTTATGAACAAACGTTCTTCCAGAAACGTTCGTTCAAAGTTATCTGGTCTTTAATAATTGTTAAACGTTTTTCTCTTGTTGGACGTTTCAAATGTTACATTGAAATGTTACAACTAACATTTTGAAAGTTACTATTTGTTTTAGAACGTTCAGAGAACATTCAAAAGTAACTGTTTGCCGAGTGATACTTTAGAATGTAACGTCCGAATTTAAACATTTAAAAACCTGGAAGTTTAGAACGTTCAGAAAACATTCAGTACTTTCATGAATATGTACTTAGAACATATATATTTTTTTGTCTTCACTCCTAGAGACAAAACTGTCATATTAGTGCACTTCATTCTCTCAGAATATGAATGGACTCTAAAAGTCGTGTAAATGCAGATAGACAGATAAAGATTTCGAATGAGTAATAAAAGGGTCAGAACTGAAGTGTTGTCCTGTGATGATTGATGATTGTGGCTGAGCTCCAGCACTCTGTTACGCACTAGCTTCGGGTTCAGAGTGGATCAAAGGGGCTTCAGGAAAGGGGTGGTCCTGCACGGGAGCATATATAGAGAGACGCTTCTCACTTCTCAGACAGAAGGAGAGAAAGAGCTGAAACTCCAGGAGACAGTGAGGGAAACTCTCCACTTTTGATGGTTTTTAAGACTCGTCTTGTTTTCAACTGCTGCTAGAGACTGCGATTATTTTATTTATTTCCATTTTAAGCTCTGGATTGGTACCTATTGCAGTTTTCTGGTGATTCGGGAGTCGAATTCTCAAAAGAACTAAAACTTTGTAAGGATTTCCATCGGGTGCATCATTTTATTTGTCTTTCACCCAACAGGAATATAATGTCTTTTTTGCGCGTCATTCTGGGTTTGGTTGCAGCCCTGTGCGTAAACGCGGCGCAGAGCGCGTGGGAGGAGAGCACGGTGGTGCCGGTTCGGCTCGACTCGCACGGCACCGAACCGACCCATTCAGCAGAAGCACGGGAAAAGGAATCCGAGAAACGCATCTATCGCTTGGACGTCTTTGGAAATCGGATGGAGTTGGTGCTGGAACCGGATCAGACCTTTTTAGCGCCTGGGTTTGTGTTCCAGATGGTGGGGAAACCGGAGTCCGAGGAGTTTGACAGCGCGGGACAGGCGCGGTGCTTCTTCTCGGGGTCCGTGAACGGAGAAGAACTTTCCGCTGCGGCGATCAATCTGTGCAATGGACTGCGGGGCGGTTTCTATGTCGGGGGCGAAGAATACTTCATTCAACCCGCAAACACCACCGGACAGGCTTCAGATGGAGACATCCATATCATCCGCAGGAGAAAACGGGGGTTGTTGGCTGAGGAGAACGGGTCTAAGTGTGGGGTGAACGAGGAGGAGGAACGGGTCTCCGAGAAACCATTTGCAACCAAATCCGATACAGAGCCATCTGAGTCTAAAGGTAAATATTGCAGAATAAAACTTCATTTTTTATCTATCTTGTATCTATACTACAGACGTTTATTAGGCTATTATTGAGAGACTGAGATGATTTTCCGTTAATATTTCATGCACGCCTCCGGTAACCCGAATAAACTCGGTGACTCCGCGTCATTCGGCGCGCGCTGGCGCATGAGGAGCGAATTAAGCAGGTTTAAAAGTCCTGCGTCTGTCTTAACCTTTTACGCGCCAAATCGCGTAAAAGTCGACTGCTGTTTGCACAGATGCAAGTCTTAAAGAATACGCGTTTTTTCTAAAGTGCTCTTCAGAAGAGCTTCCTCCAAAAAAAGCGAGGCGAGGGTTAACTTGGAGAGGGCAGAAATCTCTCCACATACGCAGGAGGAGGGAAGGGGACGTGGGTTGGGGGAGGTGGGAGGTGGGACTGGGAGAGAATGGGCTTGGGTTGGAGAGACGTGGAAGTTCTCCTCCTGGTACCGCATGTTGCGCAGATCCGCACCGGAGGACTTGTATTTCCGCCAACGTTTCTCGTGAAAGTGCGCAAGTTTTGGAGAGGTTATTAGCAGGGCGGAGCAGAAGCTTAGTCAAATAAAGAAGCAAGCAAGCATTAACTCCCAATAGCTTTCCATCTTTAAGTACTCTCTCTCTCTCTCTCTCTCTCTCTCTCTCTCTCTCTCTCTCTCTCTCTCTCTAGTTATTAGGTTATTAGACACCATCACATCTCACTTGCAATAAAATTGCGTTTATGTTTATTAGCGTTCTGGCGCGTATATGCACACTCTTTTTTGGCATTGATGTTTCCATTAAGGAAACATTTAACAGTAATGGAACATTTCCAGTGAAAAACAGTCCTTTAGATTATTAAAATGTTCTTTATACAAAGAAAGAAGGTACTTTGAGGATCCAAAAATGGTTCTTCAATGGCATCACTACAAAAAAAAAAAAAAAAAAAACTATTTTGCAATCTTTATTGTTAAAAGTGTACTCATAAAAGTACATTTGGAGTCTAAACGCATCTTTCAATTTCAGTTAAACAGACCAAAATTATTGATGACATCATCTTGCACTCACAGGCATATATAAATGTATGTCCAATAAAATGCACTCTGGAATGAGAATGTCCCTCCCCTTAATATCACATGACACCAACTAGCAATAGGAAGTAGGAAGTAGGAAATTGTGATCAAACTAGGGCGATTGTACGATGTAAATCAAGTTAAAAAAAAAAAGAAAAGACCATGCTTTTGATCATCAGCATGGGAAAAGTAATTTCATGAGGTTTTTAAAAAGAGTGCCCTAAGACTGAATATGATTTAATATGAATATGTCTTCCTTTTCCTCCAGCACACCACAGATCCCGCCGCTTTGTGTCCACTCCTCGTTATTTGGAGATCATGATTGTGGCAGACCAGTCAATGGCAGAGTTTCATGGAGCTGGGCTCAAACCTTATCTTCTGACCATCATGGCGGTGGCGTCCCGTCTGTATCGACACCCTACCATTCATAACTCAATCACTCTGGCAGTTGTGAAGCTGCTGGTTGTGTATGATGAAGAGCACGGCCCCCAGGTGTCCACCAATGCGGCGCTGACCCTTAGGAACTTCTGCCAGTGGCAAAAGCAGCACAACCCATCAAGTGACCGGGACCCGGAGCACTACGACACTGCAGTGCTGTTCACCAGACAGGTAAATCTCACTTAATATTCCACACCTGGTTTCATCTGAGTATATTATGTGCCATGGCTCATAGTTGTGAATTGTGCAGGATCTTTGTGGAGCTCATTCCTGTGACACTCTGGGGATGGCGGATGTGGGAACCGTGTGCGATCCTGATCGGAGCTGCTCCATTGTTGAAGATGACGGCCTGCAGGCATCCTTCACCGTAGCACATGAGCTTGGTAGGTACATCCCCATGTTTCTATATGTAAGCAATAAGGTACGAGAGGCTGTGCTGTATTGTGAATAAGTCACGGCTAAAGGGCATTGTTAGGCTTAACGTGAAGCAGAGTAACCCCTTCAGCCGTGACTTATTCACGATACAGCACTAGCCTCGTGTACCTTATTGCTTTTATAAAACGGTTACCACACAATACAAATATTAAAGCCCCAAAAAAATATATAAATGCAAATTTCAAGAAGTAAAACCACTAAAAGCCTTCCTTCCGCTGGAAAAAATAGTCCCTGACCGTGAACAGTAACGTTAGTTACATTATTTCGCCTTTAGATGGCGGCAAAGACTGTCTATATGAGTGAGTGAGTCAGTCAGTAGAAGAAGACTTTTATATTGAAAAGAATGAAACTTGTAAACACGGAGAAGCAAGACGCAGCTGACAAATGACTAGCGTGTCGGACGCGGGAAAACCCCTTAACTGTTAAGAGGACAAGATATCGCAGCGGACATCCAAAAGGATGCTTTATTATGAATATAGGACTGACCTGAAGGAAAATTATAATATCTACTGTAAATGCAGGTACAATCGCTTACTCGATCTCTCACAATACTCTACTCTAGATTCAATGAACAATATCAATGAGAACAGACATATGTTTACGTGGCTAAGAGTGGTTGCTGTGGGTGTTGTGTAGTGATACATAGAACCGTTGGGTGAGGCGGTCGTGTTTGATCGTGACTCAAACACAGCTATTGACCAATCAGAATCAACGACTGGAACTAACTTATAAAAAACTGGTGAACAAGTCAGTGATTGTGTAGTCAATAATGATTGATCAATAATGATTGATCAATAATGTCAATAATGATTTCTCCTGTAGGTCACGTGTTTAACATGCCGCATGACGATGCCAAACAGTGTGCCAGTGTTAATGGCGACCAGTGGAGCGCCCACATGATGGCCTCGACCTTGTCAAATCTGGACCAGCTTCAGCCCTGGTCTCCTTGCAGTGCCGTGATGGTCACATCATTCCTGGATAATGGCCATGGTCAGTGTTTACTGGACAAGCCCCAGAAGCCTCAGCAGTTGCCCCAGGCTCTGCCAGGTTTGGTTTACGATGCCGACAGACAGTGCCGTCTCACATTTGGAGAGGAGTCCCAGCACTGTCCGGACCTGAGCACCACTTGCGCTGCACTTTGGTGCACCGTCACGACTTCAAATGGACTCCTGGTCTGCCAAACCAAGAACTTTCCGTGGGCCGATGGGACATCTTGCGGGTCTGACAGCTACTGTATGGCAGGACGATGTTTGAGCAAGGCTGAAGCTGCCAGATATCAGGTAAACACCATTTGGTTACCATTTGTTGACAGAAATAGTGTAATTCTGTTTTTTTTACTGACAATGTCTTGTTTCTTTTAAAGACTCCAGTCAATGGCGGATGGGGAACCTGGGGACCTTGGGGAGATTGCTCACGTACCTGTGGAGGAGGTGTGCAATACTCTTTTAGGGACTGTGACAATCCCCAACCCAAAAATGGAGGGAAATACTGTGAGGGCAAGAGGATTCAGTACCGCTCCTGCAACACCGAGACCTGCCCTGATAGCAATGGTAAGGGATGGTCTTGTCACTGTTCCTGCAACCAATGCAACCAGATGCAAGCTGCTTTATACTCAACTGTATTTGTTTGCACAGGTTTGACCTTCCGTGAGGAACAGTGTTTGGCCCACAATGACATCTCCTCTCAGGTGTCATTCGGCTCAGGAGACGGTGTCGAGTGGGTGCCGAAGTATGCGGGAGTCTCTCCTAAGGACCGCTGCAAGTTGGTGTGCCGGGCAAAGGGAACCGGGTACTTCTTCATTCTGAAGCCAAAGGTGAGTGTCTCTATTACCCTGATCAAGATTTGATCTAATAATGGTTTTCTGGAGGCAAGGCCAGTGTGTAATCCGAGGCTCTCTCCAATGTAGGGGTGTAGCGATACCCTCATGTCACGATTCGATACATAACACGATACTGAACTCACGATACTGTATTATTGCGATACCCCAAGACATATGATAAAATGTTGATTAAAATGCTAAATTTAATATTACATTGTGAGTGTAAATGAATAGGCTTAGACTTGGTGCTGGAAACCCAAAGCACAGGACAATAGAGACACCAGAATAAAAATATTCATGACTTTGAAGCTGAAAATACAGAATTATTTTAGACGAATATGCTTGATCTCTGTCACTGACTAGATATATTTAAAATTAATGTAGGCCACTTTTTACTGGTAACATAAGACATTTGGCATTATCAGGACCCACAACTATTCCCTCATTGCATTATTATACATTATATTCAACATTATAGAAGTTTAACGTAGTATTGACTAAAACTCTTGAATTTTTTTCTCACACAGTCATATTTTTTCTGGGTGAACTATCCACGATACATATTGTTGCATTTTTGTATTGTGATATATTGTGACACCCGTACTCCAATGCCTTCAGGTTGCCGATGGAACACCATGCACTCCAGATTCAACCTCAGTCTGTGTCCAAGGCCAGTGTGTGAAGGCCGGTTGTGATCGGGTCATTGGCTCCAACAAACGTTTCGACAAGTGCGGCATCTGTGGAGGAGACGGATCTACTTGCAAGAAAGTTTCTGGATCGATGGAACGTTCCATGTAAGTCCTCAACCTGCTACCAGTTCCCAGCAAGCAATTTTGAGTTTAAAAGACGTCTAATAGCCGTCCAAACACAGCCCAGACGTCTAGGCTAAAACAAAGCAAAATTTGGGCTGTCAGTGAAAATTTTATAAACTTCTAAACCATCGCCCAAGAATAGACTAGTCATCAATTAGATAAAGAAATTAAATGAGTGAAGAAATGAAACCAAACACATTGCAAGTTATTTTGGCAAAAACAACAACCAAATTCAAGGTTATTTTGGCTAGAAGTGTGTTACTCATAGCCGGACTATATCAGGTCTATAGTTAACCTAGATAGTGAAATGTCAGCTATTGCTTGCTGGATAGTTTAAGTTTTCCAACACACCTCCTCAGATTTCAGTTTATACTAACCTTTGCTTGTTTCTGCACTTTAGACCGGGCTACCAAGATATAGTGACGATTCCAGCTGGCGCCACGCACCTAGACGTTAAGCAGCGCTCTCCCGGAGGCCGCCGGCACGACAATAGCTACCTAGCCGTTCGTCGGCAAGATGGCACATACCTACTGAATGGCGACTTTAAGCTGACGACTCTAGAGACTGACATCTCTCTGAAAGGCGCGCTTCTGCGATACAGCGGTTCCTCTGCACTACTAGAGCGTCTCCGAAGCTTCGCTCCCTTACCTGAGGCTCTTACTATCCAGGTGTTGTCAGTCGGTGACTCCCCAAGACCTCGTGTAAAGTACAGCTACTTCGCTCCACGTCCAAGTGGGTCAAACCGGGCGTCCATTAACGCCATTAGCGTAGCAGGCGATGCCGAATGGGTCCTACGTGAGTGGGGACCCTGTTCGCAGACTTGCGGAAGTGGGATCCAGAAGCGGGACGTTCTTTGCATTGATGCTTATGGACGTCAGTCAAAAGACTGTCCTGAAGAGCTGCGCCCTGTGTCGTCACAACCCTGTGCTCTTCAGGCTTGCCCATCCTGGCTCCTCGGGGAGTGGTCCGTTTGTTCAAAAACATGTGGAAGAGGCTTTCGCAAGCGTCCATTGCGTTGCATCGGACACGATAAACGCACTTTGCCTAACGAGAGCTGCAACGCAAAAGATCGGCCACGACCTCTCCTGGATTTGTGCAACATGACTCCCTGTTGAAACTGAACACTTAACAACCTTGCAAGTTGGTGCCGACAAACACAGGTCTTTGGAAAGGGTCTGAGACTGCAACCAAACTTCTTCCAGTGTGTCAAATCCCACCCATCCAACACTGGGTACTAAGCTGTGTCTTGACAGCTGTGATGGAGGATGAGAATACGAACACCTCTGCTGCTTTGGATGCTGATGTCATGCATGTTAGATTTTGAGTGTGCATGGGTGTGTATGATGGATGATTAATGAACGGGTGCATAAAACAGCTATGCATTTGTACCGTCTGTCTGAGCTGGACTAGACAGATAGGTTTAAGTTGTCACAAGAGAGCATATATTGTCTTTAACCAGGGTCAAGAGCAGTACTGAGACAGAGGAGTTAATTAGTAGTGGTGTTTTCAATAAAACGCCCTCTAGTGGTTCTCCGTTTAAAAGTTGCACACTTTGGCTCAAAGCACATATTTAACAAATGCATTTTTCTTGCCAAAATCAACGCCATATCTCACCTCAGCTAGGCACACATGCTGCTAATCAAACACCACAACAGGTATTATGCATTTCCTCATAACTAAGTTTAACAATGCACATTAGCCTTACGTTTAGCTTCCTAGTTTGATATTTTCAGCATTTTGCAAAGCCATACCCGATCAAGAGGGATCATATTTTTGAAGGGGGAGGGTGACCAAAGAGCATAGGTTCTACACCTGAGGAGAGTGTGTTTGTGTGTGTTTTTTAATGTGTGTGTGGGTTAGTTCTGTGTGATTGTGTCTGTGGAGATATGGTGAGGGACTTCTCTCCTACTACTACTTCATAAGTAATCCTCTCCTGCCTTCTGAGAAGGTGTCTTTGTAATGAGGTTTGTCTTTTTGTATAGAATATCCAAACGTTATTTATTTTTGTACAGCCCATTTAATATAATCTTGTTGCTTTTTTTTATAAATATTGTATTTCTATTTGTTGTTATTATTATTGTTGTTTTTGAAATAACTGAAGGATGTAGATTATATTAAAGTATTTATACGATATCTATGATCTTAGGTTTATGAATAAAGTATCACATTGATTTGTGGATCAAAAACTGATTTGTTTGGCTTATTTTGGGCGTGGCTGCCGAGTGTAAATCCTGGTCTGAGGACCTCTAGGGGTTGATGAAGGTACTGTAGGGGTGGACTGACATATAATGATATTTTTAATATGGGTAATTTGTTATGAATGTATATTTCACTTTATATTTCATATATAAACAAATGCAAATCAGTTGCACAATAAATCCAGTACAAGGTAAAATAAGAGAAACCACTTATTTATTATTAATTGATTAATAAAATGTGGATAATTGCAAAGTAAAGCAAAACTTTTGTTTTGGGTGTAAGTATAAGGGATGTAAGTATAAGGTATACCAATATCAGACATTACAACTTAACTTTAAAAGTCTGAACACAAAGTTATGCATTGTTTGACAAACAAAGTACAAAATTATTTTTAAACACACGCATACAATAAATTAAAGTCAAAAGAGCGACAACATGACCAGATCATAATTAATGCACAGCTTCTCATATTATGAACAAGACAAGTAAAGTCCTAACCCTAACAGTCGCACATGCGACTGCTTTTCATCGACTTTAGTTCAGCTTTTAACACAATACGGCCAAACACTCCTGCTGAAACTGTTTAACCTTGGACTGAACAAGTCATTATGTTACTGGATATTGGACTTTTTAACCAACCGCTCTCACTGTGTGAAGCATGTTTCTAACACCATATACATCAATACTGGTGCCCCTCAGGGTTGCGTGCTCAGTCCACTACTCTACACACTTTACACACGTGACTGATCCGCCTCCTTCCCCACTAATCACATCATTAAATTTGCTGACGACACAACCGTGCTCGGCCTCATAACAAACAACGATGAGACGGTATACAAGGAGGAGACTGAACTACTGGCAGAGTGGTGTAAAAAGCATAATCTGGTACTTAACATCAAAAAGACAAAAGTCAAGTCACTTTCATTTATATAGTGCTTTTAACAATATAGATTGTTTCAAAGCAGCTTTACAGTGATAATAGGAAATTAAAGTAACAGAGATTGTTTAGGCTTTACAGCAGATCTAGAATAAAGTTATTGTCCAGATAAAGTTAGTTTTGATTGATTCACTCCCGTCACAAAGATCATTAGTTATTAACTTAGGGGCCGCTAACACACACCGTTCTAACAGAAAACCCTTAAGTTCTCTCTGCGCAAACTTTAAAAACGTGAACCTGTGAGAACGCTGATGGCATGCACATGCGTATTACGTGTTAGGTTTGCACGTTTGAATATATATGTGCACAAGCATGTAGTCCTTCTTTACAAACCAACCCTCAACAAACTACAAGTCTGGCCTTAAAATTTTATAATACTGAATTTTTATCACTTCCATGTAGCCACGTGAACCGGAATCATCCCGACAATGTTTTATTTCTTTAACAAAAGAAATCATAGTTGACTTTCGTAAATCAAACCCCCTTGGTCACTCACCTGAAGCTGAAAAGGAAAGAGCGAAACTCAAGGCCCGCACAGAGCGGGGCGAGTAGGACCCGGGTGGAGGGGTTACATTGGTGCCGTGACCCGGATGGGAGTGAGGTTTAGGGGGTGAGTGTAACGGAGGCCAGCTAGTAGTCGCTGTGCGAGTAAACCTCACTCCTCTGATCTCAATAGGTGCTCTAGCGCTAGAGGCGCAGTCTTTTGCCTCCTTGTTAGAGCACCTGACTCTCACGCCAAGACCAGGGTTCGTGGCCCGCACAGAGCGGGGCGAGTAGGACCCGGGTGGAGGGGTTACATTGGTGCCGTGACCCGGATGGGAGTGAGGTTTAGGGGGTGAGTGTAACGTAGGCCAGCTAGTAGTCGCTGTGTGAGTAAACCTCACTCCTCTGATCTCAATAGGTGCTCTAGCGCTAGAGGCGCAGTCTTTTGCCTCCTTGTTAGAGCACCTGACTCTCACGCCAAGACCAGGGTTCGTGGCCCGCACAGAGCGGGGCGAGTAGGACCCGGGTGGAGGGGTTACATTGGTGCCGTGACCCGGATGGGAGTGAGGTTTAGGGGGTGAGTGTAACGTAGGCCAGCTAGTAGTCGCTGTGTGAGTAAACCTCACTCCTCTGATCTCAATAGGTGCTCTAGCGCTAGAGGCGCAGTCTTTTGCCTCCTTGTTAGAGCGCCTGACTCTCACGCCAAGACCAGGGTTCGAGCCCCGCACAGAGCGGGGCGAGTAGGACCCGGGTGGAGGGGTTACATGTGTACACCTCCCCCTGTCTGCGTAGGACACACAACATCATGAGAGATCGGTTCCATCCAGCACACGGCTTGTTCCGCCTGCTACCATCGGGCAGGAGGTACAGGTCTCTTCTTCAAGCCAGAAACACCAGAATGGCCAACAGCCTCTACTCCCCGGGCAGTGAGACTGCTGAATAAGCACCGTTCCCTTCTCCCTCCTCCCTCCTCCTCTCACTTAATCCACTCACTTAACATTATCCAACAATTGCAATAACTGTGAACTGGACTTTGCATTGATGCAGCACACACAATTATACACATTTTCTGGTTAATAATGATTCTTCGCCTCATATACCCTTTTCCTTGTTGTTATATGTCGATTTGCCCTGTTTTGTGCTACTGTTGATCTCACTTAATCCGTGTATTATGCATATTATCCAACAATTGCAATAACTGTGAACTGGACTTTGCATCGCTGCAGCACACACAATTATACTAATTTTCTGGTTACTACTGATTCTTCGCCTCATATACCATTTTCCTAGTTGGTTATTTGTCGCTGTGCCTTGTTTACAAAATATGCTATCTTGCACTTCATGAAATTGCACTGTCGATTGATGCTCTAATGTAATCTCGTTGTCTACTTGCAATGACAATAAATTATTATTATTATTAAAAGTCCACTGGGCCAAATTAAATCAATGAAATTAAATTAATTCAGATGTATTTATTAGTACTCTCAACAGCTGTACGACTGGCACATTCAGCAGCACAGGTAATAACACATCACTGGTCATAACGAGGAAGTCTTTAGTTATATAACAAGCTTTAATAATTCAAGAGGACACTGTTGGGTTTAGTCATTATGTTACAAGGGTGGTTCAAGTGGAAGCGCTTCTGCTGAATAATACATACAACCAACCGCCCTGCAAAATAATCTGTGACTTCGAGTTCACACACCATGATAGCAGGGCCTCTTCTATCTCTGACTGTCTGAAAACTACACAGGGTGAAACAAGCACGATGTAAATGTAAATATGTAATATGCATATACTCAGTAATGTTAAATTTTAAGTTAATAATGTTCTCAAAACGTTAGCACAAAAACCTCATCTATACATTGTTCATGTAACTTTTTTTCTGAAACATTTTAGCTGGATAATAATCTTTAAAATGTTGCTATTTCAGAATTAGAATGTTCAGAGAACATTCAAAAGTAACATGTTTGCAACATGATAAAATGGAAAGTCCCCCTGTGGTGTAAATCCAGCTTTTAATGTAGTTTATGTGTCTATGTGGTGTTTTTAATACGCTTTAAGACAAAGCATGTGTAAATTCATAAGTCGACAGCATTGCTGAGTATTTCCTCCTTAAAACTGCAGTGAACCAAAGACAGTCTCAAAAACACGCTTTGAAATCGCTGGTGTTTCTGACGTCACAAACTACCTTGTAACCAATCAGATCAACGTGTGATCGTCAACCAGTGGATCTCTGAGCTGAGTGAGTGAGTGGAGGCGGGACTCATTTGCATATTCATAGAACCGCACATTCTAAATGAGGCAAGGGTGTCGAGTTACATTCAAGATATTTTAAGGCATGAAGACTTTTGTTTTCAAGGTTATAAAGTTTAAATATGTAATTTTGGTGATCGAGGATAAGTTTTAAGGGATACAATTATTGACTACAGGGGACTTTAACATTTGCATATAACCGAAAAAACAATAAATAAAAAAACAAAAAAAAAACATTTTTTAAAAGCTTAATGGTAATGTTATCTTATGTCAACCACTATGTTATTATGATCGAGTAGGTTTATTGAGCCCACTATAGATAGGCTATTACTGTAAGGGGGCATTTCAGATGCACGTTTTTTATGGTGAGTTTCCCCCAATCCTGAGTTTGTTTACATCCTGTTTTGAGAAAAAAAGATGACCAATATTATTGTTTCCTATAGGCCTATCTTTTTATACAGATTAAGATGGATACATTATGAAGCCTCGGGACTATAAATCCTGTCTGAAGCTCGTGTTTATGAGGTGCTCTGTTTACTCTTCGTGTTTGGTTCAGGTCAGGGATGTTGAAATGCACACAAAGAGGATTCGTGAAAACACGATCGAGAGACCTAAATATAGACTCACTAAAGCGAGAAGATGATGCCGCAATTTGCAGCTACTGAAAAGAGCCAACGTGTGATCGTGCGGCTCGTGTGTTGTTCCTGATGATGATGGTGAGGATGAAGATGATGATTATGATGAGTCGTGACTGTGGATGGAGGAGGGCGGCTCTTCTTCATTCGCATCCAGACTGACAGACAGAAGTTCCTGGGGGAGGGGATCGAGCGAAGAAAAGAAAATAGCGCAAGGAAGAAGTTAAAGACAAAGAGGAAGGAGTCAAAGGAGAAGTTCTGAGAGGCGCGTGGAACACGTGGAGCGTTATGGATAAAAGCGTTCCTTTATTTTAAGC
>CM040819.1:49151130-49163630 GCA_022828995.1 Vimba vimba | reverse complement strand
ATAGACAAACTTCTCATCAGAAAATAACAGAATCAATGATGCAAACTCTTTAATTAAAAAAAAAAAAATGAAACGAATCTGAGTTGGGATTCAGCATCACACAGTTGTTCTTGCGTGTGTTTCAGGGGAACGGCTATATCCGGGATCGTGTTCGGCGTAGTGTTCCTGATGGGTGCGGTGGCGGCTGTCGTCCTCTGCATCTGTGTGTGTGTGAAGAACGGGCGCGGGGCGAGAGTGGGCGTCTTCAGCTCCACACACATCAACACCGTGACTCAGGGTTACCCAGGTAACACAACAACACACACAACCCTTCACACACAGAGAGCGCTCTCTCGCACGTCCAAGCACAGTTATCTGCTCTTTAATAGCGTTGGCACACACACATTATTTAGAGTTTCAGTTGGACGTTCTTTCGCTTGTTTTCCAGAGAACATTCAAAAGTAACGTTCCCATTATGTTCTAAGAATGATGAAGTGGAATCTTCGTGTTCCTTTAATGTCTGACATCAGAGAACATTCAGAAATGATGTTTTCATGCTTAATCGGAGCATTCCTGGGGCTTTAACGTTTTAAAGGAGAACTCGGCAACTCTAGCGAACTCTAGTCACTTCTTCGCTGATTTTCCCTTTTGTTGTCGCATGTTTTCCCCACGAGCTCCCCCTACAGCTGTGGTGGGGCGTATATTTCACAACACGGTCGTAAAAAACTCACTTGCGGCGGCCTCCTCCTCCCCCTCTCTACCGCTGCTCATGTGCGTTTGTTATGATCGGAGCAAGCCAACTGTATTGTGTGGAGCTATGTCTACCGAGGTGGGTAATCTGGTAATACATCATACATGCGTGTGTGTTTATGTCGAATTGCCGTAAAGCAATTCGTGTTTCGCGCTCGTTCTCGTTCTCGTCCTCGCTTCTCATGAGACTTCCAATTTCTATCTTGCCGGGACGGTAGTGCCCAAGTTGCAAGGTTGGTTTTACGCCTGGGAACGCTGGGGGGAGCGGGGAAAGTCACCAATATCACCAGAACAGGTTGTTTAACCATTCAAATGATTTCTAGACAGTTTTATTAAGTTAAAAAAGTTACCAAGTTCTCCTTTAAAGGGGTGGTTGATTATGATTTGACTTTTCTAACTGTAGTTAGTGTGTAATGTTGATGTTTAAGCATAAACAACATCTGCAAAGTTACGACACTCAAAGTTCACATTTTTTTTAAGGACTACAACAAACGGCTGGTAGAGACTACACCACATTCCTCCCGGGTTAGTGACATCACCAACCCTAAAATTTACATAAACCCCGCCCCCTGAACACGATTTATAGATTATCAAGACAGAATATGCTAATCAATGACACATAAGCTACATAAATTCATCAACTAACCATTCAGAAATGTCCTGTTGCTTCTACATGTTGTCACTTCTTCTTGAGTCTCTCCATCATTGTCTGACTCCGGTTTGAACATAAAAGGATAAAAGTTTTTGAGATTTTCAGTGCATGTGTGTGTGAGGTAAAAGGACACAAGCTCTTGAAGCTCCGCCCCCTGCGCCGGAAGCAGCAGCTCATTTGCATTTAAAGGAACAGACACAAAACGGTGTGTTTTTGCTCACCCTCAAAAAGTGACAATTTTAACATGCGATATAAAAATATCTGTGGGGTATTTTGAGCTGAAACTTCACACACACACTCTGGGGACATCAGACTTATTTTACATCTTGTGAAAAGGGCATTATACCACCGCTTTAACGTCCCCTTGTGGTCAATAATTTTATCCCTTAAAACTCATCTTTGATCACCAAAATGACAAAAAATATTCTTCATGCCTTAAAATAGCTTGAATGCAACTTTACACCCTTGCCTCATTTAGGATACGTATATAGTATAGTACACTTATTACACAGCATTTCGCCACATTAATAATTATGGAGATCAGAGATATTGATTTCAGATTTTAAAATCGCACCTGTTTGTATCTCATAATCCAACAGTGAACAAAACAATAGTCACAAAATGGCAGCAGCGTTTGTATGAAACGAGAGAGCGAGTCCACGATACTGGATGGCATAATTAAATAACTCTACATAAGTACTGGATGGCACGATTGACCAATCAGAATCAAGTATTCCACAGAGCCGTGTAATAATAACTGATAACCACATGTTATCAAGCACTGGGGATTTAACCATTTTAACCGTCCGCAGCGTTTTGTGAATTATAATCAATTGATATTCATTAATTTGATGGATTTGTCTGCACTGACACTATCGTATGAGAACAAAACTTAAATTCAGCTTCAGCTTTACTGCTGAAATTGAACTTGTTTCATAATTGATACATTTTTACAGTTATTTTACTGTTTATTTTTGTGCAACTGCTTTGAAACAGTGTATTGTGTAGAGCGCTGTAGAGATAAAGCTCTCGTCTTTATGATTTTTCTATTACCTTCACTAATTACTTACACAGTTGGCGTCTTAAAATGTATTGCTGGATTTTTTTAAAGATAAATTTCTTTTATGGATGATTTTTTGTTATTTTAAAGGACATAAAGCATGTTTATTTACATGCACAAACTGTTTCATTACATAAACAACCTTTTGATAGATTTCTCAGACAATTACCAACCTTTCACCATCATTAAAACAAAACTACAAGCTGTTTTTGTGTCAGATCTATATCACTTTTTATGCATTATTAATAAGTAATGTGTCACTTTAGTGGCATTGCATAGGTTGTAATTTTTACATTAAATGTGCAAAAGTTCTAAATTGATTTATCTTTGTTTTAAGGCTGTGAAACAATTAATTGCGATTAATCGCATGCAAAATAAAAGTTTGTGTTTACATAATATACGTGTGTGTACTGTGTATAATTATTTTGTATTTATAAATACACACATGCATATGTATATATTCAAGAAATATGTGCATGTATATATATTTATACATAATTTACATTATATATAAATATAAATATTTTATATATAAATAACAAATTTTTCTTAATTATATACATGTGTGTGTGTTTATATATACAAAATAATTATACACAGTACACACACGTATATTATGTAAACACAAACTTTTATTTTGGATGCGATTAAATAGTTTAATGTAGGACTGACACTAAAACTCTGAAAACTTGAATTTTTTCTCACACAGTAATTTTTATTTTGGGTGAACTATATATAATATATATTGTCACTATCCACGATACATGTTGTTGTATTTTTGTATTGCGATATATTGTGACACCCCTAGTGCACACATTAACCTCCAGCTCTTATGTTTGGCAGGTCCTCCTCCTCCGTACAGTTATGATTATGAGATGTATCCTCCTGATCTCCGGCCGCCTCCATACACACCGACTCCACCCAGAGCACACACACACACACACTCTCCACCTCCACCCTATCCAGGAGACAGCCGGAAATGAGCCTGTTTTCTGCTGAGGATGAGGATGAGGATGATGATGATGATGATGATGATGAGGATGATGATGAGTATGATGATGATGATGAGGAATATGATGATGAGGAAGATGATAGTTGCACAGAATCCCTGCACAACACAAGGCCAGCGCTCTGGGAATGAATCGGAGGATTTGCGAAGATGCTTCTCATGTGGGGATTTGAATATTTTTTTATTAATGCCATGGACATTTATGGTCTCACGAATCTAACGAACACTAATAAAAGTTATTTTGAGCACCGTGAGACCAGGACAGGCCTACGAACTGTTCAAAATCAGTGTTATTTTTTTCATGACAAATGAAAAGGCTGTTAATATGGGAATAAACTTCATATGTATTATATATGTATTATATTCTCATACCTACAAAGTGTGTCTCGATTAATCCGCTGAGGAAATAATAGGATTGTGGATGCTGAAAAATGTGTTTGTTCATATGCATAGAAATTTGAAAGGACTAATAGGACAACTTTTATGTATTTGTAGTTATTACCGTAATTACGAGATTCCAACTCGTAATTCCAACTTGTAAACTGGGAATTTTCTGAGAGTTCAGACTTGTATCACGTGACCGCAGGATATTATGAAAACACACCAGGTGCAGTTCACTGTTCTCAGAAAACTACCGATTGTGTCCAAACAGCAAAGCTTTAACGCGTTTTTTTATGTCAGTGTTTACCTTTTATAATTTTTTTTTTTTTTTTTGCAAGGTGATCCTTGCATGTGTGCAGGTATTTCTATCGCACAATTTGTTATCATTATGTTTAATTAATTGCTGCCTTTAAAAGCTATTTTTCCTCACAAAGTCAATGAACTAGGCCTACACTAAAATACAAATATATTTCATTCAGAAACCCTCTGAACGTCCACACGGGGGCAGCAAATAACTGAAGTCTCATGCGCATAATTCAATTCTCTACCTGTAATATACCTGTACAAGACATTTAATGCCTTTATTTATTTTTTACAAATGCAAAATGAAATGCATGTATTAGATGAGCAATAACGACATAAATTACAGTGAAAAGCTAAAAAATAAACCGATTATATTTAAAAATTTTAAATAAATGTAACAAAAATTGATTGAAAAACAAATCTGAAGAGTATTTTTTTTTGTTATTACTATAATATATTTTATTACTAAGCTAAAAAATAAACCGATTATGTTTTAAAAATTAAAATAGCCTAATAAAGTAACACAAAATGATTGAAAAACAAATCTGAAGAGTAACATTTTTTTATCACTATATTAATATATTTCATTACTCATAAAATGTGTTTCAGGCAAGCAGCGACCAAACAAGCTGAAATATATTTAACTTTAAAATAAAAATATTTATAAAATAAGGTAAAATAAAGGTTTTAGATGGAAGAGTAGTCTAAGATTTTATTTTAATGTTAGTTTGCAGTGTTTTCAGGCATTCCCTGCCCCCCTCCCACACATTCATCCCGCGTCGCGTCACATGACGCGTTGTTCTTCTGACTCGCCTTCATCGCAGGCGCATCGCATTCTTCTGGGAGTCGACACGAAACACACACCGACATTTTACAGCAAACGGATATATTTACTCGATAAAACCCAGCACTGTTTGTTGGAAGCACAGAGGAGAGGAGCAGAATGGGGTGTCGAGAGGTTTTCATATTCCTGATGGTCGCGACATCGACGCTCGCCGAGGTAAGACATCGACAAAAGATCGGATAGCGACGCGGAACGCTGATCAATGTGACCATCAATGTAACAAGTCGATTCAATGTAACGATCACAGCAACGTTAGATACACAAAAACGACTACGATTCAACAAAATAGCGGCGAATGCACATTTCGTTCGCAAACATCGCGACGATTATTATTTATGCGTTCAGAACGAGGTTAAATAGGCTTAAACAATCATTTATTTATTTTTTGAGTCAAATTATATTTTGTTTGCTCGGTTGGTGTGGAATTTTTCCGGTTACATTGGAAATATGTCTCGCGATGAAATCGCTACATGTATCGTGCGATGTTTTATATCCAGAGGGAGAAATACGCTACTGTGTAACAGATCCACTAAATATTAATACGAAAACTGTCAAGCTGAAGGTGAAACCCTCAGATCATAAATGCTCGATCTGCTGCGGTCACGCGATTATCTTTATGAACATAATTTGACATCATATTCAGTGTTTCACACATTCACTGCTGTTTTATATCGACTCTGTTTTGATGTAGATCCAGATAGTTAATGGAGGAATGCGTTCAGTGGCCTGTTGGGTCGGGATTAAACAACAGGGATCATGATGGGATCAAACACGAATCCTCTAGGAATCAAATGAGATGCTATTGGATAATCTGGAACTGAATGTCAGGATCACGTTTGGATTGATTTCAATCAACCGTGTTGTTGTTGGTGGGCGCGTGTAGAGAACATTATTTTCATAAGTCCCTGTAGTCAATCATTTTATCCCTCAAAACTCACCTTTGATCACTAAAATGATGTATTTAAAAAATAAATCCTTGAAAATTAGTCATGCCTTAAAATATCTTGAATGTAACTCGCCATTCTTGCCTCATATACGCGGTTCTATGAATATGCAAATGAGCCCCGCCTCCACTCACTCACTCCACTGGTTGACGATCACACGTTGATCTGATTGGTTACAAGGTAGTTTGTGACGTCAGAAACACCAGCGATTTCAAAGCGTGTTTTTGAGACTGTCTTTGGTTCACTGCAGTTTTAAGGAGGAAATACTCAGCAATGGAGTCGACTTATGAATTTACACATGCTTTGTCTTAAAGCATATTAAAAACACCACATAGACACATAAACAACATTAAAAGCTGGATTTACACCACAGGGGGACTTTAAGACGTGACTCGTTAAAATGTATCACTGGACTTGCTGCCTGGTTTAAGCTGGTCTCCCAGTCTAGCCAGCTGAAGAACTGGTCAAAACCACTCTAAAACCAGTAAACCAGTTTAGGCTGGTTTTATCTGCTCAAAATGGCAGCGGCTGAACTCAACTGGATGAAACTGTGGCAACACGCTTCGAGGAACGCGCTATTTTTAAACGCTAACGAGCGGTTTAAGTTTATTTTTACTCTAAGAAACCATTGTTTTTGCGTGTGTCAAAGCCTGTGATGTTCCACACCACAGTCTCTCCACTCTATTCTCAGCACATTTACAGACTTTTGAAGGATGTTATAACAAGCTACTGTGGTAATACCATAGCTTTTGGGCATATACCATGGTATTCTTGGAGTACTACTACGTCAGTACCATGAATATTGTGTAAAATACTATGGTATTACTCCCTGATTCCATCCATCACAGTTCTTTTTAAATGCATTGTGAGTGTAATGAAGATCTGTTTACCAGTTATAGATGTAAACAACATTAGCTGGATGTGATGAAGTTATTTCTGAGGTCAATAATTGTGAGATGTTGATTCGCTCTAAACTGCATTATAATAGAGTTTCATTGCTTTCACATTTGGTGGTTTGTGGTTTTGTTGGTCTTGCCACTAAAAGGTCTGGAGAAATGGATGCTTGACCGATGCTTCGCATTCATGGACAAATGTTGAAACACACAGACTGATGAAGACGTAGTACTGGAACCAGGACTGGACGATATAGCTAAAAAAATATGTTTTTCTCCTTGTTGATGATATTTAATAAGCATCTCAATGCTTATGTATTTATCTGAAATGACTAAAGTAAAGAAGAACCATCATTTGTTTCAACCATTAATGCCAAGAAGTAAATCTAATTCTCAATCAAGGCATACAATATTTCATTAACTGAATCCAAAGAGTATTTACAGTACATTTGCATTTATATTGCACAGTCAAACCAAAAATTATTCAGACGCCAGATATAATTTTTGATATTGTTTTACTAGTGTGATCAGGACACTATAGTTAATTTATGCAAAATAAAGTAAACTGTGACATATTACACCCAATAATTCTTCATACAGTGACTCCCAGTAAACACTTCGGACACTTTGAGCTGATCATGTTTTGCTGAAGTGTGTTTTCTTTAATTGCTAATGCTCTTTTTACACACAGACTGAACAAAATGAAGCATTGCTTGGTGATTGGTTGAGCTAAACTGGTATTATCTAATTGTGTAGTTAAATTTAACAGCTGACAGATATTCAACATAATTCATGTGTGAGACAGTCTAACAGAAGGACGGACAAAACCAGTCAAACATCAGCTGAGTTCATAACTCTGAGTTCTTTATTACCATTTTCTAAACTATAGCGAATAAACTGATAATGTGAGAAATGTTGAAGGAGTCTCTGAATACATGTTGGTTTGACTGTACCTACATATGATTTACTAAAATATATCTTTGATTTGTGTGAATGTTTTTGAGTGATGGTTACGGAAGGGTCAAATAAAAAGCGCATTAATATCATTGGATTCATATCATGTTGTTCGCAAAACCATCACAAATACTGTAATACAAGTCAAGTCTCCTTCATTTATACAGCTTTAACAATATATTAGTTTCAAATCAGCTTTACAGTGATAATAGGAGATTACAGTAACAGATTGTTTAGGCTTTACAGCAGCTCTAGAATAAAGTTATTGTCCAGATAAAGTTTTTAAAGTCAGGACCGAGTTGTTGATGAAAGTGTCTTTGTTTTCATCTGTGCCTCAGATGAAACGCCATATTGCGTGTTCTCTGTTGTTGCTCCGATTAGCCGCTTTATCCAGAACTATAGACCTGTGAAGGTCACGTGACACACACACGTATGGCCGGCATTCAGAGCCGGCTTTGAGATGAGCGCTGGGGTTTACACACTGAATGCGCGGCTTTGTTGGCGGTAACATGACGTGTCAGCAGGTGAACGACGAACAGCAGCTTCTTGAATAATCAGCACGAGTTTGTGCAAAACCTGCTGTGTTTCTGTGCCGATATATAAAACTAAACAACATCTCACTTTTTAATCGCATCCCAAATAAAAGTGTGTGTTTAAATAATATATGTGTGTGTAGTATGTATAACTATTTTGTGTATATATAAATACACACATATGCATTTAAGAAATATTTGCATGTATATATATTTATACTAGGGCTGTGAAACGATTAATCGCATCCAAAATAAAAGTGTGTTTAAATAATATATGTGTGTGTACTGTGCATAATTATTTTGTATATATAAATATTCACACATGCATATTTGTATTATAAATAAATATAAATATTATATATAAATAACACATTTTTCTTAAATGTATACATACATGTGTGTGTATTTATATATACAAATAATTATGCACAGTACACACACATATTATGTAAACACAAACTTTTATTTTGAATGTGATTAATTGTTTCACAGCCCTAATTTATACGTAATTTATATTATATACAAATATAAATATTTTATATGTAAACATTAAACAACACATTTTTCTTAAATATATTCATACATGTGTGTGTATTTATATATACAAAATAATTATACACAGTACACACACATATATTAAGTAAACAATTAACTTAAACTTAATTAACTTAAACAATTACAATAAACTTTTATTTTGGATGTGATTAATCGTTGCACAGCCCTAAAGCAACAATATCTCAGTTTTTTTATTTGACTGTTGACTGTGCATTAGTCTAGTTTCTCAATGCTTCTTTGTCTCGTCTTAATTTTGCTAATTGCTACACTGTAAAAAATTAATTTTTTGAAGTCGTGAATAAAAGAATATCGGTGTACATTTTACGAGAAAATACTTGCAAAATTTCACGTTTAATTCAGTGTGTTACTTGCTGTTTCTTTGTGTTTGTTTGTGTAATTTACTAGCAATTTCTGGGGGAAAAATGACTTCTACATCAATTTTTTTCAGTGGGAAAAAAATGGTTTGATTTCAGCGAATCGGTTCCTTTGAAGTGTGTTTCAATCCTCCAGTAATGATGCTGTGATTCAGGAGATGTGTGCGCTGTTAGTCGGACTGGGCTGATTTTAAAATCCACAGGAAGCATATATATATAACGACCCTCCGCGGGGCTGTTTCCATGGCGACAGATGCATTGGGGCATATATATAGATGCCCCCCCCCAGGAGGGTCGTTTATAACGAGAGCGCTGCAAATTACACATCCATGTCGTATGACAGATGCTTCTAGTTGTTAGATTTGACCTCTGACCTTCTCAGCCACGAACAGGGAAGCGTGATTAGCAGCGTCCCGCATGGCCTCGTCCCACAGGAGGATTGATGATGCCGTAACGCGTGTGTGTTGCATGTCATTGCATGAGAAACGAATATTACAAAAACGTGCACTTGCTGTGAAACTGCTTTGAAAGGATTTGTATTGTGAAAAGCTCTAGCAGTGTGAAACCGATGCAGTTATTAGTGTTATATACCGCTTACTCTGATTCAGACCACAGATGCACATTATCGTGTTAAAGATAAGCATGTTAAATAATTAATTCAAATAATTAATTAATTCGTACCACACTCCCAGCTAACAGGGAAGTTTCTCTCAAAGCTATGAACAAACATTCTTTCAGGAACGTTAATAGAACGTTTGTTCAATGTTATCTGGTCTGTAAAAGAGCACAAAAACATCTTTTCTCCTGTCATGTTTTCTCAGTTGTTCTTCTAACATTTTTTAAATGTATCTAGACCTACTTGTTCAGAGAACATTCAAAAGTAACATTCCTAAAATGTTTGAAGAATTATAAAATGGAATGTTCCCTTAACAACCCGCGTAAAGTTGATAATTCAGCGAATAACTGCAATTGCAGATTTCGAACAGAGATGGCGCCAGAGGAAAAACTACGCACTGCAGCTTTAACGTTTGATGATCGCGTTATAATTTACATGTGCGTCAGCAATCGCTCGTTTCTGCTGCTTCTTCACCTGTGTTTCGATCAGGAGATTCTGTTCTCTTTCAATAGATGTGTAACAGCGCCACCTACCGTATAACAGTGGAAAAAAACACGGAAAAACTTGTGAATGGCGGGGAAAGAGGCTATTTGTGAAATGATTCCTGGAGATTATATTATTTTGCTCATATTGTTTCCGTGTTTGTGTATCAAATCAAGACTTATCTTTTCAACAGGACTGTTTTCTTAAATCTGTTAAGTGTCACGGGCCCACCGGTGGGCCAAAATCCATTACATATTTAAAACAATAATATCCCATACTAAACCTAAACTAATCTTGACAAACTATATATCATTTGAAAGCTTACAATCTCTAGTTTTCATATTAGGTGACTGGTTTTCAAAATAAATTACAGAGGAGCCGTAATTTATCAATTTGCAACAAGAATATTTTCATATTCCTAAGGCGTGTTCAGACCTTTATTTTGAAGTAGCAATGAACATGAAAAATCATGAAAGAATGGTAGAAACCTGTTTGTTTTCATGCCAAGAGTTCAAAAGATAGCATCCATTCAATTATTTTAGAAAAAATGGTCTGAAAATGTTTCAAATATGAAGCAAAAAATTATAGATTCACCATTTTTGATGTGGCAGCGAGCTCTAGCGCACATACATGTTCTTTTTATGCGTTTCTTAGAGGTTGAATTATTATCAAAATCTGTCAAACTTCCCATATTACTTCTGAATAGAATGTCTACTTCATAAATTGCATGAAAATTGTGGAAATTATGGTTTAGAATAGATCACTCAAACCACATATGGAAATGGATGCGCCCTTATATGGGCAGTAATGGAGTCTGGTTGTCACCTAGTGAAAAAGTTTGGTACTGCGCCCAAACAAAATCTTACTGAAAGCTCATTTTTTGAGATATCAACCTAAATTTTGAAACACAACTTGTTCAGATTTTTTACTTTGATTTTCTTGCAGTTTTAGAGTCACCCAGGTTTTAAAAATATATATTTCATATAAAATATGAATAATTATTTTTTTTATTTTGGACATTTCCATAAACTCAAACTTCTATAACTTTTTTTCTATTTCACTTTCTTAATTTATTTCACTTCTACAAAAATCTGCCAGATGTCTTCTTTAAAACAAGACCAATTGTATGTCTATACTCCAAAGCATTCTTTAATTACAACCATTTAAGTTCGAAATGTGCATTTTCATGTCAACTCAAAAAAAGGGGGGTGACACTTAACAGGTTTTAAATCTGTTCAGTTCGAATGCATAGAATGCAATAGGGCTGCACAATATATCGAAATATCGCAAATGTATAAATCGCAATATGAATATCGCAACGGCTTGCAATAATGGGTCATGAACAAAAGACGAAGAGGTAAATCACTCGCTGCTCTCGGCTGAATAACCTTTGTAGCTTAATTCATACAGTAAAAACTAAGCAGTGTTTTATTTTTGCATTTGATTATTCAGTTTCTGTTGTTAAATAACCCTAATGTAGGAGAACCTGAACCCCTGAACCCCACTGATGTTAAAATAACACTGATGTTCACTTCCAGAAGCTGTAGGGATGTTTTCTCGTCACAAAAAGAATGCGAAACACGTGTAGGTTATATCATTTTAAATATATTTTAAAGATAATTACGTTTATTTCACACACTTTAAGCATTATCGCATCGAATATCGCATTATTTAATGATTTATCGCATTTTTCTTGAATATCGTGCAGCCCTAGAATGGTTGTGAAGGAGTGCAGATGTGGGATAAACAGTGTTTCCTGGTCTCGTGTGTTTCTCCTGCGCTATATTTAGTGTTCCTCAGGAGAGAGAGGGGCGAGGCACATATTCCTGTCTCTCTCTCTCTCTCTCTCTCTCTCTCTCTCTCTCTCGTTCGCCCGCACACTCTCAGCCTTTTCTCTGAACTCATGTGATGTTTCATTGTGCCGAGACACAAGCGCGCCGCCATCTTTAGAAATCTGTGTTTGAACTTCATGTTTTGCGGTCGCTCTGTATATCTCTATGGCATCGCTGTCATTGAGTTATTAGCTTGTGAAGTGGATTTGCTTATTGTAGAGTTAGCAAAAGTTATCATGAGCATTGTAATGTTTGAACAAATGTCTAGGAAGATTTTAAAACATGGAAATACACTCCACAAGACTGAACACAACGAGCCGCCACTGGTTTCCGATGCG
>CM040819.1:49108630-49141130 GCA_022828995.1 Vimba vimba | reverse complement strand
ACACACACACACACACACACACACACACACACACACCTGCACCAGGAGCGCATGGACATGTGTGAGAGTCACTTACACTGGCACACCGTCGCCAAAGAGGTCAGAGAACACACACACACACACACACACACACACACACACACACACACACACACACACACACACACACACACACACACACACACACACACACACACACACCTGCACCAGGAGCCCATGGACATGTGTGAGAGTCACTTACACTGGCACACCGTCGCCAAAGAGGTCAGAGCCCACACACACACACACACACACACACACACACCTGCACCAGGAGCGCATGGACATGTGTGAGAGTCACTTACACTGGCACACCGTCGCCAAAGAGGTCAGAGAACAGACACACACACACACACACAAAACATTATTTTGTTAATATATATATATATATAATAAATTGTGTTAATATATTAACATATATCTATTTATGTTAATTTTATATAGTTATTATAATTATATTTATTATTATAATTATTATAATAATTAATAATACTTATTATTAGTATATAACAATATGTATATTATATTATATAACTTAAAATGACGTATGATCTATTACATTATTAATGTTAACAACACTAGTTAATGCATTAACCAAGATGAACTAACAATAAACAATTTATTTTGCAGCGTTTATTAAACAGTTGATGGTAGTTAATAAAATGTTCATGTTTACAAAGATACATTTTTTGATTTCACAAATGTATTAGTAAATGTTGAGATGAACTAAGATGAATAAATGCTGTGGAAGTGTGTGTTGATGTGTGAGTCCGTCTCTCCGCAGTCGTGTGGCGACCGCAGCATGAATCTCCACGATTATGGGATGCTGTTGCCGTGCGGGATCGACCGTTTCCGGGGCGTGGAGTTCGTCTGTTGCCCGGTGGAGAAGGAGTCTGACAGCGCAGTGATGAAGGAGGAGGAGGAGGAGGATGATGATTCTGACGTGTGGTGGGGAGGAGCCGAGGCCGATTACAGCGAGAACAGGTACAGCTCACTCCTCCAGCACATCTACATTTAATCATTAGCAGACGCTTTTATCCAAAGCCACTAACAAACATCGTTCGAATTACGGGGCGGTATTATTTGCGACCCCCCCCTAGATGAGACTTGGACCCTCCCAAAAGGGATGAAAATAATAGTTTAGGGGGTACTGAAAAAAATTTAATAAAATATAATGTTAGCCTATCCTAAATTGTATGTATTTAAATGCTGTATAACATCACATACCAACAATTCAGGAAATAATTGAATGAAATACGATTTTGATTTCAATACGAGCAGAATGCACATAAGAAACAGAGGACAGGGTGTGTGTGTGTGTGTGTGTGTGTGTGTGTGTGTGTGTGTGTGTGTGTGTGTGTGTGTGTGTGTGTGTGTGTGTGGGTTCATCTGAGTCTCATTGGTCTGTCACTGCTCGTCAATGTCAGAATATTTGAGATGACCAATTAAATCAAGGTGGGCTTCATGTTCACAGAAGCTGCTGAGCAGAGCGACTCGACGCTTCAGTTTACGGTCAAGATTCGGTCAAGATACGGTCAAGAAGAAACTGGTCAAGACAGTTTCATTCTTAATGTCTTAACGAGGGAATCTGCACTAATATTCAGAGAATTTCGCATATAGATTAGTGGTTGTCGTGTGTAAGCCTATATAAAATGGAGCCCATTTTAAAAAAAATATATTTTTTTTATTTTATTTTATTTTTTATTTTATTTTTATTATAGGACAATATTTGGCTGAGATACAATTATTAAAAAATCTGGAATCTGAGGATGCAAAAAAATCAAAACATTGAGAAAATCTCCTTTAAAGTTGTTCATTTATGTTGGCGATTGTGCTGCATTCACTCACAGAAATACATGTTTTATATATTTACGGTAGGAAAATGTACTAAATATCTTCATGGAACATGATCTTTACTTAATATCCTAATGATTTTTGGCATAAAAGAAAAATCGATATTTTTGATCCATACAATGTATTGTTGGCTATTGCCACAGATATACCCGTGCGACTCGAGACTGGAGACGTGATCCAGGGTCACATATGTATTGAGAATATACAAGCATACAATCAAACCAAAATGTATTCAACATTCCTCAGTTTATTCGCTATAGTTTAGAAAATGGTAATAAAGAACTCAGAGTTATGAACTCAGTTGATGTTTGACTGGTTTTGTCCGTCCTTCTGTTAGACTGTCTCACACATGAATTATGTTGAATATCTGTCAGCTGTTAAATTTAACTACACAATTAGATAATACCAGTTTAGCTCAACCAATCACCAAGCAATGCTTCATTTTGTTCAGTCTGTGTGTAAAAGGTCGCATTAGCATTGACGGTGTTTTCCTGCAGCATGACTCGAGACGCAGACGCTGAACCCGCTGTGGTGGAGGATGACGAGGATCCAGACGAGGAAGAGGGCGAGGCTGTGGACAACGACGAGGATGGAGACGGAGACGAAGACGAGAAGGAGGACGAAGATGATGAGGTCATCGACGAGCGCCGTGACAACGGCCAGAGCACCAGCGTTGCCATGACGACCACCACGACCACGACGACCGAGTCTGTGGAGGAGGTGGTGCGAGGTGAGCGAGAGCGTCCAATCACGTGCTGTTCTCACTAGTGGTCGAACGATATATATCGATTTATTTTAGTTATTTTTATGGCCGATATTTTGATGGCCGATGCACGGATATGATTAATAAATGCAGACCTGAGATCCACTCATATTATTGGACAAATGAAAGTACTTAAAAATTAAAGTGCAAAAAAAGTTTTAGTTTTAAACTTTCGAATGATTGCTAATTTGATGATTACGAAAAAATGTGAGAGCTATCAATAAACAGGCTAAAAATATTAAAAACGCATGCATAACAGTTGCTAAAATTAAATAAAATTTTACGTAATATTTACTAAATTAGAAATTAAATTGAAAATGATTTTAATGTCAAACAAACAGATTTATATTTTACATTGCAACTTGATTTTTAAATCCGATTATATTTTTTTTCACAAATAAATTAATAGTTAAGTACACAAATAAAAAGCAAGTAAACAATTTAGCAATGATAATCATATTTTTACAAATTAAGACAAGGTTGGATTTGCCACTCAGGCGCTTGCCATTCACAATGCTTTCAGAATAAAAGTCCCACATAAAAATATTCAGATATATAATAGTTTATTTTTATGAATTATTCATAATTTGTTTATTATTGCATTTGACTTTAGACCATTTTAAAGTAACAAACACCATAATGTGATTTTTTTTTTTTTTCTTTCTCCAAGTACGAAAGGATATTAAATGAAAAGATGAAGGATGGGACTTAACATTCACAAGTTTTTCAAAATAAAAGTCCCAAATGTCAAATAAGTCGCATAATGTCTTAGACAGAACTGTTAAACCGAGACAGTAAATTAATGAAGACACTTGGACACTCAGGCGCTGCCGTTCACAATGCTTTCAAAATAAAAGTCCCACGTGCGATCAAAGTAAGTCACATTTATTATTCAAAATAAAAGTCACATCAGTCAAACATGCAGAAAAAATGCCAAATATCGATATATCGGTCGACCACTAGTTCTCATGTCATCAGACGCTGCTCTTCATGCGTGTCTGCGTGTGTGTGTGTGTGTGTCCCGTCAGAGGTGTGTTTTGCAAGCGCAGAGACGGGCCCCTGCAGGGCCATGTTGCCGCGCTGGTATTTTGTGCGCGAGGAGGGCCGGTGCGCGCCCTTCATCTACGGTGGCTGCGGAGGGAACCGCAATAACTTTGAGTCGGAGGAATACTGTCAGTCTGTCTGCAGCAGTGTGTGTAAGTCACCGACAGAACCGACACGCGTGCCACTAACACTCATTCACTCACACTCGTGCCCATCAAACCTCAGGCTTCCTTTAGAGAAACACAACAAGAGACGTTTAGCAAGACGCTGTTAATCATAATGGAAGCAGACAGCAATCAGGAGCCGTCAAAAAGCTCCATACAAGTACCATAAACGGGTTTTCAAAGTGGGGTCTGGGGAAAACAATTAAAAAATAAATAATAAAAATAAATAAAAATGCAAATATAATAAAAATGGATTAAAATAATTATAAAGGCTAAATAATAATAAAACAATTATTTAATAATAAAATTTAGTATAATAAAACATATAAATAATAAACTGTACAATACTATAGTGAGTAGAATAAATTAACAAAATATTTTCCAAATAATATTTCACACATATTTCTAATATTTATTTTTCACAGTATAAATTGGTTCTGTATACATAAAAATGTATTGCTGACTTTTTACCTACCCCGAAGTGATAAAATAAAATAAAATTCTGTATCAAAATTTATAAGTTTATAACCACCAATTATAACCAAAATTTATAACCAATTCTTAATGTGCATGTGAACGCCATCAGCGTTTCTCACAGGTTCGCGTTTAAAGTCTGTATAGAGAGAATGGTGTCGTCTTAGCGACCCCTAATTTAATAACAAATGATCGTTGCGACGGAAGCGAATCAATCAAAACTAACTTTAGCTGGAAAATAACTTTATTAAAGAACCGCTATAAAGCCAAAACAATCTCTGTTACCTTACATTATACGTTTATCTCTGTAAAGCTGCTTTGAAACAATCTACATTGTTAAAAGCGCTATATAAATGAAGATGACTTGACTTGACTTAAATGTTACTAAAGGTTACTATCGGCGGTCTGGGGAAAAACAATGTAATAAATAAATAAATAAATAATAAAAATAGATTAAAATACACATGTAATACAAATGTATTTAAATTAATTATAAAGGCTAAAAAAAAAAATTATAATAAAATAATTAAATTTAGATTAAAATAATCAAATAAATAATAAACAGTACAATACTATAGTGAGTTGAAAAAAATAAACTAAATATTTTCCAAATAGTATTTCACACATATTTAAAAAAAAAAATTGGTTCTTTATACGTTTGAAAACCCCTGGTCCATATGACACATGCACCATATTTTATTTCTTCTGTAGTGCACTTAATTGCATTAAATGTGCACTTGTAATGTACTTCGAATAGTATGGTACATTTTAAGGATTATAGTAAGGATTTTCTTGCAGATATTACCGAAATAAAAGGCCACTTAAGAGAGTATTCTTTCATAAGTGCACGTTGTAATAATGTACAATTTTAAAATACATTCAAGTCATTTTTTTGCCGTGCTTCGTTTACTCTTAAAGTTAATATTTTTTAAATGCACTAAATTGCATATTATCATATAAAAATATATATTTGTACAGCATTTATTAGTTAATAAAAATGTTCACGTTAGTTCACGATGCATTAACTAATGTTACAGTTAATGTTGAGTATCCTGCTGAACGTCGTCTTTTGTGTTTCACTGAGGAAAGTAAGTCGTAGGGGTTTGGAAGGACATGACGACGAGTGAATGAATTATTCTTTCAGTTTGAGACTCTTGCTGATCTGCACTGACTCAGTTTCTCACGCGTGTGTGTGTGTGTGTGTGTGTGTGTGTGTGCGCGTTGGCTGCTGATTAACTCAGATCTTCTCTCTGAATTTCTCTCCTGTAATTCTTCAACTAATCTTGTGGTATTTTTGTGAGACTGAAGTGTGTGTGTGTTTTACATTTGCATGCATAAAATCGCCAATGTCTTCACTACAAACCTTGAGCTTCCTCGCTTCTCTCTTCATGACTTTATCTGTCAAATGCTGTTTAGACTTTAGTAAGTGTCGTTCAAGTCATGCTTTCAATCAAGTCCTTTGATGTGGTAAGTAATGCATCAACAAGAGAGAAAATTGTGCTTGTCAAGCCATTTCATGTTGGATCCTATTGCTGGTTTGAGATATGAATCATTTGCATCAGCTCTATTTTATAGAGTATAAATAACCAGACATCATACAGAGATTATCTGTAACTTAAACACAATCGTTTGGCACAAATCATCCAGAATGTTCTGCTCAAGGTTGCAGTTTCTTGTGTGTTATATTGCCTTGCTTGTGTAGCTTCACTACGGATTAAACAGGAATAAAATGGTCAAACTCTCTTCTAACCGTTTTGACCCTGGTTTAGTTCACCACGTCGTATTTACTGTAATTTCAAGATGCCAACACGTGATATCAAAATTGAAAATTCCCAGCTTACTAGTTGTTAGGGATGCACCGATAATGAAATTTTGGCCGATACCGATAACCGATAATTCTTTATATTTGAAGCCGATAACCGATATATCGGCCGATAAATCTAAATCCAAATTTTTATGTCATTTTTAAAAGCCTAATTATATAAACTAAAGTTTCACCATTAAAAGCCATGTCCAAAACACAGATCTAATGTTCTCATTATGATTTTATGAAGCCGATATGACAGACATGTTGAACTTCACTGTATTTTCCTTTTTTGAAGTTATTCAAATCATATTTCAAGCAATTCAACGCCATCATGTTGAACATCTGAAGCGTCTCAGAAGGAAATAATACATTATTTATCGGCTGTAATATATCGGCCAAATTTTCTTATCAGGCCGAAAACATTAAAAATGAACATACATTTGAAGTGGATCAACAAAGTTCATCAAAGTCGTCCCAAGACAAGAACGGTATTGTTTAAAGTTCACGTATAACTTTGATGAAAGGTTTCGATCCACTTCAAATGTTGACTACTGTATATCGGCCGATACCGATATGATGGCCCATATATCGTGCATCTCTGTAATTACGAGCTCTATGAGGACGTGAGATCTTACCGTTCTTTACTCTTAAAGTTAATATTTTTTAAATGCACTAAATTGCAAATGTGAATTGTGTAATTAGGAATTAAAAGGTCAAAACCCTGGTTTAAGCTGCGTTCACGCCACATTGTACTTACCATCATTTCAAGATGACAAAACATGATGACAATTTAAAAAATATAAAAAAAATAAAGTTGTAGTTCTGAACTTACGAGCTCTGTGAGGACGTGAGATCTTCCGTTACGAGCCTCTTCTGATGTGTCGTGTCTCTGTGGGATCCGCAGTGCCGACTCCCTCCTCCAGTCCTCCCGACGCCGTGGACCGATACCTGGAGACGCCGGCCGACGAGAACGAACACGCTCACTTCCTGAAGGCCAAGGAGAGCCTGGAGGCCAAACACCGCGAGCGCATGTCTCAGGTTCGACACGCAGACAAACCCATGCTTTCGTTCAGCGAGGACGCAATAAATTGACCAAAAGTGACGTTTATAATGTTACAAAAGATTTGATTTGCTGTTTGAACTTTTTATCATCAAAAGTGGCCGTAAAGATTTAAATTGTCACAAATAAATGCTGTTCTTTTGAACTTTCTATTCATCAAAGAATCCTGAAAAAAAAATAAAAAATCATCACGGTTTCCACAAAAAATATGAAACTGTTTTCAACATTGATAATCATAAATGTTTCTCAAGCAGCAAATTATCATATTAGAGTGATTTCTGAAGGATCATGTGACACTGAAGACTGGAGTAATGATGCTGAAAATTCAGCTTTGATCACAGGATATAAATTACACTTTACTATATATTGCTATATATATATATATATATATATATATATATATATATATATATATATATATACATATATATATATATATATATATATATACATATACATATATATATATATATATATATATATATATATATATATATATATCTGCTTTAAATTACAATAATATTTCCCTATTTTTACTGTATTTTTGATCAAATAAACCCAGACTTTGTGACTTCTTTCAAAAACATTAACAAATCTACCTTACTATATTTTTGTGAATGAGTTTTTGAAGCAGTTTCTATAGAATTATGAGGTTTGATGTAACATGATGGAGGATAAAGTGCTGATTGTCATGTGATCTTGTTCTGTAGGTGATGAGGGAATGGGAAGAGGCCGAGAGAGAGGCGAAGAGTTTACCGCGCAACGACAAGAAGGCCGTGATCCAGGTCAGTTCAGTCCTTTACCGGGAATTCTACATGGGAATTTCCCATGAGGTCCTTCCTCGTAGAATGAACTCCATTCATTTTCTCCATAGGGGAATTGATTTTTAACAATAACTTATTAACCTTTAAAGACCGTTAAAGTTTGTTAATCGATGGTATTTGCTTCTGTTGAAGCCCTCAGCCCACATTATTTAAGCTTGAGTCTGTTTAACAGCAGGAATTTCTGGTGACAAACTGTGAGTTAATGAAATTGAGTTATTTTGAATTTAAGTTGAAATAATGTGAGGAATGTGCTTAAATTACAATTTATTTATTATTTATTGATCAAATCTAGTAATTTAAAGGTAAATAAAATTAAAAATAACAAAAAATCTCCCAGAAAATTGCATTAAAAATAAAAAGAAATAAAATGAGCTTTCTGGACAAAAATAAATAAATAAAAAAAGTATAATTTTAGGGCCATTTTCAGCTTCGGGATCCGCGAGGGAGGGATGAGTCAATAGAGACTTTTTCAAAATCCCTATGGGAGAAATGAATGGAAAAAGCACTTCCAGAACCAATGCTGTTGAAAAAGGGGTGATCGCTGTTGCACTCTATTGTTTGATTTCCCATGAGTCTTTGCCTGATTGCTGGTGTCCCCGCAGCGCTTCCAGGAGAAGGTGGAGGCGCTGGAGCAGGAGGCGGCCGGTGAGCGCCAGCAACTGGTGGAGACACACATGGCTCGCGTGGAGGCGCTTCTGAACGACCGGCGCCGGCTGGCTCTCGAGAGCTACCTGTCCTCCCTGCAGAGCGACCCGCCCCGGGTACACACTCTAACACACACCGCACATGATGCACTGATACACGTGTGCTTTTACGCACACCTCACATGATGCACTGATACACACGTGTGCTCTAACACACACCGCACATGATGCACTGATACACACGTGTGCTCTAACTCACACCTCACATGATGCACTGATACACACGTGTGCTCTAACACACACCTCACATGATGCACTGATACACACGTGTGCTCTAACACACACCTCACATGATGCACTGATACACACGTGTGCTCTAACACACACCTCACATGATGCACTGATACACACGTGTGCTCTAACTCACACCTCACATGATGCACTGATACACACGTGTGCTCTAACACACACCTCACATGATGCACTGATACACACGTGTGCTCTAACTCACACCTCACATGATGCACTGATACACATGTGTGCTTTTACGCACACCTCACATGATGCACTGATACACGCGTGTGCTCTAACACACACCTCACATGATGCACTGATACACACGTGTGCTCTAACTCACACCTCACATGATGCACTGATACACACGTGTGCTCTAACACACACCTCACATGATGCACTGATACACGTGTGTGCTCTAACACACACCTCACATGATGCACTGATACACGTGTGCTCTAACACACACCTCACATGATGCTCAGATACACACGTGTGCTCTAACACACACCGCACATGATGCTCAGATACACACGTGTGCTCTAACACACACCGCACATGATGCTCAGATACACACGTGTGCTCTAACACACACCTCACATGATGCACTGATACACACGTGTGCTCTAACACACACCTCACATGATGCTCAGATACACACGTGTGCTCTAACACACACCGCACATGATGCTCAGATACACACGTGTGCTCTAACACACACCGCACATGATGCTCAGATACACACGTGTGCTCTAACACACACCTCACATGATGCACTGATACACACGTGTGCTCTAACACACACCGCACATGATGCTCAGATACACACGTGTGCTCTAACACACACCGCACATGATGCTCAGATACACACGTGTGCTCTAACACACACCGCACATGATGCTCAGATACACACGTGTGCTCTAACACACACCTCACATGATGCACTGATACACGTGTGTGCTCTAACACACACCTCACATGATGCACTGATACACACGTGTGCTCTAACACACACCTCACATGATGCTCAGATACACACGTGTGCTCTAACACACACCTCACATGATGCTCAGATACACACGTGTGCTCTAACACACACCGCACATGATGCTCAGATACACACGTGTGCTCTAACACACACCTCACATGATGCACTGATACACGTGTGCTCACACACACCTCACATGATGCACTGATACACGTGTGTGCTCTAACACACACCTCACATGATGCTCAGATACACACGTGTGCTCTAACACACACCTCACATGATGCACTGATACACGTGTGCTCACACACACCTCACATGATGCACTGATACACGTGTGTGCTCTAACACACACCGCACATGATGCTCAGATACACACGTGTGCTCTAACACACACCGCACATGATGCACTGATACACACGTGTGCTCTAACACACACCTCACATGATGCACTGATACACACGTGTGCTCTAACACACACCGCACATGATGCTCAGATACACACGTGTGCTCTAACACACACCGCACATGATGCTCAGATACACACGTGTGCTCTAACACACACCACACATGATGCTCAGATACACACGTGTGCTCTAACACACACCTCACATGATGCACTGATACACGTGTGCTCACACACACCTCACATGATGCACTGATACACGTGTGTGCTCTAACACACACCTCACATGATGCTCAGATACACACGTGTGCTCTAACACACACCTCACATGATGCACTGATACACACGTGTGCTCTAACACACACCTCACATGATGCTCAGATACACACGTGTGCTCTAACACACACCTCACATGATGCTCAGATACACACGTGTGCTCTAACACACACCGCACATGATGCTCAGATACACACGTGTGCTCTAACACACACCTCACATGATGCACTGATACACGTGTGCTCACACACACCTCACATGATGCACTGATACACGTGTGTGCTCTAACACACACCTCACATGATGCTCAGATACACACGTGTGCTCTAACACACACCTCACATGATGCTCAGATACACACGTGTGCTCTAACACACACCGCACATGATGCTCAGATACACACGTGTGCTCTAACACACACCTCACATGATGCACTGATACACGTGTGTGCTCTAACACACACCTCACATGATGCACTGATACACACGTGTGCTCTAACACACACCTCACATGATGCACTGATACACACGTGTGCTCTAACACACACCTCACATGATGCACTGATACACGTGTGTGCTCTAACACACACCTCACATGATGCACTGATACACGTGTGTGCTCTAACACACACCTCACATGATGCTCAGATACACACGTGTGCTCTAACACACACCTCACATGATGCTCAGATACACACGTGTGCTCTAACACACACCGCACATGATGCTCAGATACACACGTGTGCTCTAACACACACCTCACATGATGCACTGATACACGTGTGCTCACACACACCTCACATGATGCACTGATACACGTGTGTGCTCTAACACACACCTCACATGATGCTCAGATACACACGTGTGCTCTAACACACACCTCACATGATGCTCAGATACACACGTGTGCTCTAACACACACCGCACATGATGCTCAGATACACACGTGTGCTCTAACACACACCTCACATGATGCACTGATACACGTGTGTGCTCTAACACACACCTCACATGATGCACTGATACACGTGTGTGCTCTAACACACACCTCACATGATGCACTGATACACACGTGTGCTCTAACACACACCTTACATGATGCTCAGATACACACGTGTGCTCTAACACACACCTCACATGATGCACTGATACACACGTGTGCTCTAACACACACCTCACAAGATGCTCAGAGACACACGTGTGCTCTAACACACACCTCACATGATGCACTGATACACACGTGTGCTCTAACACACACCTCACATGATGCTCAGAGACACACGTGTGCTCTAACACACACCTCACATAATGCTCAGAGACACACGTGTGCTCTAACACACACCTCACATGATGCACTGATACACGCGCGTGTGCTTTAACACACACCTCACATGATGCACTGATACACACGTGTGCTCTAACACACACCGCACATGATGCTCAGAGACACACGTGTGCTCTAACACACACCTCACATGATGCTCAGATACACACGTGTGCTCTAACACACACCTCACATGATGCACTGATACACACGTGTGCTCTAACACACACCTCACAAGATGCTCAGAGACACACGTGTGCTCTAACACACACCTCACATGATGCACTGATACACACGTGTGCTCTAACACACACCTCACATGATGCTCAGAGACACACGTGTGCTCTAACACACACCTCACATAATGCTCAGAGACACACGTGTGCTCTAACACACACCGCACATGATGCACTGATACACGCGCGTGTGCTTTAACACACACCTCACATGATGCACTGATACACACGTGTGCTCTAACACACACCTCACATGATGCACTGATACACACGTGTGCTCACACACACACCTCACATGATGCACTGATACACACTTGTGCTCTAACACACACCTCACATGATGCTCAGAGACACACGTGTGCTCACATACACACCTCACATGATGCACTGATACACACGTGTGATCACACACACACCTCACATGATGCACTGATACACACGTGTGCTCTAACACACACCTCACATAATGCACTGATACACACGTGTGTTCACACACACACACCTCACATGATGCTCAGAGACACACGTGTGCTCTAACACACACCGCACATGATGCACTGATACACGTGTGCTCTAACACACACCTCACATGATGCACTGATACACGTGTGTGCTCTAACACACACCTCACATGATGCACTGATACACGTGTGTGCTCTAACACACACCTCACATGATGCACTGATACACACGTGTGTTCACACACACACACACCGCACATGATGCTCAGAGACACACGTGTGCTTTTACACACGTCTCACATACACATACGCACAGATACACATACAAGCGCTTTCTGTAGAAACTCGTTCACACGCATCATACACAAGAGTTCATAAGTTTGGAATTAATATTTTTGCAATTTTAAAAGTCAGAATTGCATGATATAAACTTCTGTCTCATTTTTAGCTTGCATTAGATATGACACATGACTGGTAGATCAATTAGATTAAATTGAATGTGGAGGATTTTAACTTGATTGACAGGGCAGTTTAAACGGAGACGGTAGTTTGTTCCAAAAGCTTGCCTACTCGAAAGTATCCTCATTAAAGGAGTGCATGTTTTTAGGGTGTAGTATAAATAGGAGAATTGTGACGCGCATATATTAGAAATACAGATCATGTGAGTTCTGAATGTGAGTGTTTGCTGATGCTGTTGTGCTCCTGCAGCCTCGGCATGTGTTCAGTCTGCTGAAGAAGTACGTGCGCGCCGAGCAGAAAGACCGACAACACACACTCAAACACTTCGAACACGTGCGCATGGTGGACCCGAAGAAAGCCGCGCAGATCCGGCCGCAGGTACGAGTTTATCACTGATAATAACCTGCAAAAATAGCACATTATTGACTGGCAGCGTTCTTGTGCTTTTACTGTATGTTTTATGTAAATAATAAATAAAAAAAATCCCCACAATAATGTTGAACTATTGCGCTTGACGTATAAATGTGAAGTTAACACTTTACAATAAGCTCCCATCATGGTTCATTTGAGTTTTTATTTTAGTATTATTCATATTTTGAATTAGCTTTTATTTTTAAATATTTTTTTTGATGTTAATTTTATTAGTAGTAGTTTTGTTAAGTGCTTTTGTCTTTTTTTTTTTTTTTTTATAGTATTTATTTAGGTTTCATTTTTTTTTTATTTTTTTTTTTTTATTTTAGCTTGATTTATTTCCAGTTAATAATTTTAGTGCTTCTCATTTTCATTTAGTTTAATTTCATTTCAGTTTACAGAAATGTTTTTAGTTAACGATATTAACCCTGGGTCCAATTAGTTAATGCATTAACTAACAATGATAAATGTTACATTATTTATTAATCCATTCTTCACACCGCTTTAATTGAATTTAATAATGGAATTGAATTTAAAGCTGGTTTATTATAAACTTCTAAACTATTCGTCACACTCTATTGGAGTGAATTGTGAGTTTACTGACTGATGTAGAGCGTTTCAAATCAGTCACATGTTCCCTATGAAGGCCGTAGACAGCACACTGCAAAAAATGCTTTTCTTACTTAGTATTTTTGTCTTATGTCGAAATATCAAACATTTCTTAAATCAGTATGCATTTACTAAAGTAGTAAAATTACATAAGAAGTTAAGTCTTGTTTTCAGGGGAAATAAATTAAAATTAAGTGAGTTTTTGCTTAAAACAAGCAAAATTATCTGCCAAAATTATCAAAAAAATATTTTCTTACCCCATTGGCAGATAATTTTCCTTTTTTTAAGCATCAACTCACTTAATTTAGTTAATTCCCCCAGAAAACAGGACATAATATCTTATGTAATTTTACTCATCTAGTAAATGCATCTTAATTTACGAATTTTTAGATATTTGGACTGGAAACAAGACAAAATTTTCTGCAGTGCATCTAGTTTACTAGGTTTTGCTGATTGTGAAGATGAGCAAACCGTGAGTTAGCTGGATCTTTGAAGATCCTTTAGGATTGAAGCGGATTAAAAGCTCAGTGACCCACTGACCTCTGACCTCAGGTGCTGACCCATCTGCGTGTGATCGAGGAGCGAATGAACCAGTCTCTCGGGCTCCTGTACAAGGTGCCGGGAGTCGCTGAGGATATCCAGGACCAAGTCGGTGAGTTTGTGACGAGACTGTGATGTTGTTCAGGAAAGAGATGATGACAAACTAACTATATGTGACCCTGGACCACAAAAATCAGTCACATGGGTCAATTTTTGGAAATTGAGATTTATACATCATCAATAAATAAGTTTTCCATTGATGTGTGGTTTGTTAGGATAGGAGAATATTTGGCTGAGATACAACTATTGAAAATCTGGAATCTGAGGATGCAAAAAAATCAAAACATTGAGAAAATCTCCTTTAAAGTTGTTCATTTATGTTGGCGATTGTGCAGCATTCACTCACAAAAATAAATGTTTTATATATTTACGGTAGGAAATTCACAAAATATCTTCATGGAACATGATCTTTACTTAATATCCTAATGATTTTTGGCATAAAAGAAAAATAATTTTGACCCATACAATGTATTGTTGGCTATTGCCACAGATATACCCGTGCGACTCGAGACTGGTGACGGGATCCAGGGTCACATAGAGTGATGGACTATATTTGACTGTAATGATGGAGTCAGATGTGGTATCGGGTCTGATCTCATGTGTTGCTCGTCCACTGGTGTGTATTTGTGTCTCGTGCGTCACTGCTCCATCTGTTCGTTTGCTCTCTGGCTTCTGGCTTCGTTCCTGCGTTCGGCAGCAGCTCGCCTGTCATCAAGTGTGTCTGTAATTAAAGCTCTGATAAGCCTGTCGTTTCCTCTGTAATCCTGTCGTATCGTCATCAATCATCATCATCATCATCCTCTCTCTATATCTCTATCCCCCTCTCTCTCCCTCTCTCTCTCTCTCTCTATATATATATATATCTCTCTCTCTCTCTCTCACACCTCATTGTTAATTATTGTCAAAACATGCCTTTAAGTTTAACAATTTTTTATTTTTTTTAAATGTGAACATATTTTATGTTTAAAATATTTAATTATGTAAACCATAACAAATCATTTTGGAATAGCTTTAAAAGTTGTATGTGCTATTATTTGTAAATTATATCAAATATATATGTGACCCTGGATCACGTCACCAGTCTCGAGTCGCACGGGTATATCTGTATAACAATACATGGTATGGGTCAAAATTATTCGATTTTTCTTTTATGCCAAAAATCATTAGGATATTAAGTAAAGATCATGTTTCATGAAGATATATTGTACATTTCCTACCGTAAATATATAAAACATGTATTTTTGTGAGTGAATGCTGCACAATCGCCAACATAAATGAACAACTTTAAAGGAGATTTTCTCAATGTTTCGATTTTTTTTGCACCCTCAGATTCCAGATTTCAATAGTTGTGTCTCAGCCAAATATTGTCCTATCCTAACAAACCACACATCAATGGAAAGCTTATTTATTCAGCTTTCATTTGATGTATAAATCTCAATTTCGAAAAAATTGACCATATGACTGGTTTTGTGGTCCAGGGTCACATATATGAAAATATGTATATTGAATGTCCCCATTTAGATAGCTAAGTAAACGTGTGTGTGTGTGTGTGTGTGTGTGTGTGTGTGTGTGTGTGTGTGTCTCAGAGCTGTTGCAGCGCGAGCAGCAGGAGATGTCGGCTCAGTTGGCTAACCTGCAGAGTGACGTCCGGGTGAGTTACGGCAACGACGCGCTGATGCCGGACAGCACCGTGAGCCTGGACCTGCTGCCGGCCGAAGACTCGCAGGGCTTCGGCTTCATACACCCCGAGAGCTTCAACCAGCCCAACACACAGAACGAGGGTACGAGCTGGACGTATCCCAGCAGCCCCGGCTGCCATCCGACACCCGCTGTCACAGGAACACCGAGATCTGAGGCTTCCAATCAGCAATTCATTACCATTCTGCTCTCTAGGGCTGGCAGAATGGCTGAAAAACTCAATTCAAATTTCGATCTTAATCATTAGCAAAATGTGAATTGTAAAGGCAATGCTTAAAGGGATAGTTCACTTTGGAATTAATTTTTGATATGTTTTAGCTTACCTCAAAGGCATCCAAGATGTAGGTGTCTTTGTTTCCGCAGTAGTTTCAATTTTTATATTTTTAGGTCAAACCGTTCTTGTCTGTCAGTCATATAATGCAGGTCTATGGTCACTGTCTCAAAACACAAGCACAGAGTCCAAATTAAAACAATTCCCCATCGTCCAAATTAAACAATTCCCCATCGTAAGTACACATTGATGGCCTAAGACACGAAACGAGCGGTTTGTGTGAGAAAACGAATAGTATTTATATCGTTGTTATCTCTTGAAAACAGCACACGTCCAAATGATCTGACGGCGCGGGCGGGTATAGATATATACACTAGATGCCTTGGCTACTGCAGTTCATTGGAACGAAACCGTAGCCAAGCGACATCTAGTGTATATATCTATACCCGCCCGCGCCCTCAGATCATTTGGACGTGTGCTGTTTTCAAGAGATAACAACGATATAAATACTATTCGTTTTCTCACACAAACCGCTCGTTTCGTGTCTTAGGCCATCAATGTGTACTTACGATGGGGAATTGTTTAATTTGGACGATGGGGAATTGTTTAATTTGGACTCTGTGCTTGTGTTTTGAGACCGTGACCATCGACCTGCATTATATGACTGACAGACAAGAACGGTTTGACCTAAAAATATAAAAATTGAAAGTACTGCGGAAACAAAGACACCTACATCTTGGATGCCCTTGAGGTAAGCTAAAACATAAAAAATTAATTTCAAAGTGAACTATCCCTTTAAAGGGATAGATCATCCAAACATGAAAATTAGCCCATGATTGATTTACTTGCCCTCAAGTCATCCTAGGTGTATGATAAGTTATATTTAAAAAATGTCCTGGTTCTTCCAAGCTTTATAATGGCAGTGGATGGCTGTTTCTGTTTTGAAGTCCATAAAAGTGCATCTATCCATCATAAAAGTGCATCTATCCATCATAAAAGTGCATCTATCCATCATAAAAGTGCATTAGTCCATCATAAAAGTGCATCAGTCCATCATAAAAGTGCATCTATCATCATAAAAGTGCATCTATCCATCATAAAAGTGCATCAGTCCATCATAAAAGTGCATCTATCCATGATAAAAGTGCATCAGTCCATCATAAAAGTGCATCAGTCCATCATAAAAGTGCATCTATCCATCATAAAAGTGCATCTATCCATCATAAAAGTGCGTCTATCGTCATAAAAGTGCATTAGTCCATCATAAAAGTGCATCTGTCCATCATAAAAGTGCGTCTATCGTCATAAAAGTGCATTAGTCCATCATAAAAGTGCATCTGTCCATCATAAAAGTGCATCTGTCCATGATAAAAGTGCATCTGTCCATGATAAAAGTACATCTGTCCATCATAAAAGTGCATTTTATTTTTTTATCATGGATAGATGCACTTTTATAATGGATTGAATCACTTTTATGGTCTTCAAAACAGAAAAGGCCATTCACTGCCATTATAAAGCTTGGAAGAGCCAGGACATTTTTTTAATATAACTCTGATTGTATTCGTCTGAAAGAAGAAAGTCATATACACCTAGGATGACTTGAGGGCGAGTAAATCATGGGCTAATTTTCATTTTTGTGTGAACTATCCCTTTAATGTTAGAGGAAAAAAGTACTGTATTGTCTCCTATGCCCACAAGAGGGCGCAAGCGAGCGCAATAGCCAAATATAATAAACCAAATCAAGCGTCACATCTTTTATTGAAATGAAATGACGTTCACTTTTTAAAGTGCATTAACTTTTGAAGCAATTATTCTTAAATAAAATATAATTTCTGTTATGTGCATGCAAGGAAAATTAGGTTACAATAGTGCATAAAACTGTGTTCGTGCATCAGAAACAGTTATTTATTAACAATGAGCAATATTAATCCTTATGTTCATGCTAGTTGTGTGTGTGAATGGCGCTGTGCTTTATTAGTCGGATGAATCCTCAAAAAGCCCCTTTTCCTCCTGTGTTGATGTGAATATGAAGTGAGTGATGCTCGTGTTTCTCCGCAGTTGAGCCGGTCGATGCCCGACCCGTCGCAGACCGAGGCTTCCCGACACGACCAGGTACGTGTGATCATGGAATATTTTTCATATTTTTAACTCATAATTGTGTTTTATAATGTAAAACCTCACATCTGTTTCATATGGCTGTGAATTCAGTGACGTTTACTGCACATTTTGTTACATTATAAAACACAAACATAAGCACAAACACTGATAGCAGAATATTAATCTGAATATGGCAATGTTTCCATTAGAGTTGAGTCATGTAAATGCCACAGTCTGATTCAGTTCAGTTTAAGACAATATTCTGGTTCCACAAATTCTGATTCCCATCTGTGAAATAATAAGCCTATTTTCATTTTCATTTTCATTTTTCCAAAATTCATTTTTCCCCCTTTTAATTTAATGGTTCAATTAAATTTTAGTAATCAAAAAGCATCTAATCTAATTAATTGAAATCATGAAACTTATACAATTTAACAACAATTAATTAAAATATTTATAATTTATGATATTATGTTTTTTTTTTTCCTTGTTTGATTTTTGTTCTGAACATGTTGTGGCGCTTTGAGTTTGAGAAAGGCGCATTACAAATACAATTTATTACTATTATTAAAAGTTCATTTTGTTTTTGTTTTTTCTTCTCAAATTATTTTTTTTCTGTTTTAAGTTTTTTAGATTAAATATTCATGATTTAATTAAATTTTAATAATCAAAAAGCATGTCTATTTAATTGAATTCATAAAAACTACAATTTATTAATTTAAAATATATATATATATATATATTTTCATTTCTATGAAATGATTTTTCCCCTCAGAAATTCTGTTGTGTATTTAAATTTTTCTGGTAATCAAATGAAGACATACAACATATATTTTTATCTTTTAATCATATTAAATTAAACAGCTTTTTTGTCAAACAAATAACTCAAATAATTAACCATTATGCAGCATGATGAAAATGTGACTTAAGTTTTCATTGAGTTAAAATCAACACATTTAGTCGACTAAAACTTGACAAGGTTGAATATATATAGTACATTTGACACAAAACTTAGACTAAAACTAAATTTAAAACATGTCAGAATAAAAACATTCGTAAAGGCCCATACCAAGACGGATAACTATATTAGCGTCCACACCAGCACACGATATCGTTCTGTTTATTATAAGAACGCTGCATCTTTTTATTATAATTATGCATTTTATGGTGTCTGTTGCTTTAAATGCTGGAGCTCTTAAAGCAAGATTCTGATTGGCTGTTCCAAATCAAATTGAAGACAAACTTTCAAATTATTATTTTCAAATCAAATTTGATATGAATACTAATTCCGTTCACCTCAAATTGAACGCATAACTCAAATTATCGAAATGCCGATGTTTTCATCGTTCATCAGCTGGAGAAAATCCCAATGATTTCATTTCTCTGTCATTATCGTTATAGTTGTGCTATAGACTCTTTGTAAGTCCTTGGTGTTAAAGGAACACTCCACCGTTTTATTCACCTTCTTTCCTACATTTAGATAGGTGGGCAAATGCATTTTTGTCTCAGTGCATGCATTGTTTTAGTTTGACAGGGTTGGCGCTAGCTTAGCTTAGCACAATGAATGGAATCCTTTGTTGCCAGCTAGCATGTCCTGAGTAAAAGTGATAAAAAAAAACAAAACAAAAACAACCTAATTACTTCTTGTGGCCTGCGTATTCACAACGAGTACAAATAGTGATGCAGATTAACACTAGGCGATTTCCTATGCAGATATTGACTTGGGACTATATTAGGGGGAAGCACAGGCGAAGCACTGCTACTTGGGCGCAGAGATATCACGCAACACATGAAATCCCACGACTTCCGTCAACATACCGGTGTGCAACGCGCCAAAAAACGGAAGAAGAACAACAACACACGTGACCTGCACCGAGTGTCTTCGCTTTTGGATTGTTTATTTTGAGAAGTTACAGCTACAGTTACAGCAAACATGGTAATTACCTGCGTAGCAAAAGGTTGTGAGAACAAGCAAAGGACATACACGAATGTAATGTTTCACAGAATTCCATCGAATGTGGAACTGAGAAATAAATGGCTAGCTGCTCTGGAGATCTGTACTTCAACGCCTCTCTACAAAATTAAACAGTATCGTGTTTGTGAAGAGCATTTGCACTGGAGGACTAAGTTACTTTGAAAAAATGGAATATGGGTCCAGAAAGACGGTGCTAAGTCTGAAACATACGGCCGTCCCATCCATTTTCAAAGCACAGGCAGAACAAAGTGCACATGTAAGTTGTCTTTTATTACTCTTCCTTATGTTAATCTGTGTCTTATTCGGTTGTAAGACAGATGCTGAGAAGCTGTATATAGACTACGGTTCAAATAGCCTCCTCTAGTATAACCTCTTGTTGAATTCAACCTGTTTAGCATGAACAACCAAGCTACTATTCACACCGGTATGTTGACGGAAGTCGTGGGATTTCATGTGTTGCGTGATATCTCTGCGCCCAAGTAGCAGTGCTTCGTCTGTGCTTCCCCCTAATATAGTCCCAAGTCAATATCTGCCTAGGAAATCGCCTAGTGTTAATCTGCATCGCTATTTGTACTCGTTGTGAATGCGCAGGCCACAAGAAGTAATTAGGTGTTTTTTTTATTTTTTTTTATCACTTTTACTCAGGCCATGCTAGCTGGCAACAAAGGATTCCATTCATTATGCTAAGCTAAGCTAGCGCCGACCCTGTCAAACTAAAACAATGCATGCACTGAGACAAAAATGCATTTGCCCACCTATCTAAATGTAGGAAAGAAGGTGAATAAGCCCTATTTCAAAAAACGGTGGAGTGTTCCTTTAATGCAACACTCCACTCGCTCCAGTGCATTACTTGCGATGTTTAATTTGCGTCTCTGTGGTTGTCGTTCAGTGTCTGGACTGAAGCCGGATGATATTCCTGAGCTGCGGATGGAAGCCGAAGAGCGACACAGCGAAGTTTACCACCAGAAACTGGTACGTACACGCTCACATCACAGTATTCTAGCTAACGATGTGTTGCACGATTCAGTCGCCATGGCAACGCAACCCGCAGAAACCATGGGGGTTACGTTGCCATGGCGACTGAATTTATTAATTTAGACCATTTTAAGGCCTTAATTTGTGGAAGTTTTTAAGACCTATTTAAAAACTCTTAAAATGGTCTTAAATCAGAGCTTAAATTCATAAAGTCATGGCATTAAATATTGCTTGCATGCTTTCCAATACAAATATCGAAACAAGTTTAAATCAAGATAAATTTACTTGAGATGGAAATGTAAAATTAAGTGAACAAATATCTGTCAAAGCTTCTAAATTAAGCTGATTTTTCTGAGCCATTTGTAGATATTTGTTCTTGCATTAGTCATTTCAGAGAAAACAAAACTTCATATTTCATGTCATTTTACATGTGAAGTAAATGCATCTTATTTTAGGAATCTTTAGAATCTTTTTTTTGTGCAGTTTGATCAGAAGAGACAGTAAAAGATATTTCCATATTGTAGAGGTTTTGAGCAAAACATTCAAGCTTTTTTTTTTCTTTTCTTTTTTTAGAAAAATGAATGAAAAAGTACCAGATATATGTATTTTCAAACTCTGAAGTGTTTCTCCATAAACATTTACATTTATAGAACATATTGATATTCTATTGTATTGAGTTCGCTTCAATTTATTTCTGAAATTTCCGTTACTTGGTCTTAAAAAACCTTCATAAAATCTTTAGAAACCCTGACGCCGTTGAGAGGACAGTGCCTGTAATCTTCTCTTGTCTTCTCTCTTGTTTCCGGTGCTCAGGTTTTCTTTGCCGAGGACGTGAGCTCCAATAAGGGAGCTATTATTGGCCTGATGGTCGGAGGCGTTGTCATAGCAACCATCATCGTCATCACCCTGGTGATGCTGAGGAAGAAACAGTACACGTCCATCCACCACGGGATCATTGAGGTCAGTGCCAATTAGATGGGTAAGCCCCGCCCCCTTAGTTACGGTTGCTAACTCGGACAAACAAACAGAGTTGCGAACTGTCTCACAATGAAAGCTGTCAGTGTGAAAACCTTGTCAAGTCTCCTTCATTTATACAGCGCTTTAACAATATAGATCGTTTCTAAGCAGCTTTACAGTGATGATATGAGATTACAGTAACAGAGATTGTTTAGGCTTTACAGCAGCTCTGGAATAAAGTTATTGTCCAGATAAAGATAGTTTTGTATATGTGACCCTGGATCACAAAACCAGTCACATGAGTACATTTTTTGAAATTGAGAGTTATACATCGTATGCAAGCTGAATAAATAAGCTTTCCATTGATGTATGTTTTTTTAGGATATGATAATATTTGGCCGAGATACTATTTGAATCTGAGGATGCAAAAAAAATGAGAAAATCTCCTTTAAAGTTGTTCATTTATGTTGGCGATTGTGCTGCATTCACTCACAAAAATACATGTTTTATATATTTACGGTAGAAAATTTACTAAATATCTTCATGGAACATGATCTTTACTTAATATCCTAATGATTTTTGGCATAAAAGAAAAATTTTGATAATTTTGACCCATACAATGTATTGTTATACAGATATACCCGTGCGACTCGAGACTGGTTTTATGATCCAGGGTCACATTTAATCAGTTTTGGACACAGAAGGACCAGCTCTCGTCGAGGAGATCTCAAGTGGGACTTTAATATGCCATTGAGGGATATATAAAAGATTTTAAAGTAAATATGGTGTGTAACAAGAGCGGCACACAACCTGAAGCCACGCCCACATCGTCATTTCTGACTTATAACAAAAAACAAAACAATGTCTAAAAGCTGCTGTGTGACAAGATGTACAGCAAACAACTTAAAAAACCCAGAAATAAGTTTTATAAGCCGTCGACCTCAAAAAACGAGCATTTAAGGAGACAAAAGTCTGGAACGAACGAGTAAATTGTGGGATTCTGACACTCACTATGCACTAGAAATACACTACGTGTGCAGTGAACATTTTGTCAATTTCCAAATGTCAGTTTTATATATTATATTTCGCTAAGCTAAGCTACCCTGTCGCCGATTACGTTCCCCTCCAGTAGTTCTCAGAGTAATATGATACGTTACGCTCTGTCTCAATTGACCGTTCGCAAAGACCCGCCCCCTTTAGTTACTGTTGCTATGTCCGACAAGCCACGCCTCTCTCACGCCCCACCATGTTCTCAACAGTGAAACACACATCGCGGAGCGGAGAGGACACTGACGACACAGACACAGGACAGAACAGGGTACTTTTGATGTCAAACAAAGTCTCAACTTTAACATTAGGTCATTTTTAAAGAAATATAAATAATAAATACCATTTTGTGGCTCTTTAATGTGTCTGACAGATCGCTCAGTTAAAGCTGCTCGTGAACCGATCGTCTCTTCCTTCTAGTTCATTTATAGCATCAAATAAACGTGAATGAACATTTTTACAGTTTTTCAAGTTCAAATCCTCCAACGTTAATCTACTAACTCTCCTGACTGCTCTGTCGGACAAAAATGGCGGATGGCGGATTATGATTGGTCAGATCGCCTGTCAATCAAACTCCCTGCGAAGAGTCAATTGCCTGTATCCACTTTTGTCTCGTTTTTTTGGGGTCGACAGCTTATAAAAACTTATTTCTGGGTTTTTTAGCTTGTTTGCTGTACACCTTGTCACATACAACATGTGAATCAGTGTGAACTTGTGAATCAGCGTCGTCTGCACATCGTTCTACCATGTTTGTAGCATAAACTCCATCAAAACGATGAGAGCTTCGGATCTTCCAATGTTTCTCTATGTTGAAACCTAAAGATGTCCGAGTTCCCCGTGCAACTGATACTCAACTGCCATTGGCTCATCTGCGTTCGGGGGGCGGGGCTTACCGATAGGTCAACTGTAGATGTGAGCAGGTGTGTAATGCGAATGGATTTGATTGACAGGTGGACGCTGCCGTGACCCCGGAGGAACGTCACCTGTCTAAGATGCAGCAGAACGGCTATGAAAACCCCACATACAAGTTCTTCGAGCAGATCCACAACTGATGGCGTAACTTACCCCCACCCGAACCCTCCTCATCTCCTCCTCATCTCCAGACGCTGCAGAGGACACCTGACACAAGCATCTCGTCTGCTATTGGCCAGTTCCCGTGACTGACAGTCAGAGACCACCTCCCATTGGCTGGACGGACAGTCACATGATCAGATTAATGCGGTTGGGGTCAGTTTCAGGTGGTTGAAGTTTCAAATTGAATGCACAATTCAAATCGCAAATCCATAATTCAGATTCATTCCCAATCAAATTGGACCCATAATTCGAATTCAATTCAAATTGAACACATTATTTAAATTCAAAACACAAATCAAATTGAATGCATAATTCAGATTCAACTGGAATTCAGATCACACATCATAATTCAAATTCATTCCAAATCAGATTGAATACATAATTCAAATTAAATTCAAATCACAAATCAAATTAAATACAATTCAAATCAAATCACAAATCAAATTGAATGCATTGTTCAGATTAAATATTGGAATTCAGATCACAAATCATAATTCAAATTACAAATCAAATTGAACACAATTCAAATCAAATTCAATGCATAATTCAGATTCAATTGGAATTCAATCACAAATCATAATTCAAATTCGGTTCCAATTCAAATTACAAACCAGATTTGAAGGCAAAAGTTCTAATTATTTTCAGATCAAATTTGAAATGAATAATTCTAATTCGGTTCACTTCAAATTGAACACTCCAAATGAATTTAAAATCAAATTGAACACATGATACAAATTCAGTTCAAGTTCAAATCAAACTGAATCCTAAAATCAATTTGAATGCACCATTAAAGTTGTTCATATTCAAACCACAAATCAGATTGAAGGCACAGTTCAAATTTGAATTCACTACAGATTTTTCAACCATGACCTCCCATTGGCCGAATGAACACGAACACGATCAGATTAACGCTGTCAGATTTTTAAAATTGTTCAATTGAATGCACAGTTGAGTGTCGTGTCCACTGCAGCGTCTGCTCTCTCTCACACTACTAAACGAGTGAAACACTGGGATATCTGAGGGATGAACGTCCGAGACTTCATCCCGTCTCTCCCTCCTCTCCCTCCTCTTCATCTCTTCATCACACACTGACTGCAGCTGCGCTGCGTTTGGTGATCACGAAAAAATCTAGTGGTAAAATTCATGTCCTTCTGAATGAGATCTTGAAATTGTTTGATTTATTTCTGGTTTGTTTTTCAAGAAAAAAAGAATAATTTTAAAAAAAGAAATTGCCAAAAAAAAGTGTTTTTGTTTTTTTCTTTTCTTTTCAATCTTAAAGTAATGCAAAAAAAAAGAGAACTAGTTGTAACTATGTAGTGCATGATAGAAAAAATGATGAAGAAAATCTTCTGCTATTTGGATCTTGGTCTTTTCTCATGTATAGACATTTTAGCAGAATTTAAACAGTAACTTGTGAAAATGTGATTTGAGTTGCACAAAAAAACTCTATTGGCTTCTGCTTTGATACAACTTAAACCATTCTTTTATTTGAATATTTTTTTATCAGGCTGAGATCCAGCGGTGGCTGTTGATGTACATTTACTGTCTTTAATGTTTTCGTCCTATGCATATCAGAGATTTATTTACTCCTTCTTTATAAACTGCTATTTAATTTAGATTTTCCATTGGACTCGTGGTTGTGTGTGTTTTTTAAGCGGGTGTTTGGGGGCGGGCGGGTTTTCGGGGCGTTTTCTGTATGTTTGTATCCAGTCGGTTTTGTCTTCTCAGATCACAGATGTAGAAAACTCTCTCTCTCTCTCTCTCTCTCTCTCTCTCTCTCTCTCTCTCTCTCTCTCTCTCTCTCTCTCTCTCTCTCTCTCCTCTCTCTCCTCTCTCTCTCTCTCTCTCTCTTTTTTTTTTTTTTACTGAGAGAAACACCTTCATCTCACTGCAAAATCAAAAGAAAATGGTTTTGCATTGCAACATTTTATTTAATTTCACCCCAAATTGTTATTACTGTAATGCAACAAAATAATTAAATCTCATTTAAAGGGGCTATATGTACGAATTTGCATGTATTTATCGCTTTTTTATTGCTAATGTGTGAACCGTTTGTAACGAAACTTAAAAAAACAAGACCTTTCCCGATTCCCTAGGTTGTTTATAGCCTTGTTTAGACTGATGTTTATGTGAAGGACTCGGGACGTTTTTCCCGGGAAAATCAAAGGATGTGACGGTTACGTTCCCGTGAGCCTCTCTTCCGTTTTGTAGCACATGAAATAAAAGCTAATGTTTAGGATAATGCCGAAAGAGTCATTCTGTACATATAGCCTCTTTAAATAGTATTTATGGTAATATTTGTACAGAACTGAATTGATTTTGATGGATTTTTTTTTTTTTAATTACAATGAGAATTTGTGCTTAATTGACATGAAAATAATGTAAAAATGCAAAGAATATGAATAGGCAACGTGCAAAATGTTATTGCATATATTGTTCTTTTGATTTTGGGGTGAAATATGATTTGTTGGAGATTCTCGTGTGTTCTGATGCATCTGTCACTCTCACCTCTTGTTGTAGAAAGCGTCACGTGACCGAATGTGTTGCTGGTTATTATCAGATTACCAGTATAAACCGATGGTTATGATTATGTGGCATCCAGCATTTACAGTTGATCAAAGTTTCATAATCCATAATCAAAACGCGTCTGATGAATGTCATAATCAATCGTTTACAGAATCGTCTCAGCGATGCCGTCACGCGTCGTTCGCACTGCTGTTCTCAGATCAGTGATGCATCATGGGTAATTATCAGTGTGGGTTGCTGTGGTTCAGAGATGGTGGTGATGAGGTTCTTTCTGTGATGTTTTTCTGTGTATCATTTGCTTTGACTGGAGAACAACTGCGCTTTCTACACTGTATTCCATAAATAAAGTTTTGAATGTACATACGGACTCTCTTTGTCGTGGCTCGTTTGTAATAATAGATCAAACTGTATGGACAGGAATGCAATATGATGAGTTTAAATAGATGTGGACAAAATAAATAAATGGATGGTAGCATGTGGAATTAGATTTGAGTGTATGTATGTGTGTGTGTGTATAATATATATACTCATATATATATATATATATATATATATATATATATATATATATATATGTATGTGTGTGTGTGTGTGTGAGTGAGTGCTATAAATTAATATATAAAAATCAACTTGAAATTAGTGTTCACATGAACAGAATACTCGGGTTATGATTTTATTTTGAAATATTTATTACCACAGGTATTACATTCCTGTTATTATTTGTCATATTTACATATTCATTGTATTTCGATGTGCTCAATGATGGTTTATTTTTCACCATCACTTTGTACAGTATATCCTTGTAGTGGCATGTCATGTTTTATACAAATATGTAGGCTACCGTTTGTATTTATATAAATTCAAAGTCAGTATTTAGTCTTTACATGAACAGAATCCTTAATGATTTTTTTATTTGAATGATCGATTACATTTCTGTTATTAATTGTCATATTGCGCCATATATAACAGCTTAATCATTTCCACATCACTTTTGTACATTCTCTGCACAGAAACTGTATAAACCTTTACAGTCTGTGATATAAACACTGTCTCCCTCTACTGTCCAAATATCATAATTCCTCATAGATGTTTTTTTATTTTTAAATAGGCTTATTCTATATATATACACACACATATAAATGGTATATAATGGTTTATGTTTATATATATATATAGGCATATAATGAAAAATAAACCATCATTGAGCACATCGAAATACAATGATTATGTAAATATGACAAATAATAACAGGAATGTAATACCTGTGGTAATAAATATTTCAAAATAAAATCATAACCTGAGTATTCTGTTCATGTGAACACTAATTTCTAGTTGATTTTTTATATTAATTTATAGCACATTATTTATATATATATATACATATAATGACCGAAGCGCTATTTAAACACACACACAAAATTAAAAGAAAGGCCTTGCTATTTCACAAAAACAGAAAATTATATATTGTATAGCCTATTTTAAAGTAATATCGTTCGTATGTACTTATTATGATCAAAGTTGATGGAGACCCAATTTCGAGGGAGGACCAGAGAATGTAGACGGGCTCTGGGAGGACCCGATTCGTCATCACACCGGCAGGGAATGGTGCGTCATACCCATAAGCACGCGCGGTGACCCGGAAGCACTTAGCGTCATCTGCTCTTCTGTGCATCGGGTGTCAAACACAAGGTTAGACGTGATATTATTCTTTATCTTGTTTGTTTCGAATGAAAATGAGAATATAGTTGTTATGCTTGTGCATATAAACTCTTGTGTGTGTTTTAAACAGCAGTAGCGCTTTACTGCGCCTGAGGTCAATGTCATCAAACGAGTCACTGGTGTTAATGAACGTTTTAAAACTCAAGATATGAATTAATATGATAATCAGGCGTTAATTAAACATAAGCGAGAGAGATTAGTCAAAATCCACTGATTATTTAACATAAGTACCTTGTAGTATCATGTAAATAAGGATTTGTGAAATTAGCACAAATGTATAGAAGAAAATGTTTATGACACAAACATGAGAAATTATGGCATCATAAGTCATGATTATAACTTAGTATGCAATAATGTCGTAATTAAGATTTATCAAAGCATGATTTTTTATGTCTAATGCAGCAGAAATGGGATTTCATTCACACGGGCATCTAAAAAATATTAAAACCAAAACGCATTAATTTTTAACTACATTTGATGAGTTTGTAATGTATTTCAAATATGTCGTAATCGCACTTTAACAAAGGTGTATTTATTTTTTATTTATGTTGGATATGTAATTATTTTAATATTCTTAAGAATGAAAGGTTATTTGAAAAGGGTGTATTTTTTGTCATTATATAATCAGGGGCATTAAATGGTTTTAAAGGGATCATTCACACAAAGAGATTAAAAAAGTGGCTTCATCCATCATAACAGTATTATAACATAACATGCAGCTGTATGGATCATAAATCATGGGATTTTAGGTGAACTATTCCTTTAAGATGACAGTAATATAGGTAATGGTGATTATTTCCGGGACGATAAACCGCCCAACGAAGAGTATTTGTGGTGACGGATGGTGTGTGTGTGTCTGTCAGTGATTCTCCGTGTGTGTGTCTGTCAGTGATTCTCCGTGTGTGTGTCTGTCAGTGATTCTCCGTGTGTGTGTCTGTCAGTGATTCTCCGTGTGTGTTTGTCCCTCCGGCAGCATCATGGCTCTTCATCGGCTCTTCCGGCTGTCGTCTCTGTTGCGTTCGGTCGCGAGTGTGTCGCTGCGCAGGAACATCGGTCTCTCCGCTGTGCTCTTCAACAAAACCAGAGACCTGGATCCCGTGCAGAAGCTGTTCCTGGACAAGATCCGCGAGTACAACTCCAAGAGCAAGTGTGTTGATGCAGCTGATACACACACACCACACACTCACTCACTCACTGACAGACACACTCACACTCACTCACTGACAGACACACACACTCACACTCGCTCACTCATTCACTCACTCACTCGCTCACTCACTGACAGACACACTCACACTCACTCACTCACTGACAGACACACTCACACTCACTCACTCACTGACAGACACACTCACACTCACTCACTCACTGACAGACACACTCACACTCACTCACTGACAGACACACTCACACTCACTCACTCACTGACAGACACACTCACACTCACTCACTCACTGACAGACACACTCACACTCACTCACTCACTGACAGACACACTCACTCACTCACTCACTGACAGACACACTCACACTCACTCACTCACTCACTGACAGACTCACTCACACTCGCTCACTCACTGACAGACACACTCACACTCACTCACTCACTGACAGACACACTCACACTCACACTCACTGACAGACACACTCACACTCACACTCACTGACAGACACACTCACACTCACACTCACTCACTCACTGACAGACACACTCACACTCACTCACTCACTGACAGACACACTCACTCACTGACAGACACACTCACACTCACACTCACTCACTCACTGACAGACACACTCACACTCACTCACTCACTGACAGACACACTCACACTCACTCACTCACTGACAGACACACTCACACTCACTCACTCACTGACAGACTCACTCACACTCGCTCACTCACTGACAGACACACTCACACTCACACTCACTCACTCACTGACAGACACACTCACACTCACTCACTCACTGACAGACACACTCACACTCACTCACTCACTGACAGACACACTCACACTCACTCACTCACTCACTGACAGACACACTCACACTCACACTCACTCACTGACAGACACACTCACACTCACTCACTGACAGACACACTCACACTCACTCACTGACAGACACACTCACACTCACTCACTCACTGACAGACACACTCACACTCACTCACTGACAGACACACTCACACTCACTCACTGACAGACACACTCACACTCACTCACTGACAGACACACTCACACTCACTCACTGACAGACACACTCACACTCACTCACTCACTGACAGACACACTCACACTCACTCACTCACTCACTCACAGACACACTCAAATTTTCAAATTCAAATGAGCTTTATTAGCATGACTGTGAAACACAATGTTGCCAAAGCATCAACATATTATATATAAATAATAAAACAAACAAACAGACAAAACATATATGTATAGATCATGTCATATGTAGCATAGTAAATATAAATAAATAGATAAATAAACACGATCTATCCTAATAAATGAATAAATACAGTTGGTCTCTAGAGAATTAGCTGACTCTGGCGTTGTGAATAGCTAACACATATTTAGCCGCTAGTGCAGCTGTACTATCATCTTCTCCCAGTAAGAAGAACATTTTCTCAGTGTCGCTCAGTTCAAAGAATGATGGATCAAGGTTTTAAATCTGGGCAGAAAGGCTTCTCTTATATTTGCATATTTAGAGCAGAAGAGTAGAAAGTGTTCCTCATCCTCGATGTGCTGTAGATCACAGTGTCTACAGATCCTCTGCTCTCTCTCTGTCCATGTTTGTCTGTGTCTTCCTCTCTCTATCTCTAGATCATGGTCACTTAATCTGTATTTGGAGAGGATTTGTCTTTCTTTAAAATGTTTAATAAATAGATAACTGGCCAATTTAGTGGTTCTATTGAGGGTCGAGTAACATTGGAGTCACTCGCTCACTCACTCACTGACAGACACACTCGCTCACTCACTCACTCACTCACTCACTGACAGACACACTCACTCACTTACTGACTGACTCGCTCACTCACTCACTGACAGACACACTCGCTCACTCACTCACTGACTGACTGACTCACTGATTCACTCACTCACTCAACTCACTGATAGACACACTCACACTCACTCACTGATAGACACACTCACACTCACTCACTGATAGACACACTTACACTCGCTCACTCACTCACTGACAGACACACTCACACTCGCTCACTCACTCACTGACAGACACACTCACTCACTCACTCACTCACTCACTGACAGGACACACTCGCTCACTCACTCACTCACTCACTGACAGACACACTCACTCACTGACTGACTGACTCGCTCACTCACTCACTGACAGACACACTCGCTCACTCACTCACTCACTCACTCACTGACTGACTCACTCACTGACAGACAC
>CM040819.1:49094735-49108430 GCA_022828995.1 Vimba vimba | reverse complement strand
AAGGTGACTTGTTACAGTACTGTAATTGTTACAGTACTGAGCAATAGTAATTGGAGAAACGAAGCTGAATGGTTTGAATCGCGACACTGGCGACCCCTGCTGGTCAGAACAGTGTAAATGCAGTGAAAAACATGCATAAAAACACCTTTACAAAGCATTTACAAATGTTTTATTCAGGGTGTGATCTATTAAATTAACAAATCATCTAATACTATTACTTATGAAGATGTGATATTTTATTAAATCATAGGGTGTTTTATGGAGCGCTTGGTTAATCCGACCAGTTAGAGACTTTAACTACAACTCCTCCTTTATTTATCATGTGAACGTCATTAAATGTGTACAAAATTGATCAGAGATCAGGAAAAATATACCATATACCTGCTTCAAAAATCTTTTTATTATTAGATACAATTATTGTGTTACCAAACATGGTAAAACTTCATTTTAGTCTCCTTATTAATCACAAAATAATTAGTTTAGAACCATAATGGTTGAGTCAGTGCAACTAGTTTGAAGTTTGATGCGTCAGCTGATCTGGATGAATGACATGTTGGAGGTTTGCTGTTCACTGCTTTAGTTAAACTAGCCGTTAACTTGTTTAATGACACGTGTGTTGTTGTTTCCTCAGAACCCGCACTGGAGGAGGTGGTGTCTAAATGATCAACTTCTGGAAATCTCTACACAATATTTAATAAACTTTGGTTCAAAACTCATTTTGTGTCTGTGATGTCCAGGTCTTTGAATCGCTCTCCTGAACGTTCATGTAAAATGTTATCAGTGAATGTTAAAATAAAAGTCCCCCTGTGGTGTAAATCCAGCTTTTAATGTTGTTTGTGTCTATGTGGTGTTTTTAATCTGCTTTAAGACACACCATGTGTAAATTCATAAGTCGACTCCATTGCTGAGTATTTCCTCCTTAAAACTGCAGTGAACCAAAGACCAGTCTCAAAACACGCTTTGAAATCGCTGGTGTTTCTGACGTCACAAACTACCTTGTAACCAATCAGGGCCCGGTTCCCAAAACGTTCTTATCGCTAAGTAGTTCTTATCCTATTCCTTAACCTCTCTCTTAACGTTATGGCACGATTCCCGACACGTTCGTACGCTAAGTATATCTTCTGTAAGTCACACTTTCGTAAGGTTGGTCTGGACCACTAGCTTTACCTTATCACTGTTGCAGGTCTACACGAATATAATTCAGAAGTTTTAATTCACCAGACAGTATTCAATTAGGCTAATTCAAGTGTTTTCATGCAAAGAATAAAATTGTCATTACACTGATTGTTGTTAGATTTTTAATTATATTATTATACAACATTATTAATTTAATTAAAAAGCGCTTTTAAAGGCCAGTGAAAGCATAGGCTACTGACAGTTAAGTCCTATTCGGACGCTAATATTGTTTCTCATGGGCTCGTCCGGTATTTTAAACATTTATAGGGTGAGTCGGTGATTTTAGTGCCGTCCGAATCCATAATATCAGTGTTTTTTCTCACCCAACCCGCGTAAAAACCCCTGGCCAAATTAGTTCCTACTGTTTTTTGACAAACAGGTCGTGTGGGGATTTAATTGCCGTCTGAATCCACATCTCTGAGTTTACAAGAAGAGATTCAAAATCCACTGTTTAAACCGTTTTTGATCACTGCCGAGCACCATACGTAAGATGTACACTTTTATTACTGAAATGCTGGAAAGTATTTCCAAGAACAATATTTCATCGCAGCTCCACCTCAGCGAACAAAAATTGGGAAAGAGAAGAAAGCACGTAAATTACAAATTTGAAATGGTCATTATGGCAGAAATATATGATACAATTTAAAAATATGTAGGCTAGGCTATTATAGGCTATTATAGTTTGGATTATTTTTTATAATATCCCATGAGTCCTAATAAATGCAATTTCAACTATTTCTGAAGTGCTTATTTTATAAAGAACAGCGCTTTCTCACATAAACAGCCCCTGCACGAGAGAATAATTGATTCTCAAGCCATCGATATCAGCAGATTCAGCACCATCGCCACGGACAGCACCGGGTAACGTCGCATGTAAGAAGGAATATCTTAAGCAGCTTCCTAAGGTATGGTTCGGGGAACACACTTAGGAACATAAACACCTTTGGTAATATATATCTTTCGAGTCTTCTTAGCGCACTAAGAGTGAGCATTATCGGGGAACCGGGCCCAGATCAACGAGTGATCTTCAACCAGTGGATCTCTGAGCTGAGTGAGTGAGTGGAGGCGGGGCTCATTTGCATACTCAGAACCACGCATACTAAATGAGGCAAGGGTGTCCAGTTACATTCAAGATATTTTAAGGCAAAGTTTTTTTTTATTTTCAAGGAAAAAACTTTTAAATATGTCATTTTTGGTGATCAAAGATGAGTTTTAAGGGATAAAACGATTGACTAAATTGAGACTTTAACATGAGTTAACTACATTATATTCAAACGAGAATATAATTGCTTATTATCATGCATATTACTTAGATATTGGCTGCTTATCAGTTCTTATAAAGCACATATTAATGCCTTATTCTGCATGACCATATTCTACATCCCTAAACTTAACGTCTTTACTAACTATTAATAAGCAGTCATAAGGAATTTAGTTCATAGTTAATTAATTAATAGTGAGGATTGGACTGTAATCTAAAGTGAGACCACAATGTGATCGTCAACCAGTGGATCTCTGAGCTGAGTGAGTGAGTGGAGGCGGGGCTCATTTGCATATTCATAGAGCCACGCATACTTAATGAGGCAAGGGTGTCGAGATACGTTCAAGATATTTTAAGGCATGAATATTTTTTTTTTTTCAAGGAAAAAACATTTAAATATGTCATTATGGTGATCAAAGATGAGTTTAATTATTGACTACAGGTGGACTTTAAAATATTATTGAATACTTACTGATGGCCTGAACAGAAGTCAATATCAATTAATACATTAATTAAAAACCTTGGAGTCAAAAGTTGGTCTGTCTTTAAAGATATGAATAAATTAGCACTGAAAATCTAATTCTGTATACGTACAAAACAAACAGGATTTGTGTTTCTCAAAGTGTCACGTGTGGAATGGAAAACTTGAGCTATAGTAAATATAGATGCTAGACAGAACAACGAATATAAATCACTGAATAATGATGTAATATCCTATGAAAAATCCCTTAAAATCTTGACAAATCACAAACATGATTAATACTGTTCAGAACTGGCACTACAGTAAAGCAGATGCGCTAGAAAACCCTGGAATGTAATGAAACTGGTGTAATGAATCAGTGTGAAACATGCGTGTTCATCATCAGTGTGTGTGTGTGTGTGTGTGTGTGTGTTTATCCCTGAAGACTCTGGTTCCACACAATCCGTCCGTCATAAATCACTGAATAATGATGTAATGTTTTACTATATCTAATCCTATGAAAAATCCCTCATTACGACCTGTAAATATAAAAAAAAAATCAAAAAATTTGGTTTACACATAATTATGATCTTAGGAAGGTATTATACATGATACCATGATTTTGTTTGTTTGTTCATAAAAGAGTGTCAAACATTTTCAAAGTAACAACATGCACAGTCACACTTGTTAGTGCAAGTTTAATGTCAAGAGCAAACATTGATCTCGTTCTGTTACATGCAGAGAATAAAGTTTATCTTGTACATGGCATATAATTCTCAGCAGTCGATCTGGTTAATACTGTTCAGAACTAGCACTACAGTAGAGGCAGATGCGCTAGAAAACTCTCTGGAATGTAATGAAGCACAGCCTGAAACATGCGTGTTCATCATCAGAGTGTGTGTGTGTGTGTGTGTGTTTATCACTGAAGACTCTGGTTCCACACGATCCTCCCGTCATCTCTGAGCTTCACGCCACCGCTGGACACCAGCTCTAGGGCTGCTGGGAAGGCTCGATGCTCCGCCTCCCTGATGCGCTCTGATAGGCTGTCTTCGCTGTCAGTCATCAGGATGGGAACCGCCTCCTGAACCACGATCGCCCCGGCGTCCACTTCCTCCTGTCAGAGAGTGAATTTAACAAAACTACAGGGTTATTACTGTAAAATAGAAAATAAATAAAAACTTAACTACAGGGTTATTACTGTGAATAATTTTTTTTTTTTAAATTCTCAAAACTACAGGGTTATTGTAAAATAGAAATTAAAAACTTCTCAAAACTACAGGGTTATTATTGTAAAATAAAATAAAATAAAATAAAATAAATAACTTCTTAAAACTACAGGGTTATTATTGTAAAATAAAAAATAAAATAAAATAGAAAAAACTCAAAACTACAGGGTTATTATTGTAAAATAGAAAATAAATAAAAACTTTTCTCAAAACTACAGGGTTATTGTGAATAAAAAAATGTATTAAAAAAAATTCTCAAAACTACAGGGTTATTATTGTAAAATAGAAAATAAATAAAAACTTAACTACAGGGTTATTATTGTGAATAAAATATAAATTTAAAATTATTGTGAATAAAATAAAAATAAAAATTCTCAAAACTACAAGGTTATTGTAAAATAGAAATTAAAAAATTCTCAAAACTACAGGGTTATTATTGTAAAATAGAAAATAAATAACTTCTCAAAACTACAGGGTTATTATTGTAAAATAAAAAAATAAATAACTTCTCAAAACTACAGGGTTATTATTGTAAATCAAAACTAAAAAAAAATAAAAATGTTGTTTTGGAAATAAAAGACAAAAATTAAAGATGCTGTAAATAATGTGGCGACCGGTTGAATCTGCATTCATTCTTGGGATTGCAAGATGCCAAAATCCCGAATGTATTCTGCTTAATGTTACTGTGGAGCGCTGGCTTCTGTGAGAGAAACGTACGGCCACGAAGTGAACGGTGCATCCAGTGACACGAACGCCGGCCTGAAGCGCCTGTTTCTGAGCGTTCACTCCTTTAAAGGATGGCAGCAGCGACGGGTGGATGTTCAGCATCTTCCCTGAGACACACACACACACACACACACACTCAGTCCTGGAGCAAATGCACAACCAGTTTAAAAATACATTTCAGAAATATTCCACATATTTTTTAGCATTCTTACCATTTTATTCCCGTCCTCAGCAGTGTTATTTTAATATCACTGAGACACTATTTGTCTTTTTTAAATATTTTGAATTATTTTTTATTTTTGTTTCATTTAAATGATTTTTTTTTAAATATGTCCAAACTGTTTTTATTTTTAGTTCAATTTTAATTGTATTTATTTTAGTACATCAAATTACTAAATACATTTTTTTTTTAATATTTTATTTCAGTTGATGTTTATTTTATTTCAAGTAATAAAAATATTTCTTGGCCTCAATATACTTCTGCTGTTTAAAGGGGTTTTACAAAATAATAACAGGACATCAAATGATGCCTAAAACATTAAATCAAATCATTAAAAAAAGAGATTTTTCTGCATGTGTCTTATGTTTTATATCATATTTGATACATCAGGCTTTTATGACTCATATACTCTGATATTGTGAGAATATGGAGGAAAAAACAGCTCAAGTTTATTGTTTATTGCACAAAAATGTGCATTTTGGTGCAGACGCTGATATTAACATGGACAGAAAAGTATTGCTAGTGATGTAAATCAATGAGATCTTTCTAACAGTGCAGCGGATACTTGCATGATATGTATATTAATATCAGAATCTGCCAATAATATGTCTTAGTAAGATGATATTTTTAATGCTTAGTGTTATGATCAAAGCTCTGTAGTTTTAAAACATATAATGCAATGCAATACAATGATGATTGAGAGATGAACAAATAAACCTTCCTCAAAAGCCTGATGATCATATTTGATACTCATGATTTTCTTTTTTTTATACTCATGATTTTTCTAATAAATGATGATGGATAATCAAGTAAACCTGAGCTGCAAATTCATCTAGAAATATTACCAACAATATCAAAGTTATTTGGTTTATTTTAAAGGTGCAGTGTGTAATTTTAGCAGCATCTAGAGGTGAGGTTGTGAACTGCACCCAACAGAAGTTACGGTGGCCGACAGGAAGTGATGTCGTCGTCTGAGACAGCAGAGCCAGTTAAACAATGAGGTTTCTTTACAAAGATAAATGATGAGATTAGGTTTACTTAATTATTCAGTAAAACGATGTTATTGCGAATATTATTGTTATTGTTCATCATTGTGTCAGTGTTTAATTCGCTGACTTTAGCTCGCTTCTTTACACGAAGAACAACAGTGACGAAACGCGTTTGTCCGTTCAGGGCCACCGTAGAAACATGTGGATGTAAGCGGACCCGCGGTGTGTGTAGAGAGAAATGCCTCATTCTAAGCTAATAAACACATAACGCTTCATTCTGTAAGGTCTTTATACACCACTGGAAACATAGTTATGTTTATGATATTGCATTTCTGTCAACAGATCCTTTTAAATATTACACACTGCACCTTTAAACTGAACCTGTGCTGCTTCATGTGTTTTTGCTGTGAATCTGCACTGATTTAACTGAGCCAGTGGCGCCCCCTGGTGTTGATGTTCACACACTCACCGCTCCACTTCCTGACGAAGGGTCCCGTGAGGATCCGCATGAAACCCGCCAGACACACCAGCTCCACCCCGAACTCCTCCAGGACCCGGTCTATGGTGCCGTCGAACTCGGCTCTGCTGCCGTACTGCTTATGATCCACGACCTGACAGACGAACAACATCCAGAACCAACAGAGCTGTCAGCCATTCTAATATCATCATAATAATGCACGTTTACATTTATGCACAGATTTATCCAAAGCGACTTGCATTGCATTTCAAGCTACACATTTACATTCTTATCAGTTCTTGCTTTCCCTGGGAATCGAACCCATGACCTTGGCGTTACACTGTTTGAGCTACAGGAAAGCTTTAAATATACATTTTAACGAAGCTGACAGTATCAAGCATATCAGAAACACAACAGAAAAAGTCTGAATTGTAAGTTATAAACTCGGAGTTGCAATAAATAGTCAGAATTGTGAGATAAAAAGTTGCAATCATCTTTTTTTTCTTCCGTGGGGAAAAAAACTTCTATCACACCAGCAAGAGTGCTGTTTTTACTAAATATCTGCAAGTATGATATCGATTTCATTCAAAAAGTAGAGAAGTTCATATTTTGAGTTACATTTTACACACTATTGTCTGTTTGGAATTATTTTCGTAGGCAAAATAAACCAGAGGTGCAACAGAAGCGTTGTATCTCCGAGCGATGTTTCGTAACTGAATGAATCAGCGTTTCTGAACGAATCAATTCATTCATAAAGAGTCGCTCACTTCGTTCCTGAATGAAACAGCGTTTCTGAGTGAATCAATTATTCATTCATAAAGAGAGTCACTTGCTTCGTTCCTGAATGAATCAGCGTTTCTGAACAAATCAATTATTCATTCATAAAGAGTCGCTCACTTCGTTCCTGAATGAATCAGCGTTTCTGAACGAATCAATTCATTCATAAAGAGAGTCGCTCGCTTCGTTCCTGAATGAATCAGCGTTTCTGAACAAATCAATTATTCATTCATAAAGAGTCGCTCACTTCGTTCCTGAATGAATCAGCGTTTCTGAACGAATCAATTCATTCACAAAGAGAGTCGCTCGCTTCGTTCCTGAATGAATCAGCGTTTCTGAACAAATCAATTATTCATTCATAAAGAGTCGCTCACTTCGTTCCTGAATGAATCAGCGTTTCTGAACGAATCAATAATTCATTCATAAAGAGTCGCTCACTTCGTTCCTGAATGAATCAGCGTTTCTGAACGAATCAATTCATTCATAAAGAGTCGCTCACTTCGTTCCTGAATGAAACAGCGTTTCTGAGTGAATCAATTATTCATTCATAAAGAGAGTCGCTTGCTTCGTTCCTGAATGAATCAGCGTTTCTGAACAAATCAATTATTCATTCATAAAGAGTCGCTCACTTCGTTCCTGAATGAATCAGCGTTTCTGAACGAATCAATTCATTCATAAAGAGAGTCGCTCGCTTCGTTCCTGAATGAATCAGCGTTTCTGAACGAATCAATTCATTCATAAAGAGAGTCGCTCGCTTCGTTCCTGAATGAATCAGCGTTTCTGAACAAATCAATTATTCATTCATAAAGAGAGTCGCAAATATCTTTTTTCCGAAGGTGGTTTCTGTCATTTACTGTAGTTTTTATCACGCTGATGTAAATCCAAGTGTTTGTTTTTAAAATAAGTTAGTTATTTGATGCTATAAAAACGGTGGTGTGACGTCATGATTGACAGCTGTGATTGACAGGTTCTCTGAGCGAAGTAGTCACTGAAGCGCCAACTGACTTTTTTTCGGGATCTTCGGAGGACTGAGGAGATTGGAGCTTTAAATTTAATATCTAAATTTCTATAATTAATTATTTCACACTGAGAGTGAGGGCGGGGCCTTGATTTCGCGGCTTTACTTCCTGCTCACGACTCGAGCCTCAAGATGTCAGCGCCATATCGGGACACCAGCGGCTTCACTTCTCACCAATGGAAGAGAGCAAAGGGGCGTTGTCCATATTTTTTTACAGTCTATGATATATATATATATATCTGCATACAAACCCGCGTCTGAATGCCGGCCATAGACGCCCTCTTTAACCCTGTGACGCCCGGTCTGTTGGAGATGACCACCACGATCTCCGCCGAGCTCGAGGGTTTCTTCGCCTGCTCCATCAGCGCCTGCAGGTTCGTTCCTGTCACACACACACACACACACACACACTCTCAGTCTCAGTATCTGTCATGTGATCAGCAGTGTTGGGGGTAACTCATTACAAGTAACTTGAAAAAGTAATCTGATTACGTAACTCAAAAAAAAAACCCACATAACTTTTAACACTTACAACAATATCTGAGTTACTTTTTCACATTTATTGACTGACAGCTCTCCTGTCCCCATGTTGAGACAAATCGAAGTGAAGAGGTGTGTGTGTGAACATGATGGCTATTGTAGTTCTAGACTAAATGTGAGTGTGCATTTACTCATCTCACTTACACACAAAAAATATTTAATATTCAATCATAAAATCAGTGAAATGCAGAATCAGAATACTATGCAAACCTCCAATAATGAAATATGTATTTTATATATTATTATAATTAAATATAAATATCCAACAATTATAAAACAATTTTTTGCATTTAATCTTACTTTATTGACCAACGTACTTGCTTTTATCCTTCGATGATTCAGTGAAACCAAAAGCAAAAATTACTTTTTTAAAATTTATTGGTAAAGTAAGTGTTAAACGTTTTTCTAAGCGAGTAATGCAATATTGTAATGCATTGCTCTTCAAAGTTCCCCAACCCTGATAACAGCACACACACACACACACACACACACACACCAGTTCCGGAGATCAGCACGGCCACTCGGGTCCTCTTGCGCGAGGACTGTTCCCCGGGAAGAGAGCCGTTCTGCAGAGCGCTGGTGTCGGGAGAGCGACCCGGACTCTCCCTCAGACTCCGCTCCAGGTTCCTGACCACCACACACTCCGAACCTGTCCGTTCAACGGAAACACACACACTTTACTGTAAAGTCTCGTCTCTTAAAGGGGTCATGTGATGCGATTTCTTGTTTTCCTTCTCTTTAGTGTGTTATGCAGCTGTTAGTGCATGTACAAGATCTGCAGAGTTACGAAGCTCAAAGTGTCAAAACCGAAGAGAAATTCTTTTTAAAAGTTACAGCTCAGCCACGCCTTCCTAAAACATGAGCCATAAATCTTCATCAGTGTGTGTGTGCGGTTTCATAACACTGCCCAAAGGTATACGCAAAGAATGTGTGTGTGTAGAGGATTGTGTGTATGTGTGTGTGTGTGCGTGTGTGTGTGCGTGCGTGCGTGCGTGCGTGCGTAACGTGTGTATAGAGGACTGTGCTTGTGTGTGTGCGTGTAGAGGACTGTGTGTGTGTGTGAGGAGTGTGTTCTGACCAGGATGTCTGTGAGCGAGTGACCCGATGACCCAGGCCTCCTCTTGGGCCCTCAGGAGCCTCAGCACGCGTTGGCCCTCAGGTCTGCTCTGTGTGCGAGTGTGTGTGTGTGTGTGTGTGTGTGTGTGTGAGGAGTGTGTTCTGACCAGGATGTCTGTGAGCGAGTGACCCGATGACCCAGGCCTCCTCTTGGGCCCTCAGGAGCCTCAGCACGCGTTGGCCCTCAGGTCTGCTCTGTGTGCGAGTGTGTGTGTGTGTGTGTGTGTGTGTGTGTGTGTGTGAGGAGTGTGTTCTGACCAGGATGTCTGTGAGCGAGTGACCCGATGACCCAGGCCTCCTCTTGGGCCCTCAGGAGCCTCAGCACGCGTTGGCCCTCAGGTCTGCTCTGTGTGCGAGTGTGTGTGTGTGTGTGTGTGTGTGTGTGTGTGTGAGGAGTGTGTTCTGACCGGGTTGTCTGTGAGCGAGTGACCCGATGACCCAGGCCTCCTCGTGGGCCCTCAGGAGCCTCAGCACTCGTTGGCCCTCAGGTCTGCTCTGTGTGCGAGTGTGTGTGTGTGTGTGTGTGTGTGTGTGTGTGAGGAGTGTGTTCTGACCGGGTTGTCTGTGAGCGAGTGACCCGATGACCCAGGCCTCCTCGTGGGCCCTCAGGAGCCTCAGCACTCGTTGGCCCTCAGGTCTGCTCTGTGTGCGAGTGTGTGTGTGTGTGTGTGTGTGTGTGTGTGAGGAGTGTGTTCTGACCGGGTTGTCTGTGAGCGAGTGACCCGATGACCCAGGCCTCCTCGTGGGCCCTCAGGAGCCTCAGCACGCGTTGGCCCTCAGGTCTGCTCTGTGTGCGAGTGTGTGTGTGTGTGTGTGTGTGTGTGTGTGTGAGGAGTGTGTTCTGACCGGGTTGTCTGTGAGCGAGTGACCCGATGACCCAGGCCTCCTCGTGGGCCCTCAGGAGCCTCAGCACTCGTTGGCCCTCAGGTCTGCTCTGTGTGCGAGTGTGTGTGTGTGTGTGTGTGTGTGTGTGTGTGAGGAGTGTGTTCTGACCGGGTTGTCTGTGAGCGAGTGACCCGATGACCCAGGCCTCCTCGTGGGCCCTCAGGAGCCTCAGCACTCGTTGGCCCTCAGGTCTGCTCTGTGTGCGAGTGTGTGTGTGTGTGTGTGTGTGTGTGTGTGTGTGTGTGTGTGTGTGTGTGTGAGGAGTGTGTTCTGACCGGGTTGTCTGTGAGCGAGTGACCCGATGACCCAGGCCTCCTCGTGGGCCCTCAGGAGCCTCAGCACTCGTTGGCCCTCAGGTCTGCTCTGTGTGCGAGTGTGTGTGTGTGTGTGTGTGTGTGTGTGTGTGAGGAGTGTGTTCTGACCGGGTTGTCTGTGAGCGAGTGACCCGATGACCCAGGCCTCCTCGTGGGCCCTCAGGAGCCTCAGCACTCGTTGGCCCTCAGGTCTGCTCTGTGTGCGAGTGTGTGAGTGTGTGTGTGTGTGTGTGTGTGTGTGTGTGTGTGTGTGTGTGTGTGTGTGTGTGTGTGTGTGGAGGAGTGTGTTCTGACCGGGTTGTCTGTGAGCGAGTGACCCGATGACCCAGGCCTCCTCGTGGGCCCTCAGGAGCCTCAGCACTCGTTGGCCCTCAGGTCTGCTGACCACGAGCACGGCCCCCAGGCCGAGGTTAAAGGTGCGGCTCATCTCCTCCTCCGACACACACCCGTGAACAAACAGCCACGAGAACACACTCGGGATCCTCCAGCGCGACGCGTCTGAAACAATGCGGATCAGAGAACACCATGTGTGAAAATATTACAATTATTAAATATTACAATGCATCAAACCTTTCCAAAAATAATTCAATTTTGCAAAAAAAAAAAGAAAAGATTTTTTAATTTACAAACCCTGACTTATTTTTGCTCAATGACTGACTTAAGCAGTTTATCATTATAATTAATTATATGAGATCAGAATACAAACTCCATAATCAGTGTTTTTATATATTTTGCACATTTAATTATGCAAAAAAAAAACGAAAAAAAAACAAAACCACATTTTTTTAATCCTTTTTCACTGTGAACTGCATCTGTGCCCCAGTGAAGGAGGGGCCGCTGCTCACCGAGGTCCACGGCCAGTTCTGGCGGGAGAACGCGAGGGATGTTCTCCAAGAGCCCGCCTCCGGTGATGTGGGCGTAGGCCTTCACGGCTCCGCTGCGCAGGATTGGCTGAAGCAAGCGGCTGTAGATCTTGGTGGGCGTGAGCAGGACGTCACCTTCAAAGCACAGTGCAGACGTGAGGACTCATAACAGCATGTGAAGCAGCAGCGCTGCATGATTTACATGAAATCACACTTAAACTGATTTGGCCTATCGCGATTATGAAATTATTTGTAAATGATTTGTAAAGCGCAGCGTGTCAGTGATGATCGGCTCTGTAACGCGGCTCACTCTGAGAGCACTGCGAGTTTGAGTCGCTTATAACCTGCATTGTTATATCTGGTGTTCAGAGGAACGTGTGTGTGTGCGTGTGTGTTTGTGTTTGTGTGTGTGTGTGTGTGTGTGAGAAGCCCTCTGGTGTTCATAGGGACGTGTGTGTGTGTGTGTGTGTGTGTGTGTGTCTGTGTGAGAAGCCCTCTGGTGTTCATAGGGATATGAGGTGTGTGTGTGTGTGCGTGTGTGTGAGAATCCCTCTGATGTTCAGAGGGATATGTGGTGTGAGTGTGTGTGTGTGTGTGTGTGTGTGTGTGTGTGTGTGTGTGTGTGTGTGTGACGCCCTCTGGTGTTCAGAGGGATATGAGGTGTGTGTGTGTGTGTGACGCCCTCTGGTGTTCAGAGGGATATGAGGTGTGAGTGTGTGTGTGTGTGTGTGTGTGTGTGTGTGTGTGTGTGTGTGTGTATGTGTGTGTGTGTGTGTGTGTGAGTGAGACGCCCTCTGATGTTCAGAGGGATATGTGGTGTGAGTGTGTGTGTGTGTGTGTGTGTGTGTGTGTGTGTGTGTGTGCGCGCGTGTGTGTGACGCCCTCTGGTGTTCAGAGGGATATGAGGAGTGAGTGTGTGTGTGTGTGTGTGTGTGTGTGTGTGTGTGTGTGTGTGTGTGAGAGTGAGTGAGTGAGACGCCCTCTAGTGTTCAGAGGGATATGTGGGGTGTGTGTGTGTGTGTGTCTGTGTGTGTGTGAGTGAGTGAGACGCCCTCTGTTGTTCAGAGGGATATGTGTGTGTGTGTGTGTGTGTGTGTGTGTGTGTGTGAGACGCCCTCTAGTGTTCAGATGGAGCATTTACTACCTATCAGCCGCTGCACTGACAAACTGCACATAAAATATTCGCAGCCTTTGCCAGATTGTGTGCTGGGAATCGAACTCATGACCTTGGCGTTGCAAGCGCCAGCGCTCTACAGTTTGAGCTACAGGAGCTATAAGATTATTATCTTATCGTATCATCTTATCTCTGACTCCGTCATACCGATGCTCTGTCCCGGCTGTCCGAACGGAGCCGGCGAGCCGTACTGCAGGTCGAGCCGCTCCAGAACTTTCCGCACGAGACTGAAGCCGTTGCTGTGGAGCCCCGACGAGGCCACGCCGACGAGCAGATCTCCCTCAGTGATGTCCCTGAGTCTGGGCAGGACGGCCCCGCGCTCCACGGCCCCCACGCAGAAGCCCGCCAGATCGTACTCACCGGGGCCGTACACACCCGGCATCTCTGCGGTCTCTCCTCCTGAACACACACACACACACACGAGAGTAATTAAGAAAGAAATCAAGTCATAATTATTGCAAAAAGTCAAAAATATGAGATAAGTCATAATCAT
>CM040819.1:48934735-49089735 GCA_022828995.1 Vimba vimba | reverse complement strand
TATAAAGCTTGAAGAGTCAGGATATTTTTTAATATAACTCTGATTGTATTCGTCTGAAAGAAGAAAGTCATATACACCTAGGATGGCTTGAGGGCGAGTAAATCATGGGCTAATTTTCATTTTTGGGTGAACTATCCCTTTAAATAAAGCTGAAACTAAATAAAATGCTATGGCAGACTGAACTTTAATAGTTCCGGTTAGTGATTCAAATAAACATAACTCTAAAAACACAGCTGTAATGGTGCTAGTGATGCTTGATCTGCAGACAACACACAAAAAAGGCCAGAATACTGTCTTTATGACTTTGTTTATTAGAAAAATGTATACAAATCATAGACATTACACTGATATTAAATCTGAAGTGTTAGTGTGAACGGGTTGTGGTGTGAACCGGTTATGGTGTGAACGGGTTACGGTGTAACGTTGTGAACGGGTTACGGTGTGAACGGGTTACGGTGTAACCTGATTACTGTGTGAACGGGTTACGGATGTGAACGGGTTACGGTGTGAACGGGTTACGGTGTGAACGGGTTACGGTGTAACCTGATTACTGTGTGAACGGGTTACGGATGTGAACGGGTTATGGTGTGAACGAGTTGCTGTGTGAACCCGGTTACGGTGTGAACGGGTTACAGTGTGAACGCGTTACGGTGTGACCTGATTACTGTGTGAACGGGTTACGGATGTGAACGGGTTACGGTGTGAACGAGTTGCTGTGTGAACGGGTTACGGTGTAACGGGTTGTGGTGAGAACGGGTTACAGTGTGAACGGGTTACAGTGTGAACGGGTTACAGTGTGAACGGGTTAAAGTGTGAACGGGTTACGGTGTGAACGGGTTATGGTGTGACCTGATTACTGTGTGAACGGGTTACGGATGTGAACGGGTTACGGTGTAACGGGTTGTGGTGAGAACGGGTTACAGTGTGAACGGGTTACAGTGTGAACGCGTTACGGTGTGACCTGATTACTGTGTGAACGGGTTACGGATGTGAACGGGTTATGGTGTGAACGAGTTGCTGTGTGAACGGGTTACGGTGTAACGGGTTGTGGTGAGAACGGGTTACAGTGTGAACGGGTTACAGTGTGAACGAGTTGCTGTGTGAACCGGTAACGGTGTGAACGGGTTACGGTGTGAACGGGTTACGGTGTGAACGGGTTACGGTGTGAATGGGTTACGGTGTGAACGGGTTACGGTGTGAATGGGTTACGGTGTGAACGGGTTACGGTGTGACGGTGTGAACGGGTTTCGGCGGTTACTGTGTGAACACACACCTGGTGTGGGTGAGGTACGTGATGGCGCGGTGGCCGATGTCGCGCCGGTACACGGCATCAGGGAAGCTGATCGCTGCCACGGCTTCATTGGCGCAGCGTAAGGCGTTCTGAAGGGTGGGTCGGACCGCGGTCACAGTTAAGACACGCCCACCACTCGTAATAACCCCGCCCCCTTCCTTCAGCGCAGTGCCTGCATGGAACACCTGAACGCCCATCTCTGACACCCGGGACAAACCTAAAGAAAAGAGCACAGGATTCATTCGACATCAAAACTGCCCTATCAAAGTCAGTCTCTGCGTCTGAATATGCCTACTTTATAGTATGGTAGAATAGTACTATAGAGGATTTATGAATGGAGGTGAAGCGAAACTGCTAAACCACATGAAAATGACGACATGGCGGGTGTAGTACGCTTTTTTTCGTATTTCATTTCTGCTACACACATTCATTCTATACTAGCCCCAAATTCATGGGACTCTTATTTTGAAATGTATGTATCTCCCTCATTTTTATGAATGAGCAGCTGGTAGTAGTAAAGCACAAATTTCAAAATAAGAGTCCCATGAAGTTCGTGCTAGTATAATGTGAGACTTTTAATTTTAAACGTGTAAAATAAAATAAAATAAAATAAAATAAAATAAAATAAAATAAAATAAAATAAAATAAAATAAAATAAAATACATAAACGTGTTAGGTAACGCACCGGTGATCTCCAGACCCTTCTTATATGAGCCGGGATATCCTCCGCTGGCCATGACCACAGTGACGGCCACACCGTCCTCCTGCCACTGCACTGGACTCGAGCTCAGGTCCGACTGGAGCGTGTTCTTCAACACCTCATATAAATCAGACTTCAGCAACGGCATCAGGACCTGACAGAGACACACACACAGATGAGCGACCACACAGATGTCCCCTTCTGCTGTTAAAACGACTGGATCACTGAGTCTGAATCAGTGAATGATTCTGATTCTTTTGAGTCGGTTCGTTACAATGAACGGTTGACTGGATTCACAAATCGCACTCTTTTTGTGAGGAACGGACCGAAAATATTGAAACGTTGCGATCAGATCAGATGGAGTAACTGAAGGAACTGCGCTTCAATATCTTCAGTCAATTCCTCACAAAAAAAAAAAATTAAATAAAAAAATCACATGACGTCAAAAGAGTTGTAATGCGTGCACGGGTTGTTTGGACTGCTGTTATGATGTTTTATGTTTGTTTGTTTTTTGTGACATTTTTTAGGCTTATCATTTATGAAAAAGTGCTACAAGCCTGCAAGGCATTTATAGAAAATAATTCCCCAAAAGTCACGAGAAATAAAACACTGACGTTGTCCTGAATGAATCTCTTTAATTGATGTTTACCTGAACACCCTGTCATTATATCAACGGTATTATATTTCAAACGGTGAGATTCCGCCTCAAGGATCAACAGACAGCAGCACATCAAACGTCCACAGAGCCAACTGATGCTCACCTGAGATACAACTTGCCAAAAGCATACAACTTACATTAATAAAATGTGCTATGAATCATCTCACCTGACACTCAGGGTCACCGAAGCGACAGTTGAACTCAAGGACTTTCGGTCCCTGTTTAGTCAACATCAGTCCAGCGTATAAAACACCTGAAAGGAAGACGAGCGAGATGAAGAATGATTGACGGAAAATAACGACAACATTCCGTTCCAAGTTTCAATTCTGCAGAATGACTTCAGAAGACATGAAGTACAGCGAATGACATGTTCCGTCCCTCTTTATTGTAATTACATGAAAGTCTTCAAAATATCTTCTTTTTATGCTTAAATGCTATTTCTTTAAATGCTTAGCTTTATGATCAAAGCTCTGTAGTGTAGGGGTGGTTGAATATAATTTCACTTTTCTAACTTTAGTTAGTGTGTAATGTTGCTGTTTGAGCATAAACAACATCTGCAAAGTTACAACGCTCAAAGTTCAGAGCAAAGGGAGATATTTGCTTTTAAAGAAATGGCTTTTTAAGGACTACAACAAACGGCTGGTAGAGACTACACCACATTCCTCCCGGGTTAGTGACATCACCAACCCTAGAATTTACATAAACCCCGCCCCCGGAACACGATTTATAGATTATCAAGACAGAATATGCTAATCAATGACTAGAAGATATCTACATATCAGCTTCATAAATACATCAAATAACCATTCAGAAATGTCCTGTTGCTTCTACATGTTGTCACTTCTTCTTGAGTCTCTCCATCATCGTCTGACTCCGGTTTGAACATAAAAGGCTAAAAGTTTTTGAAATTTTCAGTGCATGTGTGTGTGTGAGGTAAAAGGACACAAGCTCTTGAAACTCCGCCCCCTGTGCCAGGAGCAGCAGCTCATTTGCATTTAAAGGAACAGACACAAAACAGTGTGTTTTTGCTCACCCTCAAAAAGTGACAATTTTAATATGCTATATACAAATATCTGTGGGGTATTTTGAGCTAAAACTTCACACACACACTCTGGGGACATTCAGAGACTTATTTTACATCTTGTGAAAAAGCCATTATACCACCGCTTTAAAACATGTAATGCAATGCAATATAATAATGATTGAGAGATACAAACAAATAAACCTTCCTCAAAAGCCTTATGATCATATTTGATACTCAAGATTTTTCTAAGAAATTATGTCTGGATAATCAAGTAAACCTGAGTTGATCAATATCAAAGTTATTATGTTGTTTATTTGATAAAAACTGCAGATCTGACAGCATTATCAGGTAATCATAATAAAGTTTTGATCATTTAAAGGCCTCCTAAACCGTGTGTCCAGTATGATTCAGATTAACCCAAGGTTAAGAGTTATAGTTGTGTTAGCTGGGTTCCCACACCTTGGTTAACTTCAAACTCAATGACCTTTCAAGGACTTTCCAGGTCCAATACCCAGTGTTGGGAAAGTTCACTTTCTACATGAACTAGTTCAAAGTTCAGTTCACAAATTTTAAAATGAACTAGTTCAGTTCATAGTTCATACTTCAAAATTTTGAACTAAGTTCACAGTTCCAAAAATGAACTAGTTCATAGTTAGTTTTTTCCATGTTGCTGCGAGATATTATTTATCAAAATGATTGCCACAGCCCGTATAGAACCACAGACAATTATTTTATCAGTTTTAACACTGAAGAGATAGGTCAGATTTTTCCCATCCTCACCGACCTTGTCATAAAACTCGTTTAAATGATCATACGACGCCTCCTTGCTGCCTTTTGTTTTGATTTGTAACGTAAGTGATGAATCGTTCATGAACGATCCATTCATTGCGTCTGTCACGTGACAAATGAACGAAAAACTCGGAAGGTAAAGTAATTGTTTATGTTCCCTGTAAACGATTTTTGACTGCATTATAATGATTTCTTAATTCAGAATATGATCAAGATTGCGTAGGTGGATGTGTTCTGGGAATTTGCCAGTTAATAGTATAACATTTAAAGCCCCTTAAATGAACGAAATGACTCGAAAAAAGATTTGTCATTTTAATGAACGAGATCGAACAAGAGAGTCAGTGGACACTGGTGGCTGGTGTTGCCAGATTGGGTGTTTTTTCCGCCGGTTTACGGTGTGTTTTAGCAGGGTTTTCATCTGGAAGTCTCTATAGAAATCTGGCACTCTATTGAACGAAGTTAAACTGAGAGAGCGTGCCGTTCACAGACACCAGAATGAACGAGTTCACAGTAATGTTCATCAGGCGGTAATACAGTACGTTCAGTTCACGCTCACCCAAAATATGAACGAGTTCAGGCACAACACTGGCAATACCATCAAATTCAAGGACTTAATGTGGGGACACATTTCAAGTTAGAGCAAGGTTACATCGTGTTACTTTGTAAGATACATTGTTACAGTTTTCATGTGTCAAAAAAACTTTTTTTTGCATTGTTTTTTGGCCATATGACAGAGATCTGATATTCTATTTGTCGTATTTCTGTTTTGCATAAAACTGAAGAATATTCGGTACATCCTACACTATTCTAAAATGATCAGATATTAACTTTAGCATGAAACCATGAACCGCTGAGTTCGCATCATAGTAGTTTCGAGCTTAACACTTAACGTAACGTGAAAATGTGCATAACTAACGTAAATCAAGCAAGCTAGTGTGCATATGCCACGAAGTCACACATTAGCGGACCGGAGGGAATAATATGGATTTTTTTCCAGAAAACTTCTTGCACAAAACAAATTCAAGCACTTTCAAGGACCTGTGTCTGCGTGTGCTTATTTTCAAAAACTTTCCAGAGCCTTGACTTTTTTTTTTCTTCAGATTCACAAACTTTCAAGGACTTCAAGGACCCGTGGGAACCCTGTGTTAGTCTGTCTGTAACTCACCCACATACGGCGTTCCCTCGTCTCTCATGCCGTCCACGGTTTTCTGCAGAACGGATCTCTTGATCTCCTGCAGCTCTTCCTCCGACACCTTCACACACATTCAACAGCTCCATCAACACATACATATATACATACACATACATACATACATACAGGGCTATGCATAAGTTTAGACACCCATGCTAAAGTTGACTAAAAAGAGGAATAAAAAATCATCTTTTGGAAATTGAACTTAATGCCTTAATTTAAAAAATTAGGAAAAATCCAACCTTTAAGGACACCAATTTTCTTTGTGAATGAATAATGTATCGTAAATAAATAAATGTTCTTCCTTAAAATACAGGGTGCATAAGTTTGGACACCCCTATGTTAAATTCCCATAGAGGCAGGCAGATTTTTATTTTTAAGTTTTTTTTTTTTTTTTTTTCATACTTTCCATAAGATCATCTCTCAATGCAAATCAAACTAGCTTTTAGGCTAACTGAAATAAAACCATGCCAATCTCTAGGTATGGTGAAGGCTATGTGATGATGTGGGGCTATTTTAATTCCAAAGGCCAAGGGAACTTTATCAGGATGCATAGTATCCTAAAAAAAAATAAAAAAAATACTTAAAAATAAAAATCTGCCTGCCTCTATGGGAATTTAACATAGGGGTGTACTAACTTATGCACCATGTATTTTAAGGAAGAACATTTATTTATTTACGATACATTATTCATTCACAAAGAAAATTGGTGTCCTTAAAGGTTGGATTTTTCCTAATTTTTTAAATTAAGGCATTAAGTTCAATTTCCAAAAGATGATTTTTTATTCCTCTTTTTAGTCAACTTTAGCATGGGTGTCTAAACTTATGCATAGTACTGTATATATATAAAAAATATATTTAATACAGGTATCCAAGATAAAAATAAGACAGAACTGCACGATTCTGAATAGATTGAGAATCATCTTTTTTTTTTTTTAAACAGAGATCATGATTCTGAACAGACAACTAAATGAAATTACATGTAATTTACTAGAGGTTCGGACAAAATGTACATTCAAAAATTATTTAATTAATTTGAATTAATTAAACAAAATTGGTTTGAGTGAATGATTCAATGACTCATTACTGGATGAATCAGCGTTTTTGAATGGATCTCTTGAGTGAATGATTCATTGACTCATAAATACTTGTTTCATTACTGGATGAATCAGCGTTTTTGAACGTTTTTGAATGTCACTTGAATTACAGCCACTTGTCGCCTTCTACTGGTGTAACGGTGTAATTGATACAATCGTCAAGTTACTTTACCCTACCGTAGACGTCAGTTTCCATTACAGATTTGCGCAAAACTTTTGCGATTTTTTCTAAATATCGATAAAAAACTATTGCGAAATGACAGCGTTTCCATTTACCAATGTTACGTGACTAAAGCGTTATTTTTTCCTCTCGCGATGAATCATCCCAAAAATCATGGCAACGGACGTTGGTAGGTTTATATACATCACAGCCACATTATTATTATTAATGGAAAGAGACGTAGGTGTGTTATCCAAGCATTGATGGCAAGGAAAGACCGTTATACTGTGTATGAGGTGTTTCTCCCTCAGATCTGCTTCAAGCTCTTGATTGTGGCATTTCTTTGAGGTTTAAAATCCAGTATTCCTGTAATTATTTTGTCTTTTATGAATTTAATAAAGAACTCAGTCTCGTATTCTGTCCAAACACACCGCGTCATCTATGTCAGCTGACCTGTAAATGCGCAAAAACTGTTTCTATTGCAGTTTTGCGAAATATTTCTTTTTCGAATTGCCTGAAAAACCTCCTCATGCGAGCGTAAAAACTTTTTTGCGATAAATCTGAGTTTTTGCGAAATTGACGCGTTTCCATTGGGCGTATTTTCAATTCGCAATTTCAATTTGCGCAATTTGAAGGGTGATGGAAGCGCGGCTAGTGTTTATATTTCAACTGTAAACTTTTATCCCAGTACTTCTGTGATCGTTTCAGGGAGTTCAGAAACACTGACACTGGCTGTGTTTATATGCATAACTTTTGTTTCAATCGGACTGAATTCCTTCTGATTGATGAATCTGAATGTAATGTTTACACGGACACTAAACATGTGATCGGGTTGATGTGCGCGTTTATACGTCATAAGCTTCAAATCGGAATAGATTCTTTGACATGCGCAAACTGCACAAATATACAGAGTTTCCCGCTGTTTCTGCATAATAACCATTCTCCTACATTGGTTCTTTATTTGTTTTATTAACGACATTTATACAACACTTTATTCAAAACGAACAACAGCTCGTTCCGCGTGTCATACGTCATTACACTATTTCTACGTCATTGCACATGCAAAGTCCTTTCAGTTTCGCAAGTGTTCACATGTTCTCTCGATCAGATTAGAAAAGGAAAAGTTTCAATCCGATCGAAATGTCACTCTGATCGAGCTTAATCGGATCGATTAAGGAGTTTACATGAGGACTTTTCAGTCCGACTGAGCCGTCAATCCCATTACTAACGGATTATTTGGTTGCATGTAAACGTAGCCGTTGATATAGAGAATAACTCCCGCTGCAACAGCAACGTTACACACTAAAGACAGATGGGAAAACGGCAGAATAGATCCAAATTGTTGTCATTCAGGCATAAGATCCCGTGGTTGTTTGAATCGAAACTGATCTTTTAAGGGTTAATCGCGCAGCTCTAGTACGAGATGTTGACCTGTGGTGTCGGGCAGTACGCGCCCATGCCGCCCGTGTTCGGTCCCTCGTCTCCATCCATCAGACGCTTGTGATCTTGAGCCGGCGGCATCGGTGACACTGTGACACCGTCGCTGAAACACAAACACTGAGAACAGACAAGACGATTAGCGTGATCTGAAGGGATAAAGGGATAGTTCACCCAAAAACGAAAATTAGCCCATGATTTAGTCGCCCTCAAGTCATCCTAGGTGTATATGACTTTCTTCTTTCAGACGAATACAATCTGTGATATATTTAAAAATGTCCTGGCTCTTCCAAGCTTTATAATGGCAGTGAATGGCCGTTTTTGTTTTGCAGTCCATAAAAGTGCATCTGTCCATCATAAAAGTGCATCTATCATCATAAAAGTGCATCTATCATGATAAAAGTGCATCTATCCATCATTAAAGTGCATCTATCTTCATAAAAGTGCATCTATCATCAAAGTGCATCTATCATCAAAGTGCATCTATTCATGATAAAAGTGCATCTATCTTCATAAAAGTGCATCTATCATCATAAAAGTGCATCTATTCATGATAAAAGTGCATCTATCCATAATAAAAGTGCATCTATCCATCATAAAAGTGCATCTATCCATAATAAAAGTGCATCTATCATCAAAGTGCATCTATTCATGATAAAAGTGCATCCATCTTCATAAAAGTGCATCTATCCATCATAAAAGTGCATCTATCCATAATAAAAGTGCATCTATCATCAAAGTGCATCTATTCATGATAAAAGTGCATCCATCTTCATAAAAGTGCATCTATCATCATAAAAGTGCATCTATTCATGATAAAAGTGCATCTATTCATGATAAAAGTGCATCTATCCATGATAAAAGTGCATCTATCCATCATAAAAGTGCATCTATTCATGATAAAAGTGCATCTATCATCAAAGTGCATCTATCCATGATAAAAGTGCATCTATCATCAAAGTGCATCTATTCATGATAAAAGTGCATCTATCATCATAAAAGTGCATCTATCCATGATAAAAGTGCATCTATCTTCATAAAAGTGCATCTATCCATGATAAAAGTGCATCTATCATCAAAGTGCATCTATTCATGATAAAAGTGCATCTATTCATGATAAAAGTGCATCTATCATCATAAAAGTGCATCTATCCATGATAAAAGTGCATCTATCCATGGTAAGTGCATCTATTCATGATAAAAGTGCATCTATCATCATAAAAGTGCATCTATCCATGATAAAAGTGCATCTATCCATGGTAAGTGCATCTATTCATGATAAAAGTGCATCTATTCATGATTAAAGTGCATCTATTCATGATTAAAGTGCATCTATTCATGATAAAAGTGCATCTATCCATGATAAAAGTGCATCTGTCCATCATAAAAGTGCATCTATCATCATAAAAGTGCATCTATCATCATAAAAGTGCATCTATTCATGATAAAAGTGCATCTATCATGATAAAAGTGCATCTATCATCATAAAAGTGCATCTATCCATCATAAAAGTGCGTCTATTCATGATAAAAGTGCATCTGTCCATCATAAAAGTGCATCTATCATCATAAAAGTGCATCTATCCATCATAAAAGATAAAAGTGCATCTATCATCATAAAAGTGCATCTATTCATGATAAAAGTGCATCTATCATCATAAAAGTGCATCTATCCATCATAAAAGTGCATCTATTCATGATAAAAGTGCATCTGTCCATCATAAAAGTGCATCTATCCATGATAAAAGTGCATCTGTCCATCATAAAAGTGCATCTATCATGATAAAAGTGCATCTATTCATGATAAAAGTGCGTCTATCCATCATAAAAGTGCATCTATCATGATAAAAGTGCATCTATCATCATAAAAGTGCGTCTATTCATGATAAAAGTGCATCTGTCCATCATAAAAGTGCATCTTTCATCATAAAAGTGCTCCACGCGTCTCCAGGGGGTTAATAAAGGCTTTCTGAAGTGAAGCGATGCATTCTAATATTTAAAAATATCCATATTTAAAACTTTATCGCCTAAAATAACTAGCTTACGGCAGACGGTCGTACGCAACGATTTATGGAGAAAGAGTAAAATTGAACTTGACGCACAACGTAATGTCTGACGGAAGCTAGTTATTTTAGCCGACATTTTATAATATGACTCCGATTGTATTCGTCTGAAAGAAGAATTTCATAAACACCTAGGATGACTGAGAAATCATGGGCTAATTTTCATTTTTGGGTGAACTATCCCTTTAAACAGGAAGTACTTACAGACACTTCCTCTCCTTCCAGCAACTCCTCCACTACCACAGTCTCACCAGCAGAACCAAACGCCTTGTCCTGAAACATCAAGAAATTAATACTTAACGCATTTAATGTGTCAAATAATGTAACAAAAGATTCTATTTCAAATAAATGCTGTTCTTTTGAACTTTATATTCATCAAAGAATCCTGACAAATAAAATCCATAAGTTTCCACAAAAAATTTAACTGTTTTCAACATTGATAATTACCAGAAATATTTCTTGAGCATCAGATCATCATATCAGAATGATTTCTGAAGGATCATGTGACACTGAAGACTGGAGTAATGATGCTGAAAATTCAGCTTTGATCACTGGATATAAATTACACTTTACTATATATTCACATAGAAAACAGCAGATTTAAATTCTAATAATATTTCACTATTTTACTGTATTTTTCAAAAACATTAAATATCTTATATAGCCAAAAATACATAACATTTATATAAACAAAATCGTTACTTGTATACAAATTACTACACATTCTGTTACGTTAGATCTGTATATTTCAGGATTTACACAGCAGTAAATTCTAATGCATTATTTTGATTTGACTAAAAAACTTTTCGACCAGCTCATGTTTTGAATCAGGGAATTATTGTGAAATAACTGTGAAACATCCAAGGACTAGAGACAAACAGATCCTGTGCCAATATATAATCATCAGCGAGCGACTGACCTTCATGATGTCCAGAACCGCCTGACAGGCCTCGTCTTTATCGCGAGCGACTACGACACCCTTCCCAGCAGCCAAACCGCTGGCCTTCACCACCAGAGCGGGAAACTCCGCGCTGAACACACACAACAACAACACACACCATCTCTACTGAACTTTACAAGAGTGTGATGTAATGTTTTTAGATGCATCTTAAAGCCAACATGAAATCAAAATGTCAAAAATTCCTTATTTTTTAATGGAATCATGCTAACCTGATTAGCATGTTACTAGCACCATGCTAACATGATTAACATGTTGCTAACAACAAACTAACCATGTTAACAATGATAAACATAAGCATCTTGAAAAAAAACATGTTAGCAACATGCTAATTGTGTTAGCATCATGCTAACAACATGTTTATCATGTTAACATAATGCAAGCAAATACTAATTGAGTTAACATGCTAATCGTGTTAACATCTTGTTAAAAAAGATAACTACATGTTAATTTGGTTAACGCTAATCATATTAGCAACATGCTAATTGTGTTAACATCATGCTTGTAATAAGCAAACATGTTAACATCAAACAAGAAACATGCTAATCGCGTTAACATTATATTAACAACATGCTATTTATATTAGTATCATGTTAACATGCTAATCGCGTTAACATATTCCTAAAACATGATAACAACGTCATGTTAACATCATGCAAATCATGTTAGCATCATGCTAATCATGTTATCAATACGTTAATTGTGTTAGCATCATGCTTGAAACAAGCTAATCATGTTAACACCATGTTATTTTGTGCAACTCTCAGCATATGGTGTAGATGTTTACCCTCGGATGTATTCGCAGGCCTCCTGCGGGTCGGTGAAGGAGCTCCAGCGGGCGGTGGGAATGTTGTGACGGTCCATGAAGGACTTGGAGAAACTCTTACTGGCTTCCAGCTGCGCAGCCTTCGCCGACGGGCCGAAACACGACACGCCGGCGGCCGTCAGATCGTCCACGATGCCTAAGACAGACTCCTTCAGTCATCAAGAGCACAACATCTGGAGAGTGCCACATGTGCGCACAAACAACTGCTAGAACATGCATGTTTAAGTGCTAAAAAATGCTAAATTATTAAACCATTATTCAAAACAAGTCAAAATGTGTTAGCATCATGCTAAAACATGCTAACAACATCTAGTGAGGCATTAAAACATGATAGCATTATGTTAACAAACATATTAGCATCTTGCTTAAAACATGTTAACAACATGCTAATTGTGTTAGCATGATGCTAGACATGCTAACCATGTTACTATCATGCAAGCAACATGCAAATTGCATTATCAACATGCTAATCGAGTTAACCTCATACTAGCAACATGCTAATTGTGTTAACAATGCTAACAACATTCTAATCATGTTAGCATAATACTAGTAGCATGTTCATCTTGTTAACATTATACTAGCAACATGCTCATCTTGTTAGCATTATACTAGCAACATGTTAATTGTTTTAACATCATACTGGGCAAAATGCTCCTCTCTAGAGTTAATTTTTCTGGCTGACTAACGAGTTTATGGTCACTGGATATGGTTTTTCTGAGGTAAATGTGACATTGTTTACAAGCTGATTGACTGACGTCTTTCCACGGTTGACACACTGATTGAGCGATTCCATGTCACATGATACGGATTTCGATAAGTTGTACTTTTAACACACTTTCAGATGCTCATTCATGTTTATTTCACGCTGTAACTGGTGTTATAAAGGCGGAAGAGAAGATCATGTGCTTCTCCTGAGCTGAGCCAGAGCGATCTCACGCCACAGCGACAAAACGCAAGAAAATGGACGTAATTTGAAATCTGAGACTTTGTTTCATATCAATAGTAACAAAGCACAAAGATTATTGTGATTTATTGGATGGGATGCGCGCTACAATGTTCCATTCATTCATCAGCTGAAAACAGGATGACTAATCGATTCTTGGGATTTAAGAATCGATATCGGTTCGTAAAAATGAGAATCGATTAAAATCGAGAAATCTATATTTTTTTACCCAGCCCTACTAGCAACGTGTTAATCATGTTAACATCATGCTACTGTAATTTTAGGAATTAAATAAAATAATGAAGAGATGAAGCGTCTTACCAGCAGCCAGAGGAACTTCTGGACCAACAACCACGAGTCCCACGCTATGATCCTTACAATACTGCGCTAAAATACAGTGATTGTTCACAGACACCTCTGGAAAAAAATAAGATAAAATATTATAACATGCCTTCAAGCAGACACAAAGTTTGCACATGAATTAATGCATAACATTTTTTTTTCGATGCATGTTGTTCATTTAGAAAAGTGTGGGTTGTAGCCTAACATTTATGAATAAAACGCAATGCATTATCATGTACACGTATTTTTACGTATAGCATGATACTTGTACTTTGTAAGTACTCAACTAATCGATTACTCATTGATTCTCTAAGCGCATTTTAATAATAATTTATATTATATATAAATACAAACAATAAATAAATACATTTTTCTTAAATGTATACATGCATAGGTGTGTGTATTTATATATTCAACATAATTATACACAGTACACACACATATATTATGTAAACACAAACTTTTATTTTGGATGCGATTAATCGCGATTAATCGTTGCCCAGCACTGCTTTTTTTTTCAATGCATGTTGTTCTTTTAGAGAAGTGTTGGTTGTTAAACCTTCAAGTGAGCCGTAGCCAAACAATTATGAATAAAACACAATGCATTATCATGAAAGCTTGTGTTTTTAATTCATCTCGTCTCACCCGAGTTGCAGATCTTGCCGCTGTTGGCAGTGCCGGCGTTCCCAGGAGCCACGAGGACCTGCTGAACGTGAGGCGACTGCGCTAACTTCCATGCTAGTGCGTGTTCGCGACCGCCACCGCCAACCACCAGCACCCGCTCCGCCATGACCTCTGACCTGTACGATCACATGACCTCAACATAAACACATGCAATGATCTCATATACGACTACTGGCATCAATATGAGGAGTTGGACTAGTGTAAAAAATGAATAAATAAATGTATTTATTTGAAAAAAAAAAAAAAAAAAATTCTATAAACAATAGTTTTAAAAATATATATTTTTTTAATAATAAATAATTGGTAAGCCTTTAAAAAAAATCTCCATTTAATTAGTGTTTAATTAATCTTGTGCAAAACTATTGGCATCATTATGAGACCTTAGACTCAACTCTGCCATTTACTTAGTTATAGAGTCGAAAAATAAAGTAAATCATTGAATATTAGTTGTGTTAATTAGTGTTTAATTATTACAAAATCTCGTTCTCAACGATTGGCATAATTATGAGAAATTGTGCTATTTAATTTAGTTAGTGTCAAAAAATACTAAAATTTAATAAATATTCATTTATTTGAAAGAATTAAATAATACAAATTTTTATAAATAATTAATAAGACTACAGTAACATCCCTTTCATTAGCATTTAATTAATGCAACATATTGTGCAAAACTACTGGAATAATTATGAGACCTTAGACTCAACTCTGCCATTCATTTAATTATAGTGTCAAAAATAAAGTCAATAATTGAATATTAATTATTAGTATATAATTGAATAAATTAATAAAACACCATAATTAAATTCAATAATTTTTAATAATATTTTAAAACAATAAATAATTGGAAACACTTTACAGTAAGGTCCTTTTAGATAGTTAATTCATGCATTAACTAACAATGAGCAACATTATTTATAGTTAATAAAAATACAACAGTTGATTGTTAGTTAATGTTAGCTCAGGTCCATTAAATAATATGAACAGACACAACATTTGATTTGAATAATGTATTAGTAAATGTTGAGTTTAACATCACTGAACGAGATTATTAGTTGTATTTTTCATTGATAGTTCACGTTAACAAATAGATTGTGTATTTATTTATCAAATGATTTAATTAAAAACTGTGCTGCAGATAGTTTTTATATCATCTAAAGAGGCGGTTTGATTGCATGAAGGGTTTGACCTATAGGATGCACTGATGCGAGTTTGATCTCATCTCCAGCCATTGACCTTTCAGTGCTGATGCCAGACCTTAAATCCCAGCAGACATTAACATCACAAACACTGTAACACTAGTGTGCATTAGTGCAAAAAATCACTGTGCATCTGCACAAAACTTTGCATTACATTTGCATGGAAAATACAATCAAGTAACTTTGAAAACAAGACTCTTTAAGTTGAACTTTGGCTTCAAAACCCACTGACACAATTCCTCGGGTTGAGCAAGAGTGGATGTGGATAACTGATGATCACAAATCAATTAAACACACAATCACTGGGAGAATGTTAACAAGCATCACATGAGTGACTCGCATCACGAGATCCAGCGTTTGCTGCTCATTTACTTCTAATTTGGACGTTTTTAAGAACACTAAATGCAACACATATATGCATGCATATTAATGATTATGCATTAGATCTGTCATGAAATGCATGAGAAATTATCGAGCATGCACGAACATGTTTTGCTGTTTCAGACACAACTCTCATAGAAGAAAAATGGTGGTATTATGCACTTGTTGTAGTTGTAAAGGACTCCTATTTTTAATGTCATGATATTACCATGTTTAATGAACATGTCCAAAAAGAGGTTCTACATATGTCCAAAAAGACAAGATATTACCATGAAACATATTCAAAAACCTGTAAAACATTCGGCACTGCATAATAAATCATGATGCACCATCAGTCAGACTGCCAAAACAATGAATAACTTTCATGCAGTTCCTAAGTTATCCTCTTGAAGTTGTTAGGCCGTGTATTTGTTGCTTCTGTGGGTGTAATTGCTCACTTACGTTATTTCTGATGAAGTGCAGGATACAGTCGGGATCCTGTGTCTCGTTCAGGTCGTGTTTGAGTGCTGGGCAGAAGACCCGAGTGTGTTTTACATTCACACCAGGAACCACGTGCGCACCGCGGACACGCTACTGACGTTCGATTCGCGAAATTTGAATCGGTTCTTTTTAATGATTCGGTTAGACCAAGTGAATTGTATATTATCTGAGGTGAGATCTTATTTTACAGTCTATGGGTGAGATCATAAACAGAATATCCATACACTATAGAAGGTTTCCGCCGCGGAAAAAAATAATAAATAAAGGACTTTTACCTTACAAGTCTAACCTTTTTTCTAAAAATTGCGAGTGTATATCTCAATTGTGAAAAAAGTAGAGCATGTAAGATAAAAGTCGCAATTAAGTTTGTTTTATTCCTTACAAAGTGTATCTTAACCTATCTCAAGTGAAAACAGTAGTATATAACAAATATTTCATTTTAATTAACTGAACCGAACCGTTCGAACGAATCGATTCGCTCAAAATGAATCGGACTCCTTGACGCTAGACTGCACATGGTTACAAAAAATGAAAGTACAAACCCGTGTCATAGATCACGGATATGAGATGGATGTGTAAAATAAATATATAATATAGTGTTTGGGAGTTTAAACTTTTTATATACCCTTCAAGATGCAAGTTTCAGTTTTATCAACTTCCTTTCAGGAGTCGTGGAGAATTTTGGGAAATGTAGTTTATGTAACGATTCCGATTTCCAGAATCCTCAAGGAATGTGCACAGGTTTCCTATTGAAATTTCTATCATAATAAATCCTTTAAAAAATTCCAACACAACACAAAACAAAAAAGTGCATTTCTAACATGTGCATTTCTTGCCTTTTATTTGATAAACATGATGTTGTTAACCAATAAACGCTCAAACAACATGAAAAAACAATATTGTTAACACAAAACACATCTATTTAAAATCCCAAGAATAAAAACAGACATGATATTGATCCTTAATAACTTAATTAGCTGTAGATTTCATCATCATCAGCATGCACTCTTAAAAATAAAGGTTCCAAAAGTTTATTTTTCCACAGATGTCACAGAAGAACCATTTTTGGTTCCACAAAGAACCTTTCAGTAAAATTAAGAAAACAAATTTTCTTAGTGCAAAGAACATTTGAATAATCTAAAGAACCTTTTTCCACTATAAAGAACCTTTTGAGAAGTATAAAGGTTCCATGGATGTTAAAGGTTCTTCACGGAACCGTTAATAAACCTTATAAAGAACCTTTTGAGAAGCGTAAAGGTTCCATGGATGTTAAAGGTTCTTCACGGAACCATTAATGAACCTCATAAAGAACCTTTTGAGGAGCGTAAAGGTTCCATGGATGTTAAAGGTTCTTCATGGAACCGTCAATGAACCTTATAAAGAACCTTTTGAGGAACGTAAAGGTTCCATGGATGTTAAAGGTTCTTCATGGAACCGTCAATGAACCTTATAAAGAACCTTTTGAGGAGCGTAAAGTTTCCATGGATGTTAAAGGTTCTTCATGGAATCGTCAATGAACCTTATAAAGAACCTTTTGAGGAGCGTAAAGGTTCCATGAATGTTAAAGGTTCTTCATGGAACCATCAATGAACCTTATTAAGAACCTTTTGAGGAGCGTAAAGGTTCCATGGATGTTAAAGGTTCTTCATGGAACCGTCAATGAACCTTATAAAGAACCTTTTGAGGAGCGTAAAGGTTCCATGGATGTGAAAGGTTCTTCATGGAACCGTTAATAAACCTTATAAAGAACCTTTTGAGAAGCGTAAAGGTTCCATGGATGTTAAAGGTTCTTCACAGAACCATTAATGAACCTCATAAAGAACCTTTTGAGGAGCGTAAAGGTTCCATGGATGTTAAAGGTTCTTCAAGGAACCGTCAATGAACCTTATAAAGAACCTTTTGAGGAACGTAAAGGTTCCATGGATGTTAAAGGTTCTTCACAGAACCATCAATGAACCTTATAAAGAACCTTTTGAGGAGCGTAAAGGTTCCATGGATGTTAAAGGTTCTTCATGGAACCGTCAATGAACCTCATAAAGAACCTTTTGAGAAGCGTAAAGGTTCCATGGATGTTAAAGGTTCTTCACAGAACCATCAATGAACCTTATAAAGAACCTTTTGAGGAGCGTAAAGGTTCCATGGATGTTAAAGGTTCTTCATGGAACCGTCAATGAACCTTATAAAGAACCTTTTGAGAAGCGTAAAGGTTCCATGGATGTTAAAGGTTCTTCATGGAACCGTCAATGAACCTCATAAAGAACCTTTTGAGAAGCGTAAAGGTTCCATGGATGTTAAAGGTTCTTCACAGAACCATCAATGAACCTTATAAAGAACCTTTTGAGGAGCGTAAAGGTTCCATGGATGTTAAAGGTTCTTCATGGAACCGTCAATGAACCTTATAAAGAACCTTTTGAGGAGCGTAAAGGTTCCATGGATGTTAAAGGTTCTTCACGGAACCATCAATGAACCTTATAAAGAACCTTTTGAGGAACGTAAAGGTTCCATGGATGTTAAAGGTTCTTCATGGAACCGTTAATGAACCTTATAAAGAACCTTTATTTTTAAGAGTGTGGACTGAAGTGTAGCTTCACAGCAGAGGCAGTTCCAGCGTGTGGAGAAGCTCTCGACCAACATCCGAGTCTCTGAGAGCGAAGAGAGTCACTCCAGAGCTGTAGGCCGCGGGAATCATCAGATGCGACGTCTTAGGACGCTCTTCATCCTTCTGCTCTTCTTCACTGATCATCTGTCTAACTTGACCTATAAATAAAAGAAACTCACGGTCAGTCGCTCAATGCGTTTAGCTGGACGATATAGGCGACATTTACAGTGTCAGCCGACAGTACACTGAACAACATCAGGCCTTGAAGTGTAGATTTAGTGCGCAGTGTATAATGTGCATTATTACACGGCTCTGTGGAATACTTGATTCTGATTGGTCAATCGCTCCATCCAGCGTTACATTATTCCCAGATAACAACCGCTGAAAACAGAAACACAGGCTTTCCTTCATGGAAATTTTGCATTTGGTGAGCTAATAAAATATTAAAACTCAGTCGAATTAATATTTTGTGTAGAGTTATTTAATTATGCCATCCAGTATCATGGTCTCGCTCTCTCTTGTTTCATACAAACACTCTGCTGCCATTTTGTGACTATTGTTTGTTCACTGTTGGATTATGAGATACAAACAGGTTGAAACAGTTTAATCTGGAATCAATATCTCTGATCTCCATAATTATCAATGTGTTGAAATGCTGTGTAATAAGTGTTATGACTGTAAACCGTATCTCTGAAATGTCCGTCTAGTTTGATCTTGCCGCTGAACCTGCTCTCTGCACGGAAGCTTTGCGTTTACACACCTAATAAAATATTTCAACTTAGATCAATATTTCATGTCTAATTATTTACTTATGTGGCAAGTATCTGTGTAATAAGCGGGATAATTTACATCCAGCCGGTTGTTATCTCAGAATAAACCCCTTTCAGGTGTGTGTGTGCGTGTGTGTGTGTGTTATCTCAGAATAAACCCCTTTCAGGTGTGTGTGTGCGTGTGTGTGTGTGTGTGTTATCTCAGAATAAACCCCTTTCAGGTGTGTCTGTGTGTGTGTGTGTGTTATCTCAGAATAAACCCCTTTCAGGTGTGTGTGTGCGTGTGCGTGTGTGTGTGTGTGTGTTATCTCAGAATAAACCCCTTTCAGGTGTGTGTGTGCGTGTGTGTGTGTTATCTCAGAATAAACCTCTTCAGGTGTGTGTGTGTGTGTGTGTTATCTCAGAATAAACCCCCTTCAGGGGTGTGTGTGTGTGTGTGTGTGAGAGTGTGTGTTATCTCAGAATAAACCCCCTTCAGGGGTGTGTGTGTGTGTGTGTGTGAGAGAGTGTGTGCTATCTCAGAATAAACCCCCCTTCAGGGGTGTGTGTGTGTGTGTGTGTGTGAGTGTGTGTTATCTCAGAATAAACCTCTTCAGGTGTGTGTGTGTGTGTGTGTTATCTCAGAATAAACCCCCCTTCAGGGGTGTGTGCGTGTGTGTGTGTGTGTGAGTGTGTGTTATCTCAGAATAAACCCCCTTCAGGGGTGTGTGTGTGTGTGTGTGTGTGTGGGTTATCTCAGAATAAACCCCCTTCAGGTGTGTGTGTGTGTGTGTGTGTGTGTGTGTGTGTGGCATCTGGACCAATCAGACACACACAAATTATTCATTTATTTAATGAATAATCCAGCAAACTCACTCTCCCAACAAAGGTTTATGAAACTTCCCCAAAAACTAACATCCCAAATGAGGCTAACACACTGGCAGAACCCGGTTTCCTGTTACAGGACACACTGAGACTGATAAGAGTTTTACGACCCAAAGGAATTTCCAGAGAGCTGTGACTCTAACTTAATTCTCGCTGAGAAGGAGAAATAAACCCTGTTAATCCTATATATAACCACTTGAGAAATGTGTAAACATGTATATAATTTTCACACCTCATGATTTTCCTTTTATGTGGTTTGGCTTTTGTATTCTTGTAAACTCTATTGGATTAATGTTTCAGACTTTGCATACTATGGTTAACCAAAACATATGTGTGGCATGTTTGGTCTCTATGAACTCCAATCTTCGTTTCCCATTTGTTAATTCACATTACATTTTGCTGACTTTGTGACGCATTAGTATTATAAGCATCTTAAAGATTCTTGTGTTAAACATCCAATCAAACTACATGTTCAAAGGCCTGCTTGAACAATGGGTTGTAAAGAAAGTTCCCTCCAAAGGAAAACGCATCTTATTGGGTCACACACCTCCAGAGGGTGTGACATCTTCATGCTTTAAAATTCACTGATCACAAGATCAGCTCTCTTAGCTCTCTTAGTCCCTTTCTGAGCTCTCTCTTACTCCTGTACTGGAATGCTGACGTGAAGATGATGCTGAACTAGAAGTTTCTAAGGACCCCCAAGCATGTGCCAGGCTGCGGCCTTGTCTTTCCATTCACCAAAGTTGCATCAGGACAGTTTAATTCAAATGGGCGAGACATGCAAGTATCAAACTTGTCACAAAGTCTCATTATTTGATACATTAAGTATCCTGACCCCTTTAAAGAAGGGCGTGTTAGAACTAAACTGATGGTTTGCTCAAGGCTGTTGATCTGCTGAATTTCAAACACTGCTATAACTTCTTGCTTTCCTGTATTCTGCTTCAGCTCTCTTTCCCTTGGTAAACTGTATGCATGTGTGTGTGTGTGTATGTTAGAGTAGTTTAAGTGTTTAGACTAGTTAATAAAATCTTGTTCATGTCACACGTAAAGTTGTCTGTGTCTCAAGCTCATAACTGGAGTCACTAATCACATAGATCTTGTTTATTTGCTCTCAGTATTACTGTAAATTAAGAAAGACATTTCCCATGCCCCGGAAATGTACATTTCTTAGAGTTAATAAACAATTAATCCTGAGTGTTCACGGGACAAACAGGCTAATTGATTGTAATATTAATTTACGACATTAAGTTAATTATATTAACTGATCCAAATATTCATAATCAATTATAACCAGGTATTACTGATTATTAATATTTCATAGAGCTAATTTGCTACAGTGTGTTATCTCAGAATAAACCCCGTTCAGGTGTGTGTGTGTGTGTGTGTGTGTGTGTGTGTGTGTGTGTGTGTGTGTTATCTCAGAATAAACCCCGTTCAGGTGTGTGTGTGTGTGTGTGTGTGTTATCTCAGAATAAAGCCCTTCAGGTGTGTGTGTGTGTGTGTGTGTTATCTCAGAATAAACCCCTTCAGGTGTGTGTGTGTGTGTGTGTTATCTCAGAATAAACCCCTTCAGGTGTGTGTGTGTGTGTGTGTTATCTCAGAATAAACCCCCTTCAGGTGTGTGTGTGTGTGTGTGTGTTATCTCAGAATAAACCCCTTCAGGTGTGTGTGTGTGTGTGTGTGTGTGTGTTATCTCAGAATAAAGCCCTTCAGGTGTGTGTGTGTGTGTGTGTGTGTGTGTGTGTGTGTGTGTGTTATCTCAGAATAAACCCCCTTCAGGTGTGTGTGTGTGTGTGTGTGTGTGTGTGTGTTATCTCAGAATAAAGCCCTTCAGGTGTGTGTGTGTGTGTGTGTGTGTGTGTGTGTTATCTCAGAATAAACCCCTTCAGGTGTGTGTGTGTGAGTGTGTGTTATCTCAGAATAAACCCCTTCAGGTGTGTGTGTGTGTGTGTGTGTGTGTTATCTCAGAATAAACCCCCTTCAGGTGTGTGTGTGTGTGTGTGTGTGTTATCTCAGAATAAACCCCTTCAGGTGTGTGTGTGTGTGTGTGTGTGTTATCTCAGAATAAACCCCTTCAGGTGTGTGTGTGTGTGTGTTATCTCAGAATAAACCCCTTCAGGTGTGTGTGTGTGTGTGTGTGTGTGTGTGTGTGTGTGTGTGTGTGTGTGTGTGTGTGTGTGAGTGTGTGTTATCTCAGAATAAACCTCCTTCAGGTGTGTGTGTGTGTGTGTGTGTGTGTGTGTGTGTGTGTGTGTGTGTGTGTGTGTGTGTGTGTGTGTGTGTGTGTGTGTGTGTGTGTGTGTGTGTGTGATCTCAGAATAAACCCCTTCAGGCTGATGGAGGACCTGATCTTGATCATGTTGGATGTACATTATCCCTAACTTAGACCAGTCATAAAGAGGGCGTCGTACCCTCCACATTTAACGTCTTCCAGCGCAGGTCGGGATGCTGATCTGAGATCTGTGATAGGTGAACATCTGGTGTCAGTCTCTTCAGAACATCTTCCCGGCGAATGAGCAGCACAGACTCGCTGCAAAGACGCTCATGAACCTCCTCTTCACTCACTGTGGAAGAAAACAACAAGTGTAGGATCTAAGAAGGAACACAAAGAAATTTCATTACACCAAGGATTATGTAAAACTGCCATCACCACACGGTTATTTAATACACGGTGTGTTCATTTCATGTGATATTAACATGCCGTCAAAATAAAAGTTCCACTTCCGACACTTCCGGAAAAAAATCGGAAAAATATCGGACAATGCAAATATTTTAAAATGCCAAATATCGTCCGATATATCAGTCGAACACTAGTTTGTATGTTTTACTGTGTTTTACTGTACTATAGTTTACAGTTCTTTTACTTTACAATCGTTAACAGATTATTTAACTTTATCTTTTATATTTTCTGGGCTACGTTCAGCCCCGACAAAAAGTTGCAAAACGTTTTTTAAACGGAAGGGGAGATGCGTTGAACACACGGTTCTGATGACGCAAGAGTTGCAACTACAGCGGCTGAGAAGGCCATTCCATGTGTTCTTTTTGAGGAGTTTTCAGAGCCTGATGAAATCGGTTTAAATACGTATTTAATACTGCAAAATACACTTGATGTTACAGTCACTGCCCTTACCGTCCAGAATAAAAGAGAACATCCCAATCGAGTGAAGGCATTTGTGGAAACTGGTTCCTAATATTTGTGATCCAACATTTGCCTCGCATTTCAGGATGAAAATACAAACATTTCAGGAGAAGGATAATCCACTTCTCACCTCCGACACGGTGTTATGAACTATATGACCTTATTATTTTTATTGTGAGCACTAGGCTTATCATTATTGCTGATCACTGTCGATATGCGATATTTCTACTATAAAACTCTTACGAACATGTCTTCTAATATCTTCAGTTGTTGCGTATACCGAACTGCAGGACACATAAACGACTTTACTTGGACCCATTGTGCGAGCCGTCTCTTTAATACCGTGTGGTTTATGTACATGTTGCTGCTGATTGGCACACACACCAAACAAGAGAAAACGTGTCTCAAACCCCGTTACACACCGTTTCCAGGAAACATGTCGTTCAACCCGGAAACCGTAGCAAAACGTTGCGCACCGGTTTGAGCTTGAACGTATCCCAGTTTTAATGTCGCCTACAAAATAAAAGTCCTGCTTCCGACACATCGACGGCCAATATATTAAGTTTTTATTTTTTACTGTACTATAGTTTACTGTTGTTTAACTATACTATAGTTAATAGATTATTTAACTTTACTTTAGCTTTCATATTTTCAGTTTTCATTTTAGTTTTACTAATTTTCTTATGCACTTTTTTCATTTGATTAGTTTTTGTTCTTTTTACACACACATTATATAAACGTATCAGGGTAAAGTGAAGAGATATTTTTAGTAACACTGATATACTATTTTAGGTTTTATTTTTATACTCTTTTTTTTTTTATATATATATATATATATATTATATTTATCTTAATTTTAAAGTTTTAGTTATTTTGTTGTGAGTTTTTGTCGCTTTTATTATTTATTTATTTATTTATTTATTTATTTTTTAAATATGCCTCTATACTTTTTATTTCAGTTTCAAGTTTAGTTATTTCAGTCCATCAAGTTAAGCTAAATGAAAATGACATTTTTACAGCCCGTGTGGGTTTTTTTTTATGAAGCCCGTGTGATTTGGGACGCACCCACATCCAGATGGTTGTTCATGAACACTCCGAAGACAAGTTTTTCCCTCATGTCACAATGCGATTCATATCACGATACAGAACTCATGATACGATATTATTGTGATACTCCAAGACATATGATAAAAGGTTACAAAAAATGTACTGATGATTAAAAATGCTAAATTTGATATTTCATTGTGAGTGTAAATGAATAGCCATAGACTTGGTGCTGAAACCCAAAGTACAGGACAATAGAGACACCAGAATAACAATATTCATGATTCTGAAGCTGAAAATACAGAATTATTTTAGACGAATATTCTTGATCTCTGTCACTGACTAGATATATTTAAAATAATGTAGGACACTTTTAACTGGTAACATCAGACATTTGGCATTATCAGGCCCACAAATATTCCCCCATTGCATTATTATATATTATATTCAACATTACATATAGTACTGTTTATATTAACATATTAATGAAGTACTAACACTAAATCTCTGAAAACGTGAATTTTTTTCTCACAGTCATTTTTATTTTGGGTGAACTATACACCATACATACTAATGCATATTTGTATTGCGATATACACTCACCTAAAGGATTATTAGGAACACCATACTAATACTGTGTTTGACCCCCTTTCGCCTTCAGAACTGCCTTAATTCTACGTGGCATTGATTCAACAAGGTGCTGAAAGCATTCTTTAGAAATGTTGGCCCATATTGATAGGATAGCATCTTGCAGTTGATGGAGATTTGTGGGATGCACATCCTGGCACGAAGCTCCCGTTCCACCACATCCCAAAGATGCTCTATTGGGTTGAGATCTGGTGACTGTGGGGGCCATTTTAGTACAGTGAACTCATTGTCATGTTCAAGAAACCAATTTGAAATGATTCAAGCTTTGTGACATGGTGCATTATCCTGCTGGAAGTAGCCATCAGAGGATGGGTACATGGTTGTCATAAAGGGATGGACATGGTCAGAAACAATGCTCAGGTAGGCCGTGGCATTTAAACGATGCCCAATTGGCACTAAGGGGCCTAAAGTGTGCCAAGAAAACATCCCCCACACCATTACACCACCACCACCAGCCTGCACAGTGGTAACAAGGCATGATGGATCCATGTTCTCATTCTGTTTACACCAAATTCTGACTCTACCATCTGAATGTCTCAACAGAAATCGAGACTCATCAGACCAAGCAACATTTTTCCAGTCTTCAACTGTCCAATTTTGGTGAGCTCGTGCAAATTGTAGCCTCTTTTTCCTATTTGTAGTGGAGATGAGTGGTACCCGGTGGGGTCTTCTGCTGTTGTAGCCCATCCGCCTCAAGGGTGTGCGTGTTGTGGCTTCACAAATGCTTTGCTGCATACCTTGGTTGTAACGAGTGGTTATTTCAGTCAAAGTTGCTCTTCTATCAGCTTGAATCAGTCGGCCCATTCTCCTCTGACCTCTAGCATCAATGAGGCATTTTTGCCCACAGGACTGCCGCATACTGGATGTTTTTCCCTTTTCACACCATTCTTTGTAAAATCTAGAAAAGGTTGTGCATGAAAATCCCAGTAACTGAGCAGATTGTGAAATACTCAGAACGGCCCGTCTGGCACCAACAACCATGCCACGCTCAAAATTGCTTAAATCACCTTTCTTTCCCATTCTGACATTCAGTTTGGAGTTCAGGAGATTGTCTTGACCAGGACCACACCCCTAAATGCATTGAAGCAACTGCCATGTGATTGGTTGATTAGATAATTGCATTAATGAGAAATTGAACAGGTGTTCCTAATAATCCTTTAGGTGAGTGTATACTGTGACATGATATATTGTTACACCCCTAATATATATATATTTTAGTACCACTGACATACTATTTTAGTTTTAATTAACATTTTGAATCCGGTTTTATTTTTATACTTATTTAATTATATATATATATTTTATATATTTTTATATTTATATTTTATTTATATATATATATATATATATATATATATATATATTTTATATATTTTTATACTTAATTATATATATATATATATATATATATATATATATATATATATATACTATATTTATATTAATTTTAAAGATTTAATGTATGTATATACACACACACACGTATTATATAAGCATATCAGGATCAGGGTAAAGTGCAGAGTTATTTTAGTACCACTGACATACTATTTTAGTTTTAATATATATTAAGTGATTTGTGTGATTTGAGACGCACCCACATCCAGAGGGTTGGTCATGAACACGGCCCGGGGTCCCACGCCGAAGATGAGCTGGTGGTGCCAGGCGTCGGGAATCTCTTCTCCTTCGGGAACGGCCTTCTGCATGTTCATGGTGGCGACGGGAACGGCTCCGCGCAGGATCCATCGGGCCAGCCAGGGCACCAGCTTCACCCTGCGCCGGGGAAAGAGCCCGAAGAACCGGCCCATCACACGCCCCCTGCTGGCCTGATCCGCCCCGTCGATCAGCTGCAGGTGCGTCGCCCCTGGAGGAGGGCAGGTGCGTTGGGTTATTAGAGAATAAAACAGTGTTTAGATCACAAAACCAGTCTCGAGTCGCACGGGTATATTTGTGGCAATAGCCAACAATACATTGTATGGGTCAAAATTATCCATTTTTCTTTTATGCCAAAAATCATTCGGATATTAAGTAAAGATCATGTTCCATGAAGATATTTTGTACATTTCCTTCCGTAAATATATAAAACATTTATTTTTGTGAGTGAATGCAGCACAATCGCCAACATAAATGCACAACTTTAAAGGAGATTTACTCAATGTTTTGATTTTTTTGCATCCTCAGATTCCAGATTTTAAAATTTTCAAATCTATACAGCTTTCAGATGATGTATAAATCTCAATTTCAAAAGAATTTACCCATGTGACTGATTTTGTGGTCCAGGGTCGCAATACAAAATCACATTTTTTTCACAATGTTGTTTTGGACCCCATTGACTTTAATAGTTTTGGACAAAAACGGCTAATAAATAAATACTTCCAAATAATTTTCTGTTTCACAGAGGAAAGAAAGTCATACAGGTTCAAAACGACTTCAGGGTGAGTAAATTATGACAGAATTGCCTTTATGAATAACAATAATTGTGGCTTTTTTTGCACAAACAAATAACAAACAGTAATTTTGATAACAGCAATGACATGTCCTGTCATTTAATGTGGGATGTCAACAGTCCACGTCTTCTAGAGTTAATATAATTGTGCAGTTAATTATCATACTGTATTTTCAGAAAGTTTTGGAGTATTTTTCCTCTCCCCAAAAGTGTCAAAAATGAAACAAAACCGTGAAACCAGAGCTGGATGTACCGGCGTTGCTGCGCGAGTGCAGGTAGTCGTGCAGCGGCGCCGTGTTCCTCCTCAGACTCGTCCTCACGCAGGAGTTCACCGTCTCCGGTGTGACCGTGATGATGCCCAGCGCCTGCAGGACGTCCACCAGGGCCGTGGCTCCACATGCAGAGACCCCGATCTGAAGAGTCTGCCTCTGAACCGCCTCCTGGATGCTCCACAGCATTGCCGTGTGGACCTCAGAACCGGCAGAACCCTCGGGATCCTCCGACCCCATCAACTCCATCTCTGCTGGATGCTGTGCTGGAAAACACATCAGAAGTGCCGTAAGTCAGGGCGATTCAATCTGTTCTCGTTCAAGGCAGGGACCCCCAACCTAACATTTAAGCGATATATATATATATTTTTTATATACTTTAATTTTTATTGGAGTTTTATGTCAACAACAACAAAAAGGGGAAAATAAATAAATAAATAAAAATAAAGTAACATCAGTGGTGGAATGCAACGAAGTACAAATACTTCGTTACTTTACTTAAGTACATTTTTCAGGTATCTGTACTTTATTTAAGTAGACTCAATAGTGCGTACTTTTGACTTTTACTTCGTTACTTTTTTCAGCAATTATTATACTTTCTACTCCACTACATTTCTACAACGTTTCGTTACATTTTCGGATCAGTTTTTCCCCCTGTCAAAACAGGGATCGAAAATCTCCTGTTTTCGGTGCTGACGCGGTGACGCGTTCATGTAACATGTAAGAGTGGTGCTGCCAATAAAGCACCTAAAAGTAGTCACAAAGAACGGCAAAAGTAATGAATGAATATGTAAAATATAGCAAGGAGTCATTTTAATTGTTTATTCATAAACGAGTGTTTTCTGTCAGTGTCGGTTGCAAAGATGAAGTTGACGATGCTGACTGATCTTCGCAGTAGTGAATGCGCCAGAGAGAAATGCACATTTCATACGGATTAAATAAGCAGAGAATAGTCTGCTTTCTTTAGTTTTGAATTGCTCTGTTTAAAAGAAAACATTTTAAGCTTTCTGGATATATTTCTCAGGTCTGTGAGGCAAGTAGGCTATAGGCTACTTTATGCTGAGTTTCAGTTCATTTATGAGACCAGCTCCAGTTCAGGCCAGTGCCTGCGTGTCGTGATTATCTATTGTCTGCTATATATTTACTTCTTATTTATTAAATCCAGGCAATTGGTTGATGAAACACTGATTAAAATTAAGATACAATTATTTCAAAACGAAATTCACTTTAAAGACAGGCTTTGTGCTTTCTGTTTGAGGTCTCTGTGAAAGTTTTAAAGCAGTCTTTTAGTGCCGCTTTCTTAGAGCTCAGCTCACGTCCGTAACATTGTTTTTTCCTCATAAATGCGAACACAAAAAATAAAATAAAATTAATATTTTATGTTCTGTGGAGAGCCATAACCCTTCTTCATCCAGTGGGTAGTATTACTTTTGGTTTGCGCAGTGTAATTCATAGAATTACTAAAAAATATTTTGCCACCTAAAAGTTAAACATTTTTTATGTCCGTAACGCATGTGTATTTCCCTCATATTAAATATAAAACGCATGTTTAGACTGATATTTTTTTAAATGTCTGGACTCCTTTATTAAAGGAGTATGGATATAAACAGTTTCAATATGTATTAAATGCATTTTCTGAGAATTTATATTTCAAGTACTGCAAATGTCACGTCCATAACGCTGGAATTGACCAATTTTAAATAATTTATCCTCAACTAGATTTGAGGTGTAGGTCTACATATTGTAGGCAATGTTAACTCCAAATAAGGGGTGTGTCGCTCGCGATTCTGCCTTCTCACACCGGGACACAGGTTCGTGGATCCTGTCGCGATTTCGATTTCATGTTGCATATTGTTACAGCCCTAATTATTAGAATATAGACATTAAGAGAATACATTTTTATGAAAGTACTTTTACTTTTAATACTTAAAGTACATTTTAAATCAGGTACTTTTTACTTAAGTAGGGTTTTCATTGTGGTACTTTTACTAAAGTAAATATGTCCCTGGTTATTTGTACTTTTACTTAAGTACTGAGATTCAGTACTTCCTCCACCACTGAGTAACATACATTGAACAAAATCAGAGGAGGCCAAGGAGGAGGTACCTAGTACAATTGAAACAAAAATAAGTCTAATTGTAATCATTGTCTGATCAATAAACCTTACGTTTACAATACTTCTACCATCTTTTGCGCAAGTTTACCAGAAACCCAATCAGTAGAATATCACAAAATTAACACACAGTATACGGTTGTATACGCTGATTTCACGCAGCCGTTATTTTGAAATCGAAAGCGAGGCTCCGGTGGGAAGAAAACCGGAAGTGTCGCCTTTAATCACAGGAGAGTCGTGAACGCGATGGCGTATTGTTGTGTTTAATGATGTTGTGTCAATTCTAAAACTGTACATACATTAGACTATATACAGTGAAATTCATTTATAAATAATTTTTTTTTTATATATAATTCAGAAAGTAAAAAAAGAAGCAGGAATGAATTATATACATATCCTATATTGGATATTAACATCCAATAGTGTAAATCGCGGCAGCAGCTTCAGGTTGGTAGTCCAAGGCATTGTTGTCTATCTTTACTTACGGGGTTCTTCACACCGGAGCCTCACTTTCGATTTCAAAATGGCGGCTGCGTGAAATCAGCGTATTGGGAAGAACAGTTATGCAGTTTCTAGGGCCAGAAAATAGGTCCATTTTCTCCATTTTTCCTTAAATGATGATTCTCTTAACCTTATAGTGTAGGTTAATTTTTCCATTGTAAAAATGCTTTGAATTAAATTTGCCCATTGCTGTAGATCTGGGATGTTCGATTTGAGCCAAAATCTAGTAATAGCCTTTCGGGCCGCAGATAATGTATACAGGTCCTCCTTCCGCACACTTTCTGTGATGTTTCCCGGAAACATAACTTTACATTCCTTTGGGATATTGTACCCCAGCACCTTCTGTAAAGTATTGTTAACGATAGTCCAAAATGGTTGAATTTTAGGACATGTCCAGAAGATGTGGGCGTGGTTTGCGTCCCTACTACCACAGTCCCTCCAACAGTCCTGAGGTATCCCAAGTTGTTTACTCTTCAAATAAGGAGTGATGAAAAACTTCCAATTAAATTCTCTCCACTGTTGGGAGTTGGTGGAGGTCTGGAGTAGACAACATGTTTGATACCATTCCTCCTCCGTGAGGACAACCTTTAATTCACACTCCCATTTTGCTTTTACATAGAGTGTAGTGTTTTTCAAGAACACAATCCTTTTAGTCTTTTGTTGACAAGCGCCACACATTATTTCAATGGAAAACCCCTTAATTTCTTTGCAGTAGTAATCTCTCAGCTGTAAGTATCTGAATAGATCCTGGTTATTTAGATCAAAACTATCCTTTAGCTCCTGAAAACTCTTCATCTTGTTGTTTTTGATAGCTATGCAGAAAGCTGTCAGGCCCTAGTACTGTCATAAATAGCCGGCTTAAATCTGTTACCCATCGCAGTATTTTTTGATCATTTTTAAGTTTCAATTGCTTAATTAGAGAGAGAACCATATCCCAAGGGAAAATGTAACTATAGGATTCAGACCCTTCCTTAGAGTGTCATCTAGGCCTTCCTCTCCCAACAGGGTTTGAACATTATAATCTGGTGCATAAGTCTCAATATCTTTCCATCGTGCAATATAAGAGTTATAAGGTCGTAGGTAAGCGATATATTTTCATGTATAAATCAATCAATTAATACTGATTGTAATTAATGTAATTACATTACATCATTGTTTTTTTTCTTGGACTCACTGTAATGATGTACTTTTATTTATTTAATTGTATTATTTATTCCATTTATTTTAATTTTTTATTTTTTTTAAGTCAGGTCTTTTCAATCTATTAAGGATATAAAGATCCAATTAATACTGTGAAAAATGTATATTATAAACTTTTTGATGTATTGTGTTTATTTATTTAATTGTATTATTTATTTATTTATTGAATAACTCAAATTCCATTTATTTTCTTTTTTAGATAGTTTAATCTCATTTCTACCTTTCTACGCTGCTTTTTAGCTTTATTTAAATAAGATTTCATACATGTATTTAGTTTTTACCAAATGTATGTATTTTATATATTTAAATCAAATAGCTTTTTATTTATGTATTTTAATCAAATGTGTTAATTTAATCATGTTTTAATTTAAATACAGTTGTATGTATTTTAATCAATTTATTGTAATCTAAAGTATTAATTTATTATGTATTTATTTCAATACAATTATTTATTTTTTCAATTATGTTTTATTTTGATCAAATGTATTTTATTGTATACAATGATGTGTTTATCTATTATATAATTCTATTTTATTTTATTATTGCACCATCAATTCAGTTTTTTTTATTAAATGTTGGCTATTTATAAAATTCATAAAAAGTAAAAATCTTTATTGACTTTATCTTTACACTGTTTTTAAGAAATGATCATTGATGACAATACAGCTCAAACTGTTTCATGATAACAATGTCTACAAATGTCTATAGATGACAACACCACATCATCGTAAACATGAACACATCAAATTTGCAGTTGTATTCATTTTACGTAAAAATGGAAAATAAGACACAAATGTTCATTTATTGATGATGATAATAATAATGTTCCGAATATAATTATTAATAATAATTATTATTATTATTTTATTTATTTTTTAAATGAAAATGTACGTCTTTTATCGTATTTCCGTTATTTATTTTAAAATACCTCGGCAAAGCACTGGTAAAGCATGTTTGGAGCAGCATTTTACCATGGTAAAATAAAATCTCTGACAGCGATATTTTAGCGTTCTGATGAACCTGAACCATGTCAACACCACGTTCATTAAAGGGAGCCTTCTAGTTTTTATACATCACGACGCTCGCTGCAGATTTCAGGGTAAATCATCTCTTTCTGATTAAAATATATTGTGTAAATGTGACAACGCAACTAAGATAAAACATTAAAATTAAGCATTTGGTTCAATACAAACCGCTTCAGCACGAGGAACTCGACAGACTCCTGACGGGCTCTGGTTTGTTTTTATTCCTTGATTAGCTCTCGTGACTCAGTCACTGTGCTGTGATTGGATGGCTGGACTCAGTCACTGAGCTGTGATTGGATGGGGGGACTCCGGCAATGTGCTGTGATTGGATTGCGGGACTCCGTCAGTGTGATTGTGATTGGTCACAAAAATGTATTGTTTGGCTTCACTCAACATGATAAAATTTATGCTCAGAGTATTGTGTGGTAAATTTGATTATTATTTTAACCAAATTTTATTTATATGACCTCTGTAAGCTTTACAAGATATTTATTTATTTTTTCTTTTTCTTCTTTTGCCTTTGTTTACGTTATACTTTGTTTTTGATAACCCCTTGACCTCCCTGGCTTATTTGTGATTTGTCTATAGACTTTTGATGTACAGAAGATGTTGTTTTCCTGCTGTATGTCCTATCTTTGAATACAAGTTATATAAAATAAATAAATAAATAAATAAATAAAAAAGTTAAAATTCTGAACGTTAATTTAAAATTTGTATGGAAGCCTATTTCCGCAGGAAGAAAAATCATGCTCAGGCAAATCTTAAAAAAGAAATTATAATTATGACATATTAAGTGACATACTAAGTCATAATTATGACAAAAACATAAATTACATACTAATTATGATTTTAAAAAAAATGTATTAAATAAAAAGTGATAATTATGTTTAAAAAAAATCGACATTGTGACAAAAATGCATAATTATGACATACTATGTGACATGATTATTCATAATTATGACATTAAAAACATAAATATGACAATAATTAGGGGAGAGTGGGGCACAAAGTAACGCTTTTTGACTTTCTCAGTTTGTGTAAATCTACTTATGGTTCAGAGTATTTATTTTTTCCCACATTAATTTTCCACATGTCTAGTACAATTATGTGTTTTTGTTTTATTAATACAGTATATACTTTTTTCTTGATATACCCCGAAAGAATGGAAGTGAAATGTGACAACATGCCCCATAGGTGGGGTACATTGTAACATGTGCAGGGGCACATTGTAACATGGCCATATGACAGCTTAAAATGTTATCTGATCTAATAAAAAAAATATACAAAACAAACTAAAATATTTTCTAAATAAAAATACAATTAAAAAACTTTTTCATATAAAATAATGGCAATTTTTAATAATTAAATATAAACTAATTTTTGAGTTTTGATTACGAACACATGAAAACAGCTATACAACATAGTTCAAAACAAATAAATAATTAATAATTTCTGAATATTGACTCTCAGTCTTTATTCACCTTTTTCTCATGTTTTCTCAATAAAATTAATAAAAGTATAGAATATAATAGCATATTTCTAATAGGGGCACATTATAACGCAGTGTTACAACATGCCCCCGCCTGCACAACTGGGATTTAAACCCTGCTAGTGTCTTCTGCTAGTTAGCGAAGCATTAAAGAACTATCTCAACTGTTAAATAACATCTTGGAGATTAAAATAATATCAGATTTGTCTTATTTTAAATAAACACAAAAAATAGAGATGAAAAATTAACTCAAGTAAGAAATTTACTTTTGCTATGGTTTAATAAATGTCTATGGATATCTTCCAAAAAAATAAAAAAAATTGGCGGAATTTTTTTTTCTATAAAGTGTTGATATGGCAACTAGCCCACTAAGCAAAATGATGTCCAAAACACGTCTTTTCAACGTCTTTGTCACAAAAGTCGGACGTTGAAAAGACGTCCACTGAGGAGCCAGAATGAAAGTTTTTATGACGTCTTTTTTTGACGTGTTCTGCACGTCCGATATCTCGACGTACGTCGAACCTTCGTACAAGGTTAAAACTAGTTCAGATGTGGCCATTGTGGACATATTTTCAGCATCATTTATGGTCTCATTTATACATAATTACTTTGACTATTGCTGTCAGATGATCTTAGTGAGAATTAACAGAGGTTTAGATGTTGATAATTGTTTAATTTGAAGTGTCACCATTGTGGTGATCAGTGTTTGCTTTAGTTGGGCTCTTGGTCCCCTTTCCTTTTACTTTAACTTTTATTTGACTGCATTAACTGTGTGTTTGTAAAACACAATTGTTGTGGCAGAGAAAGCCAATAATAAGTAAGATCAGCTGTTTTCAGCTTATTGATGATCATGAAATCATTACAAAACAAGCATCTAATGTTGTCAGATGCTTTGGCATTCATAACAACCTTGTGGAACTGCATTATTGGTGCCTAAAACATTAAAATTATTACTTATTTGAAGGTGTATAAAAAGAATGTGCACATGATGTTTTGAGCAAATGTATCACGTAGTCACACACAGACATCAAGATTTTGGATATGAATCACAACAGTGGTGACAATCAAAACCAAAAAGCTTGGGAATTAAGGATGAGTTTTGTACTATGAAAGCTACCCATCATGCATTGCAGCATGAAGCTTTTTTTTTTTTTAAATTGTCACCACTGTTGTGAATCATATGCAAAATCTTGATGTCTGTGTGGGACTATATGATACATTTGCTCAAAACATCACGTGCACATGCTTTTTATACACCTTCAAATAAGTGATAATTTTAATGCTTTTGGCACCAATAATGCAGTTCCACAAGGTTGGTGGTTATGAATGCCAAATATAAACACAAAACTTTAAACACAATATTAGATACCCATTTTGTGATGATTATGTCATCATCAACATTGAGATGATAACACCTCATACTTGTTCTAGGCTTTCTTTTCCACAACAATTGTGTTACACAAACACACTGTCACAGCAGCCAAAGAAAAGTTAAAGTAAAAACAAAGGGGACCAAGAGCCCAACTAAAGCAAACACTGATCACCACAATGGTGACATTTTTAAATTAAACAAATATCAACGTCTAAACCTCTGTTAATTCTCACTAAGAGCATCTGACAGCAATAGTCAAAGTAATTATGTCTAAATAATGAGACCATAAATGATGCTGAAAATATCCACAATGGCCACATCTGAACTAGTTTTAACCTTGTACGAAGGTTCGACGAACGTCTAGATATCGGACGTGCAGAACACGTCAAAAAAAGACGTCATAAAAACTTTCATTCTGGCTCTTCAGTGGACGTCTTTTCAACGTCCGACTTTTGTGACAAAGACGTTGAAAAGACGTGTTTTGGACATCATTTTGCTTAGTGGGAGTAAATACACAAAGTTTCGTCATCCTAGCATGTGCGGAAGTATTTAAAACAAGCGTGTTACAACTAGCCCCGCGTTACGTTGTGCCCCGCGCTCCCCTATGGTATAAAAATATAACAAAAACTTAAAATAAACGTAATTATCATAATAAGTGAGATAAAAAAGTAAAAATTATGACAAAAAAAATCATGAATGACATTAAAAAAAAGCCAAAATCATAAGATAGATTCTAAATTATGACTTCTAGCCTTCTTTTTTATTAAAATACGCAATTAAAATACGTTCACATAGGCTATATATAAGATGTTACAGTTGACATTTGTTTTTTACGTTTATTTGCCACGATTTCGTTACACTATAAGAGTCAAACTGGTTCCGAATGGCTGATGTCTGAGTCACAGTTACAGTAGGCCAGTAGGCTAGGCCTACGTGTGTGTTTTGGCGCTGGAGGAGGTATAACTACTTTCGCTTTCGATCGCGTTTACAAGTGAGAGTAGCCTAGAGTAAAAGCGAGAGTGTGTTTCAGTCAGTGAAAGTGAGCTGATGTACAAATATCTCCGACAGGAACAATGCAAACACCAGCTCAAGCGCAGAGCTAAACATTTCGATCTAGATTGGTTGTGAACACGTGACCCTGTTGAAATGAGAAGAGCCTGAATGAAAAGCTCCGGGATGAATTTGTCCTCCGGGACCCGAACTCGACCTGTTCGCTTCAGTGGATTTACACTCGCGTTAGTGCTGTTGTCGACATGCGCGTGCACGGGTGAGTAGCGTTACAAGCCTGCTTTAACTATGGGATGTTTCGGAAGGGTATTATTATCATTATTTTTAAGTGGAAAGCAACTATAAAAAATAATTATCTCTCTCTATACTATTTTATTATCGTATTATAGCATAGAATATAGCATTCGGGTAGTTAATAAAATGTAGCCTTTTCATAAAGGTCTTAAAAATATACAAGTTTTTTTTTTTTCTTTCTTTCTTTTTTTTTTGGTTTATTGTTTCGTTTGTTTATTAAATGACGACATGCCTAAAATGAGGTTTTGTCAGATTTACTTCTGGGTGCAAATTTATCCCAGCTAACAAAAATATGGTCTAAAAACGTCGCATTAAGTTCTGAAAACTTTTTTTTTCTTGTTATGTTAACGTTAATGGAACATTCCATTGCTAATGTTTTGAAACGTTGAACGATCGTTCTGTCAACGTTACCGGAATAACGTTTGTTCATAACTTTGAGAGACTTGTAAGTCTTATAAATTATTGTTAATAATTATAATTTCATAATTATTATAATTATATGAAAGATTCATAATTATGACATAAAAAACAAATGTGACATAAAACATCAACATTATGACATAAAAAGTCTTAGTTATGACATACTAAGTATATAAAAATATGACATAAAAAGTCATAATTATGAGATGAAAAGTCAAAATTATGACATAGAAACCATACATATGACATAGAAAGTGATAATTATGAGATGAAAAGTCAAAATTATGACAAAAAATCATTAAAAAACAGGGGGAAAAGCTATATATAAATGAAGAAGAACATTCTGAGAACTGTTATCTGGGATGGTATTGATGGTAAATCTGGAGCTCATTACAGTAGTAGGCGTACAGTAATTCAGATGCTGATGATGTTATTCCCTGCACAGACTGCGCTAACCGCAGCGTTACGGCCCAGGCTGGACAAGCAGCGGTTCTGCCCTGCACGTGTCCACCGGATCAGCCTCCACATCTGGTCTGGCAGAAGAACGTCGGTAACCAGACGCTCGTGGTCAGTGCCTACAGAGCAGAAGACAACACAGAAGACAAGCAAGCGGAAGAGTATCGCGACAGAGCAGAGCTGAAGCTGAAGGGAAACTGCTCTCTTACGCTCCTCAGTGTGACTCCATCCGACCAGGGACTGTACACATGCTACTATCGGACCGGACCTATAACACACGACAGCATCTATCTGGAGGTCACAGGTACGTGTGCGTTTGGTTATGAGGAACAATCAAGGTTATTATTGTTAACTAACACTAAAACAACCTAAAAAACTGTTTCGTTACTAATAAAATAAGAAATTGTAGTTTAGTTTAACTCACTAAAGCACCAAATTAACAAAAATAAAACTGAAATATGTATTTTTTAAGAACCATATATAGATAGACATATACAAATAAAATAAAAGTAGAAATTATACAAATACAACTGAATTTTCAGTTGAAAAAAATATGACATAAAAATGGAAATTATGGGATAAATATGACAAAAATTTAGATAAAATCATTATGACAAAGAGTCGACATTATGACAAAAAAACAAAAATATGACTTAAAAGTCATAATTATGACATAAAAAGTAGATATTAAATGACATAATAAACATAAATATGACATAATAACTGAGATTAAAGACTAAATGAGATTAAGTTCATAAAAAGCCGAAAATTATGATGTATTGCCACAAAAAAAAAAAACATTAACCCCAAAAGCCAAACCTAAATGGATAAATATGTTGCCATTTTGCATGAATATTATATAATAAACCTCATTTAGACTTTTAAAGATAAATGTGAGCTCTCCATGCGCTTGTCTGAGAGTTCAGGAGATTTCTTCCACTCTAAAAAATGCTGGGTTGTTTTAACCCAAATTTGGGTCAAATATGGACAAAGCCAAACGTTGAATAAAAAAATACAATTTAAAAATTTAACCCAACGGCTGGGTTTGTCCATATTTGACCCACATTTGGGTTAAAACAACCCAGCATTTTTTAAAGTGTCATTTTCGCAGTTGACTTGAATCTGTGTTTTTTGCTTTGCTGCCAACCTTTGGCTCATAATCTATCGCACACGAGCGTATGAGTTTGTATATCAGATTACAGGGTTGTTGCATGCATCAAAAGGATGGTTTTTATGGAGATTAAACTGCCATGTGCCAAAGTTTATCATCAACATCCTTGTTGTTTCTTCAGAAATTCAACCATCTCCAGAAAAGCTTTGGAACGTCCAGAAAACTGTGGTGACGTCTTCGGTTTGTGGTCTTCTTGTCATCGTGATCATCTCAGTGGCCGCTGCAGTTTATGTGGGAATTGCTCGCAAAAACAGACGTCAAATGAATGGTAAAATACCATTTTTTCCCCTTTATGACTTAAATGTTTTCATTGCAATTAAATTAAATTGCCGTTTACAATAAGAAGTTCTTGTGTGCACTTTTCTTGCACCCTTATGTTTGTTTAGACACTTTATAATACGTCAAGATGAGTTCTGAGTGTATTTATTTTTTCTGGCTTTGCAGGAGGATTCACTCCAGCATTGCCGAGGAGCGTTTAACGGCTGTCAGTGAAACAACCGTTTATCACAGATGATATCTCCACAAAAATGCAAAAAGGTGCAAATGTGGGATCTAAAAAAACAAAACTCAACAAAAAAACTGCACAAGCTCAGACACCGTTCAGTGACCCATTTAAACTACTCATCCAACACAATAATTTACTGTCATGATCACAGGTAAAATACTGTGCCACAAATGGCTGGTAATTTTAATTGCTATTATTACTCGTTGTTGCTGCCATTTAAAGGCCTTATATCATGGCCAATCAAGCTTTTGTTAAAGTAAAAGAGGTTGACATTCTATAAAAACGTTTAAAAAAATCATACGTGAAAAAACACGTTATGCAGGAGGTGAATTATAAATGAACAGATGATTTCCATCCAGACAGTTTACACGTTACTCATCGTTTACTGCGTCACCACTTCACTTCTTTATTTTACTCTCAAAGAATGCTTACACACAGTTCTAAAAACTATGGCTTCATTTCTCAAAACACACACACACACACAAGATTGCACAAGCGAACACTTGAACTCTTCTAAAATTTGCGTTTTTGCTTAGAAACTCTACACACAACATTTACGCATTTGACAGATGCTTTTATCCGAAGTGACTAACATTGCATTTCAAGGTACACATTTACATTCTTATCAGTTCTTGCTTTCCCTGGGAATCAAACCCATGACCTTGGCGTTGCAAGCGCCGACGCTCTACTGTATGAGCCACAGGAAAGCATAATCATTAAACAATTAGCCATACTCGCCAAACTACACACAGATATGACACTGACCTGAATCAGTACTGAACTGACTTCAGCTGAATAATGACACTATTGGCTCGTTAGAACGGCTTACCAGCAGAATCTGATTTTTGTTACTATTGTGAAGCTGCTGTGAAACAATCTAAAACAGTTCCAGTGCTTGATTCTGATTGGTCAATAGCTGTTTTTATTGTCATTAGCTTGAAAATGTCGTCTTCTGTCATGATTCGAGCGTTTGAAAACAACATTTATGAGACAGTTCTTGTCAGCTTGGCAAACTTGATGTTTCCCCAATTTTTTTTTTTTTTTTTAGTTTAGAAAGATCGGAGTTGCACTCGCATGGCGTTTCAAAGATGGCCGCCGAGTGAAATGACTTGTCTTAAAGGTGCTTTGGTTTTATTCACGATAAAACAGGCTATGACCGCTTCACCCCACCCCACTACACAACAACACCCCTAGCAACCACTCTTAGCAACTTAACCCATTTGTGCCCAAATTTTTCTGAATTGTTTCATGCATATAGTCGTGTTAATAGTGTCCTATGTGAACGTGTTCTGCATTTATTTTCCACAGTTTTTTTTTTCCTTTTATTTCTTGAAAATCGTATTTGAATGTGCGGCAACTATAGTTGCCAGTGCGGGGAAAATATATTGTTTGCACCCCCTCTATGTCAAATATGAATAGGAGGAGAACATTTGGCATCCATCTCAAAATAACTGCTTTCAACAGATCAATCTTTATTCATAAACAAATTTATTATTTATAAAAGTCGAAGAACATTTGATGCGAACCCAAAAAAGCTGCATCTAGCTTATAATCTCTTGAATATGAAAACAAAACAAACAACAAATCCATTTGTCTTAAAGTGGTGGAACATAGTGCAGAACAAAGTGCAGCCATAGGGCATTGTGTATCAAAAAGTTAAATGAAAATAATTAAATACAAATAAACAGAATGAAGAAAAAATTATATCTATATAACAAACAAAATAAAACAAATAACAAAATGGCAAAAAACAAAAATATCAGTGCATACAGACAATTTATGAAGAGTAGAGATGTAATTTAAAGGGTTGAGTCTAAACAAGACCAATAACCTTGATTTATTAACCTATTAACACAGTATACCCAATTTTACCATGATAAATGTAACTATAGTTGCCGCTTGGACTTTTGACTAAGTATATAAAAAACTATAGATCTCTTGTTAGATTTGTTTTGTTTGGATGATTCTAGAGACCTTCATGATTATGTAGATATATATAGGCTAGCCTATGTCAACAAAAAATATTCATTAGTAAAATGAAAATGACCTTTTTTTGGGAGGGTTTGCCTTCACCGTAATTCCTGGAAGCAGGAGTAGGGAGTTGACAGCCTCATTGAGTGAATGAATACCTTTTTTTTTTTTTCTTGAAATCCTTTATTTGGTTGTTTGCTTGCATGTCATTGAGACATAAATCATGGATAACATCTATAAAAATACTTACAAAAAGAAAACGTCAACTATACACTGCAGCAACTATAGTTGCAGATGGGCTTAAATGGGTTAAACATAATAGATCTCATTGAAGCTAAAAGACTAGAGTATTGTAAGAGATCAAGTAAGTCAGTGTACCTGCATTTACAGTAGCCTAGATATAGCATTTTCCTTCAGGTCAGTCTGCAGCGATATCTTGTCCTTTTAACAGTTACACAAGTCCTAACTACACGCGATAAAAGGTTATTTTCCATGTTAATCAGAGTGTTTGTCCTAACCAGCCGCGACGGCGACACGCGACGATTCTGTTTTAGAAACGGTTTCTATTTTTCTGCGACGTCGCGCTGGAACAACAAACACAAAGTGTGGCAATGATAATCTCAGGTGCTATTTATGTGCTTTATCTGATCTTAAAAGCATGCACTGTGACTTTGAATATCATTTAGTGCTCCAGCTTTGTAGCTGTAAAAGCAACAAAGGATAATTCACCTCAGATCTTGAAATTGACAAATGAAAACAAGAACGTTCAAACTGTGAACAAACAAGTGTATTCTTTGACAAAGATTGTTTTAGTAACTCAGTAGCCTATGTATTTTTATTAATGGTGTAATATTTGCGCATTTGATTATGTAGCCACTTAGGCCTATCCATTTTCTTGCGAGTGCCGTCAAGATTACTCTTCGGTACTCACTCGCCGCGAGACTCCGCCCACATTATTTGTCGCTGGAATCTTATCGAATCGCGTCTGGTTAGGACACGGTGTTAAGGGGTTTTCCCGCGCCCAATATGCTAATCATTGATCAGTTGCGTCTTGCTTCTCCGTGTTCAATATAAAAGTCTTCTCTACTAACTGACTCACTCATAAAGACCGTCTTTGTCGCCGTCTAATGGCGAAATAATGAAACTTCTGTTGCTGTTGCTGACTATTTTTTTTTTTTTTTTGCTTTAATATTTGTATTGTGTGGTAACCGTTTTATAAAAGCAATAAGGTTTTTGCTTACATATATTTACACTATAAACAGAAATGAAAGGGGGTAAAAATTATTTCTCTCTTTCAAACGACGACACTGAGTTTTGATTTCTAAGTGAACAAATGTTTGACTGGTCGTTCGCTGTAGGTCATCAGGAAATGAGTGTGGCTTTTAAATGGCAGTGTTTTCCAAAAGAAACAAAAGAGCTGTTAGTTTTGAATGATGTCTAATGTTGAGAACTGTGTTTTGAGTTTTGTAAAAAGTTTGTTTTACAACTGCAAACGTTTAAAGTGTATAATGTGCTTGTAGTTTTGCAGACTTGGTGTGAAGATTCTGTACATGAGTTAATGATTTCACTCATGTTTCACTCCAGTTTAACAGGACGTTACTGAATTTAGTCATAGTGTAGGAATGCACACATCCAGCAGTGACCCAGATATATGTGTGTGTGTGTGTGTGTGTGTGTGTGTGTGTGTGTGTGTGTGTGTGTGTGCGTGTGCCTTATGTCATCTCACAGTCCTGCATTTACTGCCTTTCTAGCAGTTGTGTATAATGATGTTGATGTATTATGGGATGTTTTGGAGATGTCTGTTTACTGCACTGGAAATGAATCCTGTTCTGCACATCATACACAAACACATTTTGCATCAGTTAACCTGAATTATTCATTATCATCTACATATCATAGACATGAAGTCTGTCTGTTCTGTTTTCCCCCTTTTAAAGTCTGAAACAAGTCATCTATGCAGAAACTGTTTGATTTCATTTGTTTTTGCTGCACTTTTGTATGCTGCACCATTTATACAGTATGAAATATGTGAAAATAAAAACTTTGTATTATACTGAATAAAATGTGAGTGGTGTACACATCTGTCACTCATGGATGTAACGGAGTGTGAAAAGTCAAGACTGAGGGTCCTATTTTAACGATATAAGCTCATGGTCTAAAGCAGGGGTTCCCAACCTTTTTTTGTGCCAGGGACCAGCATATTCATAAAAAAAATTCCAGGGACCAGTTGTCAATTTTAATGCCTCAATTTTAAGATGCATCGTTTAGAACATATCACTGTGTAAAACAGTAACAGCCTATCATTTATTTGCATATAATGAACTAGGTGGCAACAAAGGCTACTTGTATGAATATACCAATCTTTTTAAACTTTCAGACCGGTTCACAAAATGTTTCCCTTTTCTGCCATACAATTAGGTCTACTTCAAAAGCAACTCACACAGCACTCACTCACTAGCAGGTGGCAGTAATGGCAAATTGTATGAAAATACCAGTCCATTTGTCCTGTCAAATCTCTCCAGAACCACTAAAGACAATCACTTCAACAGCAACTTAGTGTTTTCACTCACCAAAAGGTGACAACAAAGGCTAATTGTATGAAAATAAGAGCCAGTTTCAACAGTCAGGCAGTTTCAGAATACAATAGCAAACACATAACTTAGTGATTTCAGCCAATCATTTTTAAAAGTATAAAATTAGAGATTAAGCTTTAACCTTTAACAAAAAATACCAGACCAGACCAATGAGAACAAAACTATTTTAATGTGAGCATGAACTGCTTATTGATATTACTATATTTGTAGCTGTGCACAAGACAAGCTGTTCTTCCTGAGCATCCATAAAAAACATATGCATCCAAAACAATGCACACAAATTCCAGGATACAATAAAACGAAATTTAAAAAGGTCTGCTTCACAAATATGAACGAAAACCAGCTTACAGTTTTTCACCATAAATAACACACAACGGATTTGGCGCCACGGAATCGCCTGTTGTCGTAAATCCATACCTAATGTATGAGGTATCGTATTTATGAAGCTTGACTTTCTCTCTCTCTCTCTCTCGCTATTTTCGAGTTGGTCATCGCCTTTCCTTTTACTGGAACTGTCCGCAATGAAATTAGCCATTGAAAAAAAATATCGCGGCCCGCTCATCTCTCCACATACTTCTCTGTCACTTCAGGTGCACCGCGCTTTTTTGCAGTCCGTTCGTTCAGATACGACGCGTTGCTAAGCAATCGCAAGGCGCTCAAAGAAACACATTTTAATCTATTTATTGTTTATGTTTTGGATTAAATAACATGACGTCATAGCACTTAAAAAAGCATTTAAAAAAGACAATTATTATTATTATAAAAAAAGAAAAAAGAAAAAAGAAAAAAAGAAACATTATTCTGGGAATATTTCAAGGCCCGGTACACTGACCGGCACCGGTCCGGGGACCGGGGGTTGGGAATCACTGGTCTAAAGCACACGGCTCAAGTGCACTTAGTGTCCGAATCCACTTTTGCGAGTTTAACGATGGGGAAAAAGGTCGGCGGTCCCGGCGCATGGTCTAAAAGGGTCGTCCCCAGAGGTGGAAAGTAACTAATTACAAATACTTTCGTTACAGTACTTGAGTAGATTTTTAATTTTTTTCTACTTTCTTGAGTATAATTAAATTGTACTTTTACTTGACTAGAAAAAAAATAAAGTATTCAACTTCGCTACGTTTATTTTTCACCAAAAGTACAAAGTAGGCTACTTTCACAAAGGTGCCGACGGAGCAACAGCAAGCTGACATTTGACAGACACTATTCAAACTACTGCGGTGGAGCACTGCGCTTCAGCCAATAACAGACAGATCTGAATCGCTTCAGCCAATAACAGACACAGGTCTGACTCGGGTGCAAAACCAATCAAAACTTCCAGTTCGCCTGGGGGACGGGGCGTTCAAAGCGCGCTTTGACATTCAATCACTGGCGCTCGTGTTTTGAATCGGCAATGGACAATGTTGATGATGGTGACACAATTTCAAAAAACATCAATGTGATTGTGGATGCTGGCCAGGAGCTGGTGTCGTATGTGAGAGGAATAATTGAAGGTGTGGAGGTTCAGATCTTAGTGGACTCTGGTTCCAGTGTATCTCTCATGAGTGCCGATTTCCGTAGGTCAATTCCAAGCGTGCCACACAAGCCCTGAAAAGTGAAGCCAAAACGTCTCGATCGCCGCCCGGTGACTGGTCCTAGTATAGGTCATAAGCCCCGCCTCCCTGTGTTATTCAACGGGACGTGAGACCAACTAAACAATTAAATTACACTTCAAATATCTTTTTTCCAAAGGTGGTTTCTTTCATTTGTTCTCATTTTTATCACGCTGATGTAAGTTCAAGTGTCTGTTTCAAAAATAAGTTGGTTTTTAGTTAGTTACGTGATGCTATAAAAAAGGTGGTGTAACGTCATGATTGACAGCTGTGATTGACAGGTTCTCTGAGCGAAGTAGTCACTGAAGCACCAACGGACATTTTTTTCGGGAACTTCGGAGGACTGATGAGATTGTATTTACTTTATTTTAACAAGCCTCTTGTCGTACTGCAATCAATTAAAAAAAAAGTGCACTCAGGGAGAGTGCATTCTGCGAGAGTGAGGACGGGGCCTTGATTTCGCGGCTTTACTTCCTGCTCACTTCTGTGCAGGTCTGGTCCCGAGATCACTACTGCGCAGACTCAAGTCCAAAGATGTCAGCGCCATATCGAGACACCGGCGGCTTCAGTTCTCACCAATGGAAGAGAGCGAAGGGGCATCGTCCATCTTTTTTTATAGTCTATGGTCAATTCCTGCTCTGCTGCCCTGCTGCTCTGCTGCTGCATTGCATTGGTTTGCGTCTGTAAGCTTCGTATCTTTCTGTTTTAATCATTATTTACAATCATTCCGTGTTATTTATACTGCTAAATATAACTTAATCAACATCACACATTAACCTGACATCGCTAGCTTCAATCTAAATCTTTATTGCTAGCACAACACGCTTGAAATTCACTAGCCTGTTAGGGTAGGCTACCATCCGTGCGCTCTTTATTTATTATTTATTCTCTAGCGTGCCCACGCCTTCCGTTAGTTTTTTATTTATTTATTTATTCTCTAGCGTGCTCGCGCCTTCCGTGCGCTCTTTATTTATTTTTTTTATTTTTTTCTCTCGCGCCTTTTACGAGTTCATCAAAAAACTGTGGTGAGTATCAGTAAACAAAGTCATGTCATCTTCTCCTCTTATTGTCACCTGCACCTCATGTAACATGTATAGCATAGCCTTCTCTGTCAGCACAGGATTTACATGTGATAAATGCAGGGAGATTGTAAAGCTGACGGAGAAGACTCTGTTAAGTCTTCTTCGTCGGTTAGGAACCTGGGTGTGCTCTTTGATACCAATCTTTAATTTGAAAGTCACGTGTCTAGTATCTGTAAAACCGCATTTTTCCATCTTAAAAATATATCTAAATTACGCCATATGCTCTCATTGACAAATGCGGAACAGTTAGTTCATGCGTTCATGACCTCAAGGCTAGATTATTGTAATGCTCTACTGGGTGGTTGCCCTGCACACTTAAAGGCGATAAAAAATGATATTTAAGCCATTATTTACTCACCCTCAAGCCGTTCGAGATGCATATGTCAATCAGAGATGGTTGCTGGCATATGACGTAAGACGTAGCGTAGGAAGCGTCGTGACGTAGAACGAACGTGACAGCGCAGCCAGAGAGCAGAGCAAAACAAAACTCAACGTTCGTTCTACGTCACGACGCTTTCCATCTCTGTGAACGCGCACCGACCGCCACCGGAAGCCAGTTATTTTAGTTTATAAAGTTTTAAATATGTATATTTTTACGACAAAACCGCACGGATTACCCTCAGAAGGCCTTCGTTTATCCCCCTGGAGCCGGATGGATTATTTTTGAGAAGGATGCATGTACATTTTCGAACGTGAATCAGCTGGACCCCATTGCCTCACATTATAACCACTGAAAGATCTAAGACATTTTCTAAAATAACTGAAAATGTGTTCGTCTGAAAAAAGATTTACATATGCATCTCGAACGGCTTGAGGGTGAGTAAATCATGGCTTAAATATCATTTTTGGGCGAACTATCCCTTTAATAAACAAACTACAGCTGGTTCAAAACGCAGCAGCTCGAGTTCTTACCAGAACTAGGAAGTATGACCATATTAGCCCGGTTCTGTCAACACTGCATTGGCTCCCTATTAAACATCGCATAAATTTTAAAATATTGCTGATTACTTACAAAGCACTAAATGGTCTAGCTCCGCAGTACTTGAGCGAGCTCTTAACACATTATAGTCCTTCACGTCTATTGCGATCTCAAAATTCCGGCCAGTTAATAATACCTAGAATATCAAAATCGACTGCTGGCGGTAGATCCTTCTCCTATTTAGCACCAAAACTTTGGAACAATCTTCCTAACATTGTCCGGGAAGCAGACACACTCTGTCAGTTCAAAGCTAGACTAAAAACACATCTTTTTGACCTAGCATACACATAACACATTATAGACTTCTATAATTCCATATTAGGCTGCATAGATTAGGCCAGCCGGAACCGGGAACACTTCCCATAAATCCTGATGTACTCGTTACATCATAAGAAGAATGGCGTCTACGCTAATATTAGTCTCTCTGTTTATACCGAGGTTTACCGCAGTCCGTCGGATCCAGGCCGTATCCAGATCTGAAGAAGGAGCAGCGCCTGGACAACGCAGTCCTGAAGTTTCAACAAGACTCTCCGTTTCCTGAAGTGAGGTGGACCTCGGCCGTATCCAGATCAGATGGTGGATCTGCACCTGGACCTAACCATGACGCATCCTGAAGTGCCAGCCTCATCAGCCCTGTGAAGGCCTCATCGACATGACCAATCTGACTTCTGACCTGTAACGCTGCCTGGATTATAATCATACACTGTTCGCTTGTTGGCCAGAGGAGAATTGGCCCCCGACTGAGCCTGAGTTCTCCCAAGGTTTCTCCCAAGAGTTCTCAGAGCCTGACTCCACCCACTGTCAATATTTGAAAAATGCTAGAAAAGTGGGCAGACCCCAGCAGAGATAGAGGGGACGAACCATGAGCGTGCACCTGAGACCTGCTGTCAGACTCTCTAAAATGGAGAGTGACTCACAGGGTCGCAAGACGACGTAAAGTACATGCATCTGATGAGTTTTATCAAAGCCCGTCATTCTCTGGTTTTATCGAGTTGATGTCAATAGCGCGCGCTCTCTATAGGCATATTCATATTTTGCCGCTATGTGAAAAAATCCTGCAAAATGCGCCGACGCGTTTGTCGACCCCAGAGGATTAACTTTAGCCTAACCATAAATTGTGATTAAAATATATATGATCACTCACATCAAGACGCCGCTGCGGTGGTGGAGTCCATGCAGGAGGAGTGGCGTTTGGCACTGCGTCGCTTTTCAGCGCGAGCTGTGTGGAGAAGCCCATTTCCACCTCTATTGTGTTGGAGAAGCAATCCCGCGTAAAATGCAGGTTTCACACTCACGGTCTTCCAGGCCAAGTGCATGCAAACACTGGCGCCTAATTTCCAAGTCTGCTGGAAAGCTATGCAGTCCAGCAGTGCTGTTGCAACCAGCAACACTACACCTACGTACCCTCCTGCCCACTGTACAATACAGATAAATCTACGCTAGCTCATACCAAGGGCGTGGTGAGCTCGTACCAGGGGCGTGGTGAGCTGGAACCTGCTTACGTCACCTGCCACCGCTTACGTCACTTGCCACCGCAACATCCAATAGGAAAATTCAACTGCAGTAGCCACCGTTCAACCTTAAGAGGGCAGCACTCAGACGTTTTTACACCATATATTGTCAAATTAAAACACTTTATACCCAAATGTAAAAAAAGTTACTCGAATCAATGAACAGCACTAATAAAGCCTCATTCTTACAGATCATTAACTAAAAAAAGTTGGTTTAGGGTTTAGTCACCCTTTAATATTCAACAATATTATTGATCTGCCTTATTATGGGTGGACGATGATGAAATTTTCTTCTAGAAACAAACTTTGTTGTATTATTTTCATGTTATCAATGTGAAGCTGCTTTGATACAATCTGTATTGTAAAAAGCGCTATATAAATAAAGGTGACTTGACTTGACTTCTAACACTTCGTAATCGGCCATTGAAAAAGGACTATGTGTCAGCCCGTGCTGTGAATGGACAAATGCTAGATACACTCGGCACCATCACAGTAACATTTCAGCTGGGAACTGAGTCGTGGCAGCATGTGTTTCATGTGCTAAGAGAAACCACACAGACTGTGTTGCTGGGCTGGGACTTTTTGTTGAGGAACCATGCTTTACTGGACCTCGGCCGTGCTAATCTACAACTGTGGGACATCTCAGTTCCTCTCCTTACCAGCAAAGATTTTGGTCCACTGTGCTGCAACGTGTCGCTGGCCACCGCTATGAACTTGCCACCCCTCAGTGAGTCAGTTGTGGCAGTTAAAGTGTGTACACCCAACGCAGCCCATTTGGCGAATGACTTTGTTGGCTATCTGGAACCCAATGTGGCGGATTCTTCCGGTCTCGTGGTTGCTCACACAGTTGCCATGGTTCACAACGGACTGACAAAAGCTTGGGTTTTGAATCCTACTGGACAGGACATTTCATTGAAACAAGGTATGCACCTGGGTGAGTTTTACACAGTTGATGACTCAGTTGTTCAGCTGCTTCATGCTCCGGTTGACGTAGCTGCAGCGACCTTTTCCAGGGTCACGCCTCCTGTGTCGTTGGATGAGTCACCTATTTCTGAATCTGAGAGAGCTGCGCTTTCAGCATTACAGTTGGAATACAATGACATCTTCAGCTCCTCCAAACGGAATTCCAGTAGATGTACACTAGTAAAACATCACATCAGAACTGGTGAGCAGACTCCTATCAAACAGCGTGCATATCGTGTTTCCCCTGAAAAACGTGCTGAGATAGAGAAACAAGTGGCTGGCCTGTTAGAAGATGGAGTCATTGAGGAGAGCTGTAGTCCCTAGGCGTCACCAGTTGTTTTGGTGAAAAAGAAGTGTGGCACATGGCGTTTTTGTGTAGACTACAGGCGATTAAACAGTTTGACTATTAAAGACTCTCATCCTCTACCCCGTGTGGATGACACACTGGACGCGTTATCGGGCAAAGTGTGGTTCAGCACGCTAGATTTTTCTAACGGTTACTGGCAAGTGGAAGTTGCTGAAGAGGACTGAGAAAAGACGGCCTTTACAACGGGACAGGGCCTCTATCAGTGGCGGTCCATGCCGATGGGCCTATCCAACGCCCCCGCCACATTTCAACGCTTAATGGAGCTTGTCCTCAGAGGGCTCCCGTGGCACCAGGCAAATGTCACCTTGCCAAAGATCACGTGGTCTTTCTTGGCCATGTCGTTTCTCGAACCGGTCTTCAACCTGATCCAAAGAACACAGAGAAAGTTTTGAACTGGCCAATTCCCTGTTCTCCTTCTGAGGGGAGAGCCTTTGTGGGACTGTGTTCCTATTACAGATGATTTGTCAAGGATTTTTCTAAACTCGCTGCTCCACTAAACCATCTCGTCGGGAAAAATATGCCCTTAGTGTGGAATGCTGTGTGCGACAAATCATTTAACCTTTTGAAAAGTGTGTTGTCATCCGATCCTGTAGTGGTATTGCCTGACTTCAGTGTGCCTTTTAAAATCTACACTGATGCATCCAACCTGGCCGTCGGTGCAATTCTTGCCCAGGACAGAGATGGACTTGAACATGTGGTCGCATACGCCAGCCAGGCATTGAATTTCACACAAAGGCGTTGGTCCACCTTTGATCGTGAGTTGTGGGCTATTGTGTGGGCAGTAAGGGAATTCAAGCATTACATTGGACTTGCCTCATTTACCATTATCACAGACCATCGACCACTCTTGGCACTTCAGCGTATATCCATTGATGATGATCCAACAGGAAGAAGAGGGAGGTGGATTCTGGAGATTGATCCATTGAATTGGGTCATTGTACACAAAGATGGAAAAAACCATAAGAATGCGGACGGGCTTTCTCGCCGCCCTGAGACACCTGGCCCTAATGAGGCAGAGGCCAGTGTTAAAGAGGTACTGGAAGTGAAAGTGGTGAGTAACATTCCATGTTCCTCTGAAGACACTGATTCGGCAGGAGATGCGACTACTGTCAACTCGCATGACAATTCAGACTGCATGTCCTCCATGAATGTTTTGTCACACAGCTTATCAGACATTAGGGCAATGCAACATGCTGACCCTGATATTAAGACTGTGTTGAGCTGGGTGATGCAATCCCAAAGACCATCCAGGAGAAAACTTCAAGAAGCTTCTCAGTGCTTGCGGAAGCTTTGGACTGAATTCAACCGTCTTTCTATAATTGATGGACTGTTATGCCGATCAGTTTTCTGTCCCCTCACAAGTTGCCCTGTAGTCCAAATGGTTGTACCCTCTGCTCTAATATTGGATATTCTTTTGCAGCTGCATGGGGCCCCAGCTTCTACCCATTTCTCTTCGGAGCGTGTGTGGGAACGGGCGAGACAATTTTGTTACTGGCCTTCTATGTACAGGGACATCAAAGCATGGTGTGAGCAGTGCAAGGCGTGTCGGACACGGCGCAGTCCGGTTCCAGCCCCCTGTGCACCAATGGGGTGGTCCCAGTCAGTACGGCCATTTGAAAGAGTGGCTATAGACATCTTAGAGCTGCCTGTGACTTCAAAAGGAAACCGGTATGTGTTGGTTGTTGAGGACTACTTCACCAAATTTGTCAACCTGTATGCTTTGCTTAATCAGATAGCACAGACAGTAGCACGTTGTCTGTTTGAGGACTATGTTCTTATTCATGGCGTTCCAGAGACTTTGCATTCGGACCAGGGTCGTCAGTTTGAGGCGGAGGTGGTTCAGAATCTCTGTCATCTGCTGAGCTTTAAAAAGACACGCACCACTCCCTACCATCCGCAGTCGGACGGTATGGTTGAATGATTTAATCGGACCCTGATTGATCAACTGGCTAAGACTCTTTTGACCTATGGAGGGGAATGGGACGATTATGTGAAACATGTGGCTTTCGTTTACAACACAATGACTCACTCCAGCACTCGTTTCACACCTTACTTCTTGACCCATGGTCGGGAAGCACTGGTCCCTGCTGATGTACTGTTACCCACCCGTGCTCTTGTTCCTCAGATGTCAGCATCACATGCTGAGTTTGTTTCCAAATTGCTGACAGAACTGAACTCTGCCTTTAGCAGTGCACGGATGCACAGTGAGGCAGCTCACGACCGTCAAATACTGTACCATGATGTTGGATTGTTGGACTCTTTCCATGGAGTCAGGAGTTTCTGGTGGAGAGGAGTGTGTTTTCCCCAGAAAGAACTGAGTACTTTGTCTGACTCACCATGTTCAGTTAAGGGGTCTGAGCAAATCATGAGTAGGACTGGGAGAGTTCATAGACCTCCGGGCCATTTGAACGATTATGTTTTGTATTAAAGTAACTGTATACCTATGTGTATGGGAGAGTGCAAGTTTGAATTTGTTCTATTGTAGAGCCTGTTGTAACTGTCCAAAAAAACAAAAAACAAGTGTATTCTATTAATAGGCTTGTTGCAGTAACAGTAATGTGCTATGTACTCTGTTTTGTGTTTCATTGTACACAGCTGTTTATTGTTTATGACGGTTGATGTTATTATTCTGAAACATAAACGGGGACGTTTATTTTGTGAGGGGGGGACGTATGTAACAGACTTTTTTGAATTCTGTTATGATGCACTAATTCTGGAAGTACTGGTGCTCATGTATATGTGTGTATGCAATGTATTTTTCCCCTCGGGGCTTGCCGTAGATAGGCATGGGTCCTGCGCACTTGGTACTGGAGTGTCGCAGGTTTTTGGAGTTGGTGATCTGAGGTGTTGTATAGTAAAATGGAGAAGAGTTCAAACTGCTATCATTTATTGTTTTCTTATTTCTGAGTGTTAGGCGAACCCTGTATGAAACTCAACAAGCATTTAATTTAACATGTTAACCATATCCCACTTAATTTTTTACATTTTTTACTGGCACTTTTTTATTTTTTATTTTTTTATACACCATTAAAAACTGATGTTGAGCTGGGGGGCTATAAGCAAACCCACACCAGCCCGCCGCCTCTCACTATGGGCAACCAAGAGTGGTAAAGAGTCCATCCTCTCTTAAGGAGTGTGGTTCCAGAGCCCAAGCCGTGCGTGGAGGTGATCCCGACTATCTCTAGTCGGAACCTCTGAACCTCACGCACAATCTCAGGCTCCTTCCCCGCCAGAGAGGTTGTCGAGGCCCACGCCTTCGACTGCTGCCCGATCCACTAAGCACCGGCCCCTTACGGTCCCTCCTACAGGTGGTGAGCCCACGGGAGGGCGGCCCCACGTCGCTCCTTCGGGCTGAGCCCGGCCAGACCCCATGGGGGGAGGCCCGGCCACCAGGCGCTCGCATACGAGCCCCAACCCCGGGCCTGGCTCCAGGGTGGGGCCCCGGCTGCGCCATGCCAGGCGACGTCACTGTCCTCGAATTTATTGGCATCATAAAGGGTTTTTGAACCGCTCTTAGTCTGACCCGTCACCTAGGACCTGTTTGCCTTGGGAGACCCTACCAGGGGCATATAGCCCCAGACAACATAGCTCCTAGGTTCATTCGGGCACTCAAACCCCTCCACCACGGTAAGGTGGCAGTTCAAGGAGGGGTAAGGACATCATGTTAACTTTAAATCAGAAATGTTTCTGGAAGAATTTCTGCACCACTAGTGTTACCAAACGGGTTTCCAAAACACTTGCCAACCATTGGTCAAACACAGAAATAGTCCCGCCCCCAAACTCATGTGATTGGCTGAGTTAGATGACATTTTGTGGCGGTTAATGTTTTAAATGAGTGTTTGACAGTCTCTTCAATGAAAGCTTGTTGTTTCCGCCACAATATGAAAAATAAAAAGGTAATTGCGACTTTTTATCTCACTATTCTGACTTTTGTTCTCACAAAAGAGAGTTGGAACTGCGAGAAAGTACGAATTTTGAGATATTAAATCGCAATTATCATACTTGTCTTTCAGTAATTAATGATACACTTCTACGTTAATGATACGATCTATAAAAGCATGTACAACAATACATTAAGTAGTGGAGAAATTCCTTCTTGTTGAGTCATTCTCCCACAGTTAATGTTCAAGCACAAAACTATTCAATGGCTGTTATTTTTTCTCATTAATATTTGTCTGGGCAGTTTCGATGTGTTTGTGACTAATTCACTATGTTGAAATACCCCACCGAGACACAACAGCCTCTAAACCACGAGATTCTTAGGAAATTATCCTAATTAACATTATCCTCATCATCACCCTTCAGCATTTCATTAGGCTTAAATATGGACAAAAAAAACAGCTTTAATATATCACTCAGAGCCTATAAACATTTACAGGTATGTTATGAATCATCCCTGGAGAATTAATGACACATGGTTCATATTTCACGTTTCGGGTCTTCTATCAATATTTGGCACAGACATGCAGAAGTGAAACTCACCAAAAGTAAGTTTGTTCTCCAAACTGCCATTGTATCAGTAAGGTTAGCCAACAGCCAGATGTGTTTATCAGTTTCACAACATGTTTGTTTGAGAGACAAATAACACTACTAAGACTAAACACACAGAAAAAAAAGTAGTTTTTCTGGAACAGTGGGTCTTAATGAGAACATTGTGTGCGGGGAAATTGTAGGCCTATTCAAAAGTGCTCAAGCGTACAGCAGGTTTTATGTTTTATTTAACGCTATGTTTAAAGCTTGATTTTGACAGTGACAGGGTGTGGAACTGATCGAGCCAACTAACAGTCTGGAGAGATTCTGGCAGATCTACAAACATCCTCATATTAAGGAATGTTGCGCAATAATCGTTTCCTTCCTCAGCATTTCACCTCCTTATTTTTCACAAAACTCACATGCTGAAAAACAAACTATCATATGCATGTAAGCAAGCATAATATAACTTCATATGTATGCACATAAGCAGGATTCTCACGGATATAAGCACACAAACACATGCACATATTTTCATCAAAGTCTTGACTGCTATCAGTCTTTAGACTAAACAGGTTATATTTGTGTTGTGGTTAGAGATTTTTGTTTCGGTCCAAATACCACTGTTACTAGTAAGTCATAATTTGTTTTGGTGTCAAACAAGAAAAGCTTGAAATGAGCTTGAAGGATCTCCTATAAATGCATTATGATTTTACAGTTGCAATGACTTTACTGATAATAAGTTTAGTTGACGAGTCCTGAGGGCTCTGATACGGGTGATAAAGACTCAAAGACTGGTGGGAAACAGCTCAGATTTCTTAAATAGTCCACTGAATGTGTTTTAAATACCTAATAATCAGGTTTATATCAATAAATCCCTATCTGAATATTGCTTGTTCCATAGATAGTCATATTTGAACCATGTTCATTTTTGAATACATTTAATTGCAATCTGAATAAATGCATTTTGGAAGTATTTGGCCGGGAGCCAGGTCCACTCCTCAGGATGTTTTTTGCTACCTTTTTTCACTATTATTTCCTATTATCTTATACCTTGGGCCATCACAAGTTGATAATGACCACCCCCAACTCAGCCCCGTTTGGTCTCAGGGGCCAAAAAACACCCTTTTTGGGAAAAGCTTTTGGCGGAATGATATAATTGTGAATATTAAGGTACTGTAGCTACATAAATGGCCATATAACCCTAAAATGTTGTGTGGTGTATCCTGACACACAGGGGAAACTAGCAGAAAAAGATTCTGGGCATTGCTGCCTTTTTTGCTGTCAAATATCACCCTCAACATACCCCAAAAGACAAAAAAATGTCTGTCCGCCTGACAAAGTCATCAAAAGTGATCATTTTCAAGCATTGTATTATATATATCACTGCCTCAAATGTACATGAAAAACCTCCCAAGTTTATAAGCTTCAATTTAAGTCCAAGATGACCTTTCTGTCTAGAGGATTATAGCTGGTATAACCAAAGTTCTCCACTGTACCTCAAATCGGAGAAAACAGAACTTTCAAGCATTACCATTCCATATTGGATTAAGCATATTTTTTGCATATGAACAATGTCTTAAACAAGAGCTGAGACTTGACTTATGTACTGCTATACTGCATGAAAAGTGAGTAATGTTATACCCCTAGGTCAGGGCTATTCAATTAGCTTCATTCGAGGGCCGGATTATTAAATCGGAATGTTGAGGAGGGTCGGTGGGTTTAGCTTATTTAGTGAAACATTATTTATTACTTATTGAAACATAACAGTATCAATAAATAAGCTAAAGTAAACCTAAAAAAGTATTGTATTTACTTGGAAATGTGGTACCCATATATGAGTCTTTAATAAATAACTTATTTACAGCTATGTACAAAAATATAAATTATACAAGATCATAGCTATTGGTAAGAATTATTTTATTTATAATTATTATAGGCTTAAATGAAGATATTCTGACAGTGAGACTTGATAAACCATGCATGGCTACTCACTCACTACCACTGCAGACATCCCAAGTCTCCCGGAAGTTCCGGGAGTCTCCCGCATATTGATAGCGGCTCCCTGATACCCGCAAATGAGTTAAAATCTCCCGGAATCTAGAGCGAGCGAGCCAGAGCGCGCGTGCACAGCAGAGAGGGAGAGGGAGCGAGAGACCTTGCGTGTGTGCGTGTGTGCGCACGTAAGATAGAGAGCATCTGATTGGCCTGTTTCGGTAAATCAACCAATCAATTGTCAGTGTGGGCGGGTTTTATCTCTTCTCCCGAACCGAATTAATCAGTTCAGTGTATCTAGAAACAGGAGCGCCATGGCAACGAGAGAGTGCCACAAAAAAACATGCAAAAAACGAAAGTATAAGATACATTTTACGGCAGACTACATGAAAGTGTACCCCTGTCTTATAAGAGTAAAACATAATGATAGTCTTGCACGCTGTACAGTTTGTAACAGTGACTTCAGCAATGCCCATGGCGGGTTAAATGATTGTAAAAGAAATGCTGAGGTGAGTTCAACAAGTTTCATTTCATTCATGTGCATATTAGCCTATTCCTTAGACCTGTTTAAAGCTGCAATGGAATATAAATAAAAGCAGTTTACATGAATAGTATAAGCAGCTTATAAATAGTAAAAGTAATCTACAAATTGTAACATTATGAACAAATAAATGCATAGGCCTATAGCCTATATAAATTATGTATTATGCTTTTATATATTTTAGGGACAACAACTCTGTGGTGAAATGTCATATCCTTGTCCTCCTTCCAATTTTTTTTTTTTTTTTTTTTTTTGGGGGGGGGGGGTACCTCCCTGAAATGAACTTTTGTAGGTTGGGATGTCTGCCACTGTATAACAAAATGCCTAAACACAGGTAAAAACTATACACAAAATGAATTGCATATTCCTCTACCTAATTAATCTACTGCAATATAAATGACTATAAGATAGTATTCAGTATAAATATTCCACATTTATGCCCAAACCATAGTAAATTACTACAGTATTCATGGTAAGTGTTTGTAAAGGTGGTGATTAGGGGATTTAAAGTCTTTTAACTTCATTCATGGCACAATGTTTCTGCTGTTTACCTCATCAGTCGTGCTGGGAATGTTGAGGCTGTTTCATCTGCTTTAAAACTAGTTAAATCATCGAGTGATCTGTGGTTTGAAACAGAGGTGTGTCGAATTGAACCACTTCACACTGGATGTCGCAATGCTAGTGTCCAGAACCGGGAGTAAACGCAACTCCTTTAAGCTTGCGGTCCGTTATTCACTGGGCGGTGATGCGCAGTTCAAACTAAGTCAACTAAACTGCGAGTTGAACTGAAACTAAACTGAAAACAGCACTATTTGTTCTATATTTGTTGTTACTGACCGAGTTACTGAATATAGTGAGACTCAATTTCCACTGTAATGCAAAAACAACATAAAGACAATTGTTGAGCATCTTTTTATGAATGAAGGCCTGTATCACTGATATTAATATAGCTACTGATCTCTCGATGAAAATTATCCCCCCCCCCCCACAAATTTTAAACATTATTAGGCTTCAAAAATATAACAACTTTTAATTTAAGTGAACTTTAAACAATCCTCACTTAAACCCATTATAAATGTCATATTTACCTGTGCCTTTCCTGTCTAACAGGTACGAAATATACAGAAATTGAATAAGGTTATCAAATAAATTATAAATTACATATAGATTGATCCTTATTAAAGCTACAAATGTTCTTTAGTCAAGATCAGTGAGTGATTTTCTCTGTTCCCTGTTCTTTGGTTAACTTTACTGACAGAGAGAATTAGTGGCTGCTGTCACTTTAAGATCTGCCGCTGACAGGATCTCACGCATTTTATGTTCTTTCTCATTTACTCTTGACTTTTCTTTTCAGATTTTATTTAACTCATTTAAGACGCAGGGGCGGCGCTAGGGCTGGGCTAAGGGGGCTTAAAGGAGAAGTTCACTTTTAAAATGAAAATTCTGTCATCATATAATCACCCTCATGTTGTTTCAAACCTGTATGAATTTCTTTCTTCTGCTGAACAGAAAGGAAGATATTTAGAAGAATGTCAGTAACCAGACAGTTTTTGGGTCCCATTGACTTTCATAGTATATTTTTTTCCTACTTTAAAAGTGAACTTCTCCTTTAAGCCCCGAATGATTTTAGTAAAGCCCCGAATATTTTGTTACCTTGTCTTTCTCATAAAGCAAAACAATTAATCAGAAAAACAAATGTGAATAAGATTACAGCAGCCGCGATTACCTTATCATGAAAAGTGCATATTAAAAATTGTATTTATATTTTTCCATTTGCATTAAAGGCATTTACGACGTGTTTTGCAGCGTTGAGTATTGTAGCCAATCACAGACATGTCTGTTGAACGCATCGGCCAATCATAGGCGTTTAAATGAGTAGCTGTGCTGAAGATGTGTTTTGCGCGAGCTCACCGAGTTCTACACTTTCGCAAACCTGTCATTATTACTGGCAATAAACTTAAGATGCAAATAAGAAATTCACTGCAATATATTTGATATTCTTGATACTGCTCTGATGCGCTCCATTACGCACTGCTCTGTTTGTTGTTAGGATGACTAAAAGTTCAGTGGTCTAGCCATAGACAGTATATAAACTGGACACAGCAACCCCATAGGTTTCAACGGAGAAAAGTGAAGTCAATTAGAAGCTCTTCTTCCTGATGGCTGAGCGACTGCGCAGACTCACACTGAGCTTGACGACGTAGATGTGACGTGAGCAACCCGTCTGTCTTCTAGTAGCTGTGCCGAGAGAAATCAAAGGGAATCATTCCCTTCCGAAACTTGCAGAGACGGAGAGTGTGAGGAGGAGCTGTCCATGAGCTGGAGCAGGAGAAACTTTTGATAAGTATTCTGATTAATTATTTTGTCATTTTGCCTCCACGTCCCCCCGACTGCGCGTGAGCTTCTTCTCCTGTCCATACGGTAATCTCTCTACTGTGCGACAGAGAGTCGCGTGGTTATGACGCAATCGTTAGCCTATTTTTACAAAAACTGTTTCTACTGGGCCATAACGTAAGATACAAGGTAATGGAGCCTTTTATACATTGTCGTGTTTCTTTAGAAATAAATAATGGACAAATGGAGTCTTTAAACGTCTCAGATGTAAAGTTATTCGCTGTCAAAGTGACGCCAAAATGAATGGGAGTCAATGGAATGCAAACAGCAGGTGATGGTCCGCTAATCAATGACGGCGCCCGGGGAAGCTTCAGTGTTTTCCGAAACCCTGCCCCCCTGGTTCAAGCGCGAAAGAGAACTGGATTCTGGCACGCTGTGTGTGCGTTGTGTGCGTGTGTGTGCGTCAGGAGCGCTACCTGCTCATTAGAACTTTCAGTGAGCTATTTTTAGAGTGTGGACGCGACGTTCCTGGACGCGGCAGCGCGCATCGGCATAGGCTCTCTGTGTCCTGCTCCTCCGTGGCAATGACGAAAAAACAAATAATAAAAAAAGAATTTGAAAGTGGGGGGGACACAAACGGGATTTTGAAAAGTGGGGGGGACATGTTCAGATTTATTAAAGTGTGACTCTAGTGTGCAGTCTGTTATCAAAAAGCCAACCTTCAATAGAGTAAACGTTAGTAACCTTCTGTACAGGTAAACATTCTTTACAGCCAAATGGCGAAACGTCTCAGTTAGCCTACATATGGTAACCTCCCTCGTTCCCTGAGGGAGGGAACGGAGACGTACATCGTGACTGACTGATAGGAATCTTGCTAGTGAGGCCAATCTACTTCGAGTAAATCTAAAACGAGCCGATTGGCATGCAGTCATTTGCATCAGCTGTTAAGCCTCGCAGCGCAGGTATATAATGAGCATTTGGATAACATTGGGAAAGCATGCCCTTTCTATGGAAGGGGAACGCTGCGGAAGCCACTTTCTTCGAGGGAGTTATGTGGAAAAATACATATTGACTAGCCCGAAGGTTGTGCTGCATATGAATATTGGGTAACTTTGCCCAAGGGAAAGACACGGGGCTTCGATTAGGAGCAGCCGTGGAAGTATACACATATGGAATCCCCGTAGGGTCACACATCTGGAACCCAGCCTGACATCTGATCTCTGAAGGGAGTGGTAGGAACCTTGGGCACATAACCAGGCCGGGGTCTCAGTACAACATGGTTGTCACCCGGCCCGAACTATAAGCACGATTCGTCGACCGAAAATGCTTGCAGGCCCCCTGCCCTCTTGATTTGTCGGCCAGGCACAGCCAGAGATGGCGTTCCTGGACCACAAGTGTGGACATCGCACGACCCACTGAACGCGCGGTGACCTTCGTCGCACGAAGTGCGAGGTCCATTGCAGCACGAAGTTCCTGGAGAACTTGTGGGTCGTGACCACCCTCGTGCAGTGCCTTGGCCTGATGGACCTGCAGCAACCGGGAAGGGAGACGCGGTTCTCCGCGCCAAGTCGGAGTTAGGGCACTGGCGGGATACGCGTGTATCCCTTAGCCGCCCCGCCATCAAGGGTGGTGAGGGAGGAGGAGCCACCGGAACGGTTTCTGGCAGTAAAAGGTGCCATTCCGCGATCCCAGGTAACGGCCGCATTCACAGAAACACACAGATAGAATGTCATCTTCATAAAGACGCATTCCGTCTGTGTAAGCTCTTTTGGGGACTGCTCTCGTTAGTGCTGAAGCACGCAAGGGAGCGGTCACTGTGAACACAGACAGGAATGTGCACCTGTCTGTGCACTCTCTCTCCTCGCTGGTCTTACCAGCCGTGAAAACGGCCTTTGAGTGCTCTCAAGCGCACCTTACCAGCTGTCAGAACAGCTTTTGTTTGCTCAAGTCAAAACAAAAACAAAAAGAAAAGAAAGAGAGAGAAAAAAGACCGCTCGCGCTGCTGTGCTGTCACCCGCACCAGTGTGGAGAAGAAGCTTGCTCAGTTTCACAATCTCCTTGAAGATATGTAGAACACATCGAAGTGCTTGGCTCCGAAGCAAAAAACTGAAATGCAATCGCACCTGCTGCTCATTATATACCCGCCCTGCGGGGCTGAACAGCTGATGCAAATGATTGCATGCCAATGTGTATTGGCTCGTTTTAGTTTCACTTGAAGTAGATTGGCCTCTCTAGCGAGATTCCTATCAGTCGGTCACGACGTACATAGAGAGTGACACAGATAAGGGAACTAAAATACAGCTCAAATGTAAAATAGAAAACATTTATTTGGTTCTTAGATCTTTTTGCTGCTTATCCATGCTGTACTTCGAAGACTGGTCATGTTAGTGTATTGTATTAGTGTAGAATATAAATATTACTATATTACTAATCAGACTGACTTTATTTTCTGTCACACGTCTACAGAAGTTTTTATTGAGAATTAACAGAGGTTTAGATGTTGATGTCTTATTGAAATTTTTTTCGTTTGAGGTCACCATCATGGAGAGCAAGAAACAGATGATGATGATTTGACTGATGAAATCCATACGAATATAGATGAAGATGAGGAGGAAAATGATGATTGAGAGTTTATATTCTACACTAATACAATACACTAACATGACCAGTAGTCGAAGTACAGCATGGATAAGCAACAAAAAGATCTAAGAACCAAAGAAATATTTTCTATTTTATGTTTAAGCTGTATTTTAGTTTTGCCATTTGGCTGTTAAAGAATGTTTACCTGTACAGAAGGTTACTAACGTTTACTCTATTGAAGGTTGGCTTTTTGATAACAGACTGCACACTACACTGTAAAAACTAAAGGAGCCTCAAATATCCTGTCGGATACTCAAGGAACTTCAAAATGTAATTTAAGTGCCTCAAAGCTCTTTCTCCTATAGTAGGGTTACTGGAGGAGCATTGACAATCTTTGAGGTTCTTGCTGGAACTTATGGGATCCTTTAAGCACTTTGTATTTAGTTCAGAGGTTCTGGAGTCACCTTTTCATTACCATGAGACCTCGAAGTGCTTTGGGGGAAAATAGAGGAACTTGAATGCGATAAAAGGGTTATTGGAAGATCTTTTAACATTTAAGTGGTTCCTGGAAGATCTCTTATGTTAAAGCCAGCATCTGGAGGATCCCAATGGTTCAGTGAGGCCAGAATAAGATTATTATTATCCTATTATTATTATTATTATTATTATAGGCTACTTAAGTTTGATTCAGTATACATACCCAGGTGAAAAAGACATACTATTAAATGTATTAAAAATGTACTTGAGTGTGTTTTTAGTAGACCTACAATACAAATATACTTTAATGCATTTTTAATACATTTAACAGTAGCCTACGTCTTTTTCACTTGGGTAGCTTACATTTATTTAGTATAGGCCTATTTTATTAAGTAATTTAAACCTTAAACAACAACACTAAATAATACTAATATTAATAATATGAAGAAGAAGAACCCGGAGGAGAGAAGTTTTATTCTGTCACGAAACTGCTGCTGTTCCTCTGCTGTCGTCGCTTCAGTGATGCTCGCGCTGCTCGCGCGCAACAAAGCTCAGCTGATCGACGTCATCGGGTTTGAAAGTAACGGCTCGTCGGCTCCCCTCATCAAAGCTTCCGCCGTTTGTTCGGTTCTCCGTTACAAGGTTTGTAAACTCGCCAAATAAATATAAATACAGAGTCTACTCACTATATATTCAAACACACACATATATATATAAAATAAATGTATTATACATTACTACAGTTTTTACAGTGTTTACCACTCGTTTATTGCACAGTATCTGGTATGAAGGTTTTAGCCGCGATGCTAACTAACTTAACTGTTACGTTGATCTAATGAACAAATGCAGATTATTGACTTATTGTGTTAGATTGATTTAGTCATTCAATTCAACATATTCTGTACAAATTGCTGATATAGCCTAACTAATTTAGCTGATTCCTGCTGTTGTCATTGGCGTTTGTTATGAATAACAAAAGCAGGTTAATATAGTGTGGGAGGAGACTGGTCAGCAATCAGTTTCAGGTGTAGGTGGTTAGTTCTATCATTAAGATCGCATAAAGGGTTCTTACAGCAACAGGTGGTGGTTTTTCTGCAGTTCTGGCGTGTGTTTGTTGTGCTCAACGTGCAGCCTCTGTACCCTTTCATAGGTATGTTTTTAGTTGTTTGGGTTGTTTGCATGAAGTTTCCAACTGCTCTTTGATGGTGCAATTCCATCTTTGTTATTTTCTTCTTTTAGGCTGATTATTTAAGAGGTTTTATTCTCTGTCTGGGAAATGAGGCAGACAAACATTTATTGCTGCGGTACCTTCAATGGGCTGATGGCCGTGTTGGAATGCTGAATAACGGTAAACGCAGTATATACACTTTAAGACCGATTATTTATGAGTTTGATGCAGTTAAGATACAAATGTATTTGATGTTGTGGTAATCTTTTCTCTTGTTTTATAGTACCTTTTATCAATCATGTTTGGGGATTGAGAGCTGAGATTGGGTAACTGTGTTGCAGTTGTACTTTTGCTAAAGTAGGTTATGTTTTGTTTTGTTGTTTTAAATTGTGGGCTGCATTGATGTGTATTAACATGCATGTTTCTTTATTGTTAAAGGGGCAGACCAGCCACTGTTTCTTGTATATTTTAGATTTATATTGTGGTTTGTTATTGTTATTTGATATTGATTTTGATCTTAAATGTTATTTGTCATTTGCTTTGTTTTCTTTGGTACTGCTCTCCTCTTTTGTGTGTTCCAGTGGTCAGAGACTTTGTACAGGGCCGGGCCTGCATCTACACTAAACCTCCTTCGGTGTAGGTGATTTGGGTGGTGTGACACTGCTGTGTGGTGTGTACTGGAGGTTGGCACTGAAATAGTGACTTAAAGGTTACTACTTATTTGTGGTGTATGCTGTGGGGTTTCTTCTGTCTTCTTCTGTCTCTTACAGGTGGTAGGAGGTCCACAAGAGCAGGTCCGACCCTCTTGCAGTCTTGAGGAGAGCTAATTCCAACTTCTGTGAATGTTATCAACAGTTTTTAACATTTGATGGTTCGATTGGAACAATAAAATTGTTACCTTTTTTTACAAACTACAGTTGTTGTCCATAATCTGTATTTTTGTGACCCCTAGAGGGCTCCTCCTGCCTTAAATAAGGAGGTGGCGTAGTCAGCTTATATTTCCTACACTACATTTTTGGCGTAAGTCGGCAGGGTCTTAATGTAATCTTAACTGTTATTTATTGTATGATTGTTAAAATAGAAACAGTGGCTGGGACAGGATAACAAGAGGAGCGACTGCCCGGAGATGCCAAGCGGGGACCTAGAGGCCAGTGACTACAAATAACTTGCCAATTTTTTTTCTCCTTTTTTTTCTTTTTTCTTCTCTCTCATTATTTTGTTATATGTTATGCAGTAATTTTATCTTGTTGTAAATATGAGTTTTGAAGGGGAACAGGAGGAACTTCTTGCTCTACGCGAGGAAGTACAAAGGTTGCGAGTAGCTAATGCACAGGTTCATCAAGGAGGGGGTGCCAGTTCAGCTGCAAGTAGTACTAGTGGACCACCTGAGGTTTCTAATATTGCCTCAAGTCTCCCTAGTCAAGCAACATCTGAAAGGTTTGTTTATATTCAGCGGGAGAGGAAGTGTCCTTATTTTTCTGGCTCTAAATCCAAAACTGATTTATCGGTTTATGATTGGATCGAGAATGTTGAAGCATGTCTTCGGGATAGGTGTATTACTAATAGAGAGAAGGCCCTCTTCCTTTATGATCATTTGGAGGGGGAAGCAAAAGCAGAAATTAGGTTTCGCTCTTTGACAGATCGGGAAAACCCTGAGGTTGTTTTACAAATTTTAAAAGAATTGTATGGTTCCTCCTCTTCCTTTGTTGGTCTCCAAAAACAGTTTTTTGAACGAAAACAGAAAGATAATGAGTCATTAAAAGAGTTTTCTCACTCTCTGTGGGCTTTAATTGGGGATATCCAGCGTTCTTATCCAAATAAGCTAATAGATCCAGATATTTTGGTTAGAGACCAATTTGTCGAACATGTGCGTGATGTGGCATTGCGCAGAGAATTAAAGAGTATTGTGAGACAAAACTCGTCAATTTCTTTTTTAGCACTCCGACAGGAGGCTATTAAATGGGCTGAAGAGGGTGAGAGACCTTTTGGACAGGCTCGAGTAGGGCTTTACCATCAAGGAGCTGATGTTAATGTTGAGGGGGCCTGTAATTCAATGGGGACTGGGAAGGGGTTTGACTTGTCTGCTCTACAAGAGCAACTTCATAAACAGCAGTTGCAAATTAATAGCATCCTACAAAGTTTAGCTAAAATACAGTCTGTGTTGGATCAGTCTGCCTCCCGTCCTCTTAACTCTAATTATCAGTTTACTGCAGAAGGTCTGCCTATTTGCCTGCGTTGCCGTAAACCTGGACACATTCTTCGTCAGTGTCGTCAGGGGCCGAGACCACGAGCCACTAGCCCATCTGTTGAGACAAATGCCAACCCTGCTGCTACTGGACCCTCAGGTATGGGAGATGGGGGGAGAACAAGCATTAATAATGTGATTAGTAGCATGCAGAATTCACCACCTCTTATAGGTAAATGTCCAATTGTTGATGTGGTAATGGGTGGGGTAGAAGTGAAATGTCTGTTAGATACAGGTTCTATGGTCACCACCATTACAGAGTCATTCTTTAAAGAGGCGTTTAAACCTTTGATGGCCCCTAGACTTCAATCATGTGGGTGGCTTGCCTTGAAGGCAGCTAATGGGCTAGATATTCCCTATGTAGGTTACTTGGAATTGGATGTCCAGGTGTTGGGCAGAAACATTCCAGGTCGGGGGGTTTTAGTGGTAAAAGATCCCCTTGGTGCTTCACAACAAGAGGCGATACCAGGATTATTGGGAATGAATGTAATTGGAGAATGTTATCGCGAGTTATTTGCACAACAAGGGGAAGTATTGTTTAGCTCGTTAGATGCTGATCAAGCTAAAGCAGGCTGGGAGAAGGCTTTGCGCCATTGCCATAGATTAGAGGTTTGTCCAGTAACCAGCGAAGGTGGGGTCCGTGTGCTTGAAAGGGCAGGAGATTTTATACCAGCAGGGTCCCTAAAATTTGTAAAAGTTACTTGCCCAAAGGTTCCCTACACCGCCCCAAAACCTATGTTGTTGGAGCCAGGGGGCTCAGATCTTGCTCCAGGTGTGTTGCTGTCACCATCTTTAGTGACAGTTGTAAATGGTGTGACTTATGTACCCGTAGTTAATGTAGGAGTTACAGGGGCTACAGTGCATGCAAGACAGGTGCTGGGCAAGTTACATCATGTTGAGGGAATTGAAGGACAGCAGTTGAATTTTGTTGGGGAGGGGGAAGAGGTTGCGCATGTGACTGTAGTGAATGCCCATACAGTTATGGGATCTCATGTGCCTGTATCAGAGACTATTTCAGCATTACAATGGCCAGGGTTAACATCTGCGGAAAGTAGACAGGTAAAAGAGCTATTGGAGAAGTACCAACAGGTTTTTGCCAAAAGTGAGGGTGACCTAGGGTGTACTGATGAGATTGAACATGAAATACCACTTACTGATAATACCCCAGTGCGTCAGAGATATAGGAGAATACCCCCTACACAGTGGCAGGCTGTAAAAAATCACATTAAGCAGCTTCTGGACAGTAAGGTAATTAGAGAAAGCAGTAGTCCCTATGCGTCACCTATTGTGTTGGTACAGAAAAAGAGTGGCGAATTAAGAATGTGTGTGGACTATCGACAATTGAACGCCAAGACACGGAAAGATGCTTATCCACTTCCCCGTATTGAAGAGTCTTTAGATGCCCTGGCAGGTGCACAGTGGTTTTCTACCCTAGATCTGGCGAGTGGTTATAACCAGGTCCCGGTGGCTGAAAGAGATAAAGCAAAGACTGCCTTTTGCACACCTTTTGGGCTCTTTGAGTTTGAGAGAATGCCATTTGGGTTATGTAATGCACCGGGGACTTTCCAAAGACTCATGGAAAGAATATTTGGTGACCAGAGTTTACAGTCTGTCCTTTTGTATCTTGATGACGTTATTTTCTTCTCTTCTTCTGTGGAGCAGCATTTGCAGAGATTGGAGGTGGTTCTTAGCCGACTGAAAAAGAAAGAACTAAAAGCAAAGTTAAGTAAATGCCATTTCTTTAAACAGGAAGTGCAGTACCTGGGGCATCGTGTTTCCAGAGAAGGGGTGGCGACTGATCCAGAAAAAACATCCGCTGTGGCAAATTGGAGGCGGCCTCGTGACGTGACGGAAGTCAGGTCTTTCCTGGGTTTCTGTAGTTACTATCGTCGCTTTGTGAAGGGTTTTGCCCAATTAGCTGCCCCCCTCCATCAACTGGTTGCTGATGTTCTTAAAACTGCGAAGAAAGGCAGGGCCAAACCAGGTACGTTTTTGCCTAACATGTGGACCGATGAGTGTGAGCAAAGTTTCAGAGAATTAAAGAGGACTCTTACATGTGCCCCTATTCTGGCCTTTGCCGACTTTACTAAGCCATTTGTTGTGGAAGTCGATGCGAGTCATCAGGGCTTAGGGGCCGTCCTGTCTCAAGAAAATCAGGGCAGGTTGAAGCCAGTAGCCTATGCCAGCCGGTCGCTGCGAAGGTCTGAGAGAAACATGGAGAATTATAGCTCTATGAAATTGGAGCTCTTGGCACTTAAGTGGGCTTTATCAGAGAAATTCAGAGAGTACTTGCTGGGAAGTAAATGCACTGTGTATACTGATAATAATCCTCTCAGCCATTTCCAGTCGATTAAGTTGGGTGCCACTGAACAACGATGGATAGCCCAATTGGCTGCTTTTGATTTTACTGTGCAGTACCGCCCAGGTCGTGTCAATGGCAATGCTGACTCTCTTTCTCGCCAATACAGTGAGCAGGTCAGCGAGGATCGTGGTGATGGATTTAACCCGCATGAGCAATGCCTCCTTGATGTAACTCAAAATGCAGGAGCCGATGTGATGTTGCAACAGATTGGGGTGTTTCCCAGTCGTTCCAGAGCTGACTTGGTGGCACTGCAAGGTGCAGATTCCCTGTTGAAGTCATTTCTCTCATTCTGGAGGTTGGGGCAACTACCAACTAAAGAACAACGGGTACAGCTGTCAAGAGATCTTCAGTGTCTGCTTCGTCAATGGGATCGGATAACTGAGAAAAATGGCCTGTTGTATAGACGGGCAATGACATCTCACGGTGAAGAGTTTTTTCAGTTGCTTTTGCCTTCTTGCCTCCGCCAGGAAGTTCTGTATAACCTTCATGATGGGCATGGGCATCAGGGGGTGCGAAGGACTACTGATCTGATCAGGCAAAGGTGCTACTGGCCAGGAATGGGAGTTGAGATAGAGAAGTACTGCCAGCATTGTCAACGTTGCATACTCTCAAAAGCTGTTCAGCCAGGAGTGAAGACATATCAAGGTGTTCTCCTTGCTAGCCAGCCATTGGAGGTTCTTGCAATAGATTTCACTCTTTTGGAATCTGGTACGGATCGGCGAGAAAACGTGTTGGTCATGACTGATGTCTTTTCCAAATATACACAGGCGGTGCCTACTAAAGATCAAAGCGCCATTACCGTAGCCAAAACTCTGGTTGAGAGCTGGTTTTATCGTTTTGGAGTGCCTAAAAGGATACACTCTGATCAGGGGAGAAACTTTGAGAGTGCTCTTATTCGACAGCTCTGTAGCCTCTATGGGATTGAAAAATCTAGGACCACCACATACCATCCACAGGGAAATGGGCAGTGTGAGAGATTCAATCGGACTCTTCACGACCTGCTTCGCTCCCTTCCCCCAGAAAAAAAACGGGCGTGGCCCAAGTATATCTCTCAGCTGGTCTGGGCATATAATACGACGACTCATCGCTCCACTGGACATTCACCGTATTCTTTAATGTTTGGGGTGTCCCCGCAACTTCCGGTTGATTCCCTTTTGGGGATTGATGTCTCTGAGGCTGACCAGGAAGTAATTAACTCCTGGGAAGAGTGGGTCCAGCACCATCAGGAACGGCTTCAGCTGGCACGTAATTTAGCATGGAAAAATCTTGAAGAAGCAGCAGAATATCGACAACAGCATCACAACAATCAGGTACACGATCGTGGATTGAGCAAAGGGCAACTGATTTATTTAAAAGACCATCGCCATCAAGGCCGTCATAAGATCCAAGATGTGTGGTCACCAGTGCTGTATAAAGTAGTCAATGTGCCAGACAAACCCGGTGCTCCGTACACCGTTACATCAGTTGATGGTGCTAGTAATGCACGCAGGGTACATAGGACTGAGATGAGGGCAGCTCGGCTTGAAGATCAGCCCTGTGAACCAGTAATACCCCAGCCCTGTCCGCAAGCTGGTGCCCAAGAAGGTGAACTCGATAGTGAAGAAGAGGATTATGCGGAGTGGCCTACTAAAGAAAAGTCTATTCTGTCTGTCGACAGCTTTCCAGAAGGGGCATACCATGTGTTAACGCCTGGTAGAGAAAAAAGTGTCCAGGAGGCAGATTCCAACGCTCAGGGAGATGTTAGTCCAGTCAGTGATGGATTGGAGCAAGAGATATTGCAACCTCATTCCCATCAAGCCAGTTGTCAGCAGGAGATGCCACAACCTCAAGATGAGATGCTGACCCTTCGACGTACTTCAAGGCCAACAGCTGGTCAACACTCAAATCCGTACCATCTGCCGCAATCTGCAGTGACAAGCTTTTATGCTGGGGCGGTAGGGGCTGCTGCTTTTACAGGTCTAAACCAAGCTAATCCTTTTAGACCCTGGCTATAAGTAAGTCCTTGTCGTCGAGGCGACGACATCTTTTTGGGGGGGTGAATGTGGGAGGAGACTGGTCAGCAATCAGTTTCAGGTGTAGGTGGTTAGTTCTATCATTAAGATCGCATAAAGGGTTCTTACAGCAACAGGTGGTGGTTTTTCTGCAGTTCTGGCGTGTGTTTGTTGTGCTCAACGTGCAGCCTCTGTACCCTTTCATAGGTATGTTTTTAGTTGTTTGGGTTGTTTGCATGAAGTTTCCAACTGCTCTTTGATGGTGCAATTCCATCTTTGTTATTTTCTTCTTTTAGGCTGATTATTTAAGAGGTTTTATTCTCTGTCTGGGAAATGAGGCAGACAAACATTTATTGCTGCGGTACCTTCAATGGGCTGATGGCCGTGTTGGAATGCTGAATAACGGTAAACGCAGTATATACACTTTAAGACCGATTATTTATGAGTTTGATGCAGTTAAGATACAAATGTATTTGATGTTGTGGTAATCTTTTCTCTTGTTTTATAGTACCTTTTATCAATCATGTTTGGGGATTGAGAGCTGAGATTGGGTAACTGTGTTGCAGTTGTACTTTTGCTAAAGTAGGTTATGTTTTGTTTTGTTGTTTTAAATTGTGGGCTGCATTGATGTGTATTAACATGCATGTTTCTTTATTGTTAAAGGGGCAGACCAGCCACTGTTTCTTGTATATTTTAGATTTATATTGTGGTTTGTTATTGTTATTTGATATTGATTTTGATCTTAAATGTTATTTGTCATTTGCTTTGTTTTCTTTGGTACTGCTCTCCTCTTTTGTGTGTTCCAGTGGTCAGAGACTTTGTACAGGGCCGGGCCTGCATCTACACTAAACCTCCTTCGGTGTAGGTGATTTGGGTGGTGTGACACTGCTGTGTGGTGTGTACTGGAGGTTGGCACTGAAATAGTGACTTAAAGGTTACTACTTATTTGCGGTGTATGCTGTGGGGTTTCTTCTGTCTTCTTCTGTCTCTTACAGGTGGTAGGAGGTCCACAAGAGCAGGTCCGACCCTCTTGCAGTCTTGAGGAGAGCTAATTCCAACTTCTGTGAATGTTATCAACAGTTTTTAACATTTGATGGTTCGATTGGAACAATAAAATTGTTACCTTTTTTTACAAACTACAGTTGTTGTCCATAATCTGTATTTTTGTGACCCCTAGAGGGCTCCTCCTGCCTTAAATAAGGAGGTGGCGTAGTCAGCTTATATTTCCTACACTACAATAGTTTGGTCTGTTTTTGTTTAGCCTAACTTTACTTACTAAGTTAACGTTACATGTGCCCTCATTCTCTCAAATACCATTTTAAAGCCATTTACTGGTCAATAAATATTATGTTGTGAATAATCAGCTTTGTTCTTTTGTTTCCCCAGAACAACCATTACATTTCTAAAATAATCTGAACATTTCAGTGGCAACATTGAATTACAGTAAGTTACCTGCACCACACGCAAGTACTTTATTACTATGAACTTTCTCTGTGTGAAATTGTATTGTTTGACTGTGTACTTGTGTTTTTTTAATCAGTTATTCTTTGAAAATCTTCCCTCATGCTCAAAAAATCTCATTCATGTTACTCAGAAAAATAATATCACAGGTTTGGTTCACAAATAATGCTATGCATTTTTTCTTATATCTTTATCATTTGCATTTGCATTTGAATAAGACATTTTAACTCTGAATTATAACTTCAAGTAAGTTTAGTCTTTTTCGACAAAAAAAGGGAAAAAGCTATTATATGGCTCCAGAAGACTTACAACACAACCCATAACACAATGAGTTGTGAACTCATTGATTATTTTTAGGATCTTTTCTGGGACATTTTTGGAGCTTAACCATTTTTACATAAATTGTTGCATTGAATTGAACTAGACAAGTGTACATATGAATGGTTTAATGAATGATTTACACAATTTTTTTCTGCTTGTGTTTCATGCAGTGAAATTGAATGGTGACTGGGGTTGCATTATGCCTGAGATCTGCTTTTGGGTTCCACAGACAGAAAGTCAAACAGGTTTGGAATGTCACAGGGCCGAGGAAATTATTTACATTTCACAACTATCACTTTAATAACCTTACTAACAGTACATTTTGTACTTTGCAGGGATCTCGGTAAGCTGAAATACAAGTTTGAACAAGAATAAAAATCCTCCTGTAGACCTGAAAATCAGTGAAGTGCCTGGACCATCCACCAGAAAAGAGGAAAAACAAATGGAAAACGAATCTGCTGCACCTTTTCACTTTTCTAACTCTTTAAGTACCTCACACCAACTTGGTCCCATAGTGACATTTTTGACCACAAACGAAATGTCATGGTTTAGAAGGAGAGAACCCAATCGCAGACCATTTGCAGACATCTCAAGGGTTTATTACAGAAAAACAGGGAAAACAAAACCCACGAGGGGGCAAAACAAGACAGGGTAGATATTAGACAGACAAGACTAGACTAGGACTCAGACAATAAACTAACAGCTAAGACAAGAACAACTCTTCACAAGACTTTCAACAGGTTACTCACGGTAGGTATCACATTGATTGAATAACAATGAACCCGCACAGGACAGCAAACACAAGGGGATTAAAAAGGGAGAAACTAATCAGGAACAGGTGACACAGGTAAAGCAATAATCTAACCAGGGACACAGGTGAAACAATAATGACTAAACAAGGGTAACAAGGGGGCGGGGTTACAAGACGAGACAACGCAAGCACATGGCCAAACAAATGGCCATGTGCTGCACATGAAACATGGGCCTGTCATGATCCTGCCTCAAGACCAGGGAAAATCAGAGACAAGAAGGCAGAATCATGACACGAAATTGCTGATCGTGTAAATTCTTATTGAAATGACTGGAATTCACCAGTGAACATTCACAGAACAACAGATAATTTTACTGCACCTTAATACTGTTTCCGGGTCGAAGCCTCTACTTCTACTTCCTCTATCTTGTTTCATGAGAATACTCAACAACCATTTATGAACACTGTTGATTCAAGTCACACATTTAAGCTTTTCAAAAGCCATAGTGTGCATTACAGTCTCCAGTCTAACGGCATCCCAGACTTCAACATTTTATGATTCAAAATAGCTGAATAACTAACCATCTAAGATTTCAGTATAGAGATAAAGGTTAGGATCATAATTTTCAGGAATATTACAGCACAATGAGTGCATATTAGCACTGTTTGTTTGTTTTTGGCATCTGATGGAGCTTTTGGACTTGGAAACAGTGATGTCAGACTTACCATCGGACTGAAACACAAATGTTTTAAAGTTAAGTAAAGATGGACATTTTTAATTAGTCAAAATGTAATTTTTTTACATTGATTTATTTCGTGGAACATATTTGTTTCCATACATTTTGTTGAGATGTCTTTTCTTGTTTATCTATTGTATATACATGGTTGATTATTCATGTTGCTTATGTATTATACTATTTTTTTGTGTATTCATTGATTTTAATCTATAGTTAGCTTTTTTTTCCCATGTGCATGGAAGTGTATGTATTTAAATTAATATCAAATATGCAATAAACAATTCTTATTTTGTATTTGGTTCAATTTGTTTATTATAATAGAAGTCAAAGGTAACCATAGTAACAACATGAAATTAAATTTTTAAAAAAATTGAACTTTGGTTCCTGGAGGCACCCAAAGTGGATCCACACAGTGCCTAATATAAGAGTTCCTCAGGAAACCTGTGTGGTTCCTCAGAGAACCGCCCCTTTTTAAAGGGTGCCTAGAGGATCTACAGACGGTTCCGCCGGTGTGGCAAAGTGAAGAACCCCAAAAGGTTCCTCCAGGCACCTTTTATTTTTACAGTGTAGAGTCATCTTTGTTTCCTTGTGTTGTGAGGACTTTGTGGACTTATGGAACCCATATGGAATGGTAATGCTTGAAAGTTTTCTCCGATTTGAGGTACAGTGGAGATCTTTGGTTATACCAGCTATAATCCTCTAGATAGAAAGGTCATCTTGGACTTAAATTGAAGCTTATAAACTTGGAAACTTTTTCATGTACATCTGAGGCAGTAATATATATAATACAATGCTTGAAAATGATCACTTTTGATGATAATTTGTCAGGCGGACAGACATTTTTTTGTCTTTTGGGGTATGTTGAGGGTGATATTTGACAGCAAAAAGGCAGCAATCCCCAGAATCTTTTTATGCTAGTTTCCCCTGTGTGTCAGGATACACCATGCAAAATTGTAGGGTTATATGGCCATTTATGTAGCTACAGTACCTTAATATTCACAATTACATCATTCCGCCAAAAGCTTTTCCCAAAAAGGGTGTTTTTTGGCCCCTGAGACCAAACGGGGCTGAGTTGGGGGTGGTCATTATCAACTTGTGATGGCCCAAGGTATAAGATAATAGGAAATGATAGTGAAAAAAAGGTAGCAAAAAACATCCTGAGGAGTGGACCTGGCTCCTGGCCTATATGCTTAATTAAATAAAATCAAATAGATTCAAATAGTTAATAAGAAAATCCAATTTACGTATGACTGGCAAATATGCATCACATTAAGTTTATTAGTTTGTTAGAACTGTGTAATACAAATGGATGGACATTTTTTATATGCACTTGAAATGTATAAAGTAAATCTCCAAATTAGGCCTAAATATTTTGTGATAAAGAGGTTTTTTTTTTTTGTATTAAAATAATTGTAAAAAATCACCTGTGTTTATCAAATAGTTCTATTGTCATAAAAGAAACTAATACGGATGTATTTGAAATGAATTTAATCAGAAATACCTGATGAGGCATGAAACACGTTAAATGGCCGCTGGGTGTCAGTGTTGCTCCATCAGTGTAAAACAGCTTCACATTCTGGGAATGTAGTTCTTCACAAATGCTTAGACACAACATTAAACACAACAGCCAAATCTTCAAACTACATTCAGAGAACATCTGACTCTTGTGGCAAAATCAAACAATCTGCTCAAAATCATTTCATCTGCACTCAAAATCAAATAATACTTTCAGATCATACAATATTTAAACACTTCAGATCATTTAATAGACACTACATCAACATCAGCATCCAAAGCAGTTCTGAGAAATAATATGCAATTACATATTAAAGTATAGTACGTGCAACTAAGTAAGGTGAATAAATTGTGTACTGTATAGTATTGAGTATTGCATACTGTTGAATGTCTATTGTGATGGATTTCTTCTTATTATTATTTAATTAATCACAACTAACAGTTATTTTCCTCTCAGGATTAACAATTATGTGCTTTTGAAACCTACAGTTGTGGTCAGAATTATTGGCACTACTGGTCAATTATGATCAAAGATGGCTGTAAAAATAAATCTGCATTGTTTCTCCTCTTGATCTTTTATCTAAAAAATTTGCAAAAAAGTCACAATTGTGAGATATAAACTCACAATTGCAAGAAATAAACTCACAATTCTGACTTTTTTCCCTCAGAATTGAATGTTTATATCTTGCAATTTTGACTTTATAACAAAATTGTGAGTTATAAAGTCAAAATTGCGAGATATAAAGTCACAATTGCGAGTTATAAAGTTAAAATTGCAAAATATAAAGTCACAATTGTGAGATATAAAGTCGCAAATGTGAGTTATAAAGTCAAAATTGCGAGATATAAAGTCACAATTGCGAGTTATAAAGTTAAAATTGCTAAATATAAAGTCACAATTGTGAGATATAAAGTTGCAATTGCGAGTTATAGTCAAAATTGCGAGATATAAAGTCGCAATTGCGAGTTATAGTCAAAATTGCAAAATATAGTCACAATTGTGAGATTTAAAGTCGCAATTGTGAGTTATAAAGTCAAAATTTCGAGATATAGAGTTGCAATTGCGAGTTATAAAGTCAAAATTGCGAGATATAAAGTTGCAATTGCGAGTTATAAACTCACAATTGCGAGATATAAAGTCAAAACTGCGAGATATAGTCAAAATTGCGAGTTATAAAGTCAAAATTGCGAGATATAAAGTTGCAATTGCGAGTTATAAACACAATTGCGAGATATAAAGTCAAAACTGCGAGATATAAAGTCAAAATTGCGAGATATAGTCACAATTGCGAGATATAAAGTCACAATTGTGAGATATAAAGTCAAAATTGGCAGTTATTAAGTAAAAAATGCGAGATATAAAGCCGCAATAGCGAGTTATAAAGTCAAAATTGCGAGATATAAAGTTGCAATTGTGAGTTATAAACTCACAATTGCGAGATATAAAGTCAAAACTGCGAGATATAAAGTCACAATTGCGAGATATAAAGTCACAATTGTGAGATATAAAGTCAAAATTGGCAGTTATTAAGTAAAAAATGCGAGATATAAAGCCGCAATTGCGAGTTATAAACTAACAATTGCGAGATATAAAGTCAAAACTGCGAGATATAAAGTCACAATTGCGAGATATAGTCAAAATTGCGAGATATATAGTCAAAATTGCGATATAGTCACAATTGCGAGATATAGTCACAATTGTGAGACATAAAGTCAAAATTGCGAGTTATAAAGTAAAAATTGCGAGATATAAACTCAAAATTGCCAGTTATGAAGTAAAAATTGCGAGATATAAAGTCGCAATTGCGAGTTATAGTCAAAATTGCAAAATATAGTCACAATTGTGAGATTTAAAGTCGCAATTGTGAGTTATAAAGTCAAAATTTCGAGATATAGAGTTGCAATTGCGAGTTATAAAGTCAAAATTGCGAGATATAAAGTTGCAATTGCGAGTTATAAACTCACAATTGCGAGATATAAAGTCAAAACTGCGAGATATAGTCAAAATTGCGAGTTATAAAGTCAAAATTGCGAGATATAAAGTTGCAATTGCGAGTTATAAACACAATTGCGAGATATAAAGTCAAAACTGCGAGATATAAAGTCAAAATTGCGAGATATAGTCACAATTGCGAGATATAAAGTCACAATTGTGAGATATAAAGTCAAAATTGGCAGTTATTAAGTAAAAAATGCGAGATATAAAGCCGCAATAGCGAGTTATAAAGTCAAAATTGCGAGATATAAAGTTGCAATTGTGAGTTATAAACTCACAATTGCGAGATATAAAGTCAAAAATGCGAGATATAAAGTCACAATTGCGAGATATAAAGTCACAATTGTGAGATATAAAGTCAAAATTGGCAGTTATTAAGTAAAAAATGCGAGATATAAAGTTGCAATTGTGAGTTATAAACTAACAATTGCGAGATATAAAGTCAAAACTGCGAGATATAAAGTCACAATTGCGAGATATAGTCAAAATTGCGAGATATATAGTCAAAATTGCGATATAGTCACAATTGCGAGATATAGTCACAATTGTGAGACATAAAGTCAAAATTGCGAGTTATAAAGTAAAAATTGCGAGATATAAACTCAAAATTGCCAGTTATGAAGTAAAAATTGCGAGATATAAAGTCACAAATGTGAGTTATAAAGTCAAAATTGCGAGTTATAAAGTCAAAATTGCAAGATATAGTCAGAATTGCGAGATATAAAGTTACAATTGTGAGTTATAAAGTAAAAATTGCGAGATATAAAGTTGCAATTGCGAGTTATAGTCAAAATTGTGAGATATAAAGTCACAATTGTGAGATATAGTCACAATTGTGAGACATAAAGTCAAAATTGCGAGTTATAAAGTAAAAATTGCGAGATATAAACTCAAAATTGACAGTTATGAAGTAAAAATTGCGAGATATAGTCACAATTGTGAGTTATAAAGTCAAAATTGCGAGTTATAAAGTCAAAATTGCAAGATATAGTCAGAATTGCGAGATATAGTCACAATTGTGAGTTATAAAGTCAAAATTGCGAGTTATAAAGTCAAAATTGCAAGATATAGTCAGAATTGCGAGATATAAAGTTACAATTGTGAGTTATAAAGTAAAAATTGCGAGATATAAAGTTGCAATTTCGAGTTATAGTCAAAATTGTGAGATATAAAGTCACAATTGCGAGATATAAAGTCACAATTGTGAGATATAAAGTCAAAATTGCGAGATATAAAGTAAAAATTGCGAGATATAAAGTCAAAACTGCGAGATATAAAGTCAAAATTGCGAGATATAAAGTCACAATTGCGAGAGATATAAAGTCAAAATTGCGAGATATAAAGTCGCAATTGCGTGTTATAAAGTCACAATTGCGAGATATAAAGTCAAAATTGCGAGATATAAACTCACAATTGCGAGATATAAAGTCAAAATTGCGAGATATAAAGTCGCAATTGCGAGATATAAAGTCAAAATTGCGAGTTATAAAGTCAAAATTGCAATATATAGTCAGAATTGCAAGATATAAAGTTAAAATTGCGAGTTATAAAGTCGCAATTGCGAGTTATAAAGTAAAAATTCCGAGATATAAAGTCGCAATTGCGAGATATAGTCAAAATTGCGAGATATAAAGTCAAAATTGCAAGATATAAAGTAACAAGTGCGAGATATAAAGTCACAATTGCGAGATATAAAGTCACAATTGCGAGATATAAAGTCAAAATTGCGAGATATAAAGTCAAAATTGCGAGTTATAAAGTCACAATTGCGAGATATAAAGTCACAATTGCGAGATATAAAGTCACAATTGCGAGTTATAAAGTCACAATTGCGAGATATAAAGTCACAATTGCGAGATATAAAGTCAAAATTGCAAGTTATAAAGTCAAAATTGCAAGATATAAAGTCAAAATTGCGAGTTATAAAGTCAAAATTGCAATATATAGTCAGAATTGCAAGATATAAAGTCAAAATTGCGAGTTATAAAGTCGCAATTGCGAGTTATAAAGTAAAAATTGCGAGATATAAAGTCGCAATTGCGAGATATAGTCAAAATTGCGAGATATAAAGTCAAAATCGCAAGATATAAAGTTACAAGTGCGAGATATAAAGTCGCAATTGCGAGAACAAAGTAAGGCGTTTATTTCTCTCAATTCTGACTTTATAACACACAATTGCGACTTCATATCTCGCAATTCTGAGAAATGTAAACTCGCAATTGTGAGATAAAAAGTCGCAATTATCTTTTAAAATGTTTTATTCTGTGGCGGAAACAAGCTTCAAAACCGACGATGTTATAAGAACATTCTAAGAATGTTATTTAAAGAACGTTTCATCTGAACACTTCCAGTGGAAGCTGTGGGAACGATCGCTGTGTTTCGAGTCAGGTTGGCTGTTCACAGGTGAGTGTGGGTTGTTTGTCAGAGAGTATTTGCAGTCTCCTGATCCACGTCTCGCTCCAGGCCGGCAGACAGGAGGACATTAGCTCATGATGAAGGCTGTCTGCACACATGACTGCCTCCTAGTTTGGGCTTCAAATGTCATTTTCTACGCTGCATTTCTCAGCCTACGCAGACCTGGGCTTCTGTACCAATTTAGACGTCAACCCTTGACATTTTGCAGAGTCACTCGCCCACCTCGGATCTTTCTCCTGGTTTGTGTCCGACCGGGAGAAGCGGGTTGATCCGCATCAGGTGCTGAGAGTGAAGGTCAGGTCAGACTGGTTATCTGTGTAATTGCAGTCATCTAGACTCAGTGCATCAGTGAAGGATCCAACCCTCCCATTTAATGACGGACTGTTTCAAATACTGTGCATGAATCACCGCTAATGTTCAGGGAATATGATCACAGACCACAGGAGAAATCGGTCATTGCACCAATAGCATTACGTGAAGGAAATGACGTGGTGAAAATTACTTTTTTTTTTTTTTACTATATAATATATATATATAATATACTATATTATATAATATATAAAAGTATTTTACAGCAAAAAACAGTTCATTTAAATTGTAATAATTGCAATAATAATAATAATTTCACAGTACTGCTGTTTTTACCATATTTTTGATCCAATAAATGTAGCCTTGGTGAGATTTAGACTACTTTCAAAAACATTAAAAATGTTTCCAAACTTTAACCGGTATGATTGCATGCACATATATAAAGATGAATGCATGGATAAAAGTTGCAATGTGACCAGTATATATATATATATATATATATATATATATATATATATATATATATATATATATAAACACTGCAGGTGAAAAGAGAGAAATGCTATTTCATGCGCTTTAAAATTTAAAAAATAAAATCAATCACTGGTAAAAAAATAAAAAAAAATAAAAATTGATTGTTATTGCATAGGCCTATCATTTTTCTTTTTTTTTTTCCTTTTTGATTAGGCCTAATTGTCTTGTTGAGCACCCAATTTGAACAACATTTTGCTTTGGATGTGCGTGCTTTGGATCTGATTTTATTAGGCCTATAAATATAAATATTAAATATTATTATTATTATTATTATTAAATATTATTAAATATTATATTATTATTAAATATTAATAATATAAATAATATAACAATAAACAATATTATTTACACACTTCTGCACAATTTACCATTACAGGAATAAATGACATTTTGAAATAAATTACAACAGAGACCAGTTCAGTTAAATTGCAATAATTGAAATAATATTTCACAGTATCACTGTTTTTACTGTATTTTTGATCAAATAAATGACATGTTTAATGTTAATGCTTATGACATAATGTTTAATGACAATGCTTAATGTTTCTAAAGTTTTGACCGACACTATAGATATTTATATACAGTATTACATTGCCTTGCATGCATATATATATATATATATATATATTTTTTTTTTTTTACAGGACTCCCTTGTAAAAGAGACAAGTTTAAATAAAGGTATATATATATAAATGATGAATGCATGGGTAAAAGATGTGACCAGATATGTATGTATAACACTGCAGATGAAAAGAGTGAAATGCTATTATTTCATGCTTTTTAGAGTCTACAAAATAAGAAGAATCACTGGTAAACATTAAGGGTGTCACGATTCTCCAAATCCTTGATTCGATTACATTTTCGATTCTAAAGTCACGGTTCGATTCGATTCTCGATTTAAAAAAAAAAAAAAAATTAAGTACAAGCTATGCCATTTTTAGACTTTTATGCAATATAATAATATCTGACCTTTGTTCGCAATGTACCACACACTACATTGTCAAATTTAAAACGTTTATTCACAACATAATGTAACAATAACTTATATCTTCAGTCAATTGGAAACTTAATCAATATAACCTATTACCTATTAGTCCCGGGGCTCCCTGGACTCCTCAGAGCAGTCACAGGCGAATAGCACGGTGTTTTAAATTGGGTTCCCACAGCATTTGCATCGCAGTACGAGAGAACGTGCGTAACCTCGGTTCCCTGATAAGGGAACGAGTACTGCGTTGCCTTGCTATTTCGCTCATATCTGGTACTTCGCTTCAGTCGATTTAAACCTAAAGTCCTTTGGCGAGTTTTCTCTGAATTTATACACTTCAGCTGCGTCCAAATTGGCGCGCTCGAGGTTAGCAGGGCGCCAAGCGCTCTCATTTAACCACACGCCACTGCTAACTCGCCATAGGTTTGTGCAATTGCCGCAGCACAGGCAAACAGCTCGCTCAGACGAGCTATGATGCTCTCGCTGTGCATCTGCAATGCGTTTTAAAATAAAGGCTTCAATATTCTTGAGAAAAGGATTTTACCTATTACAGGCAAGCCGAGGTGACGTAACTATGGGGCGTGGCAGCATCGACGATTCCATTTTTTGATTCGATAATCGAGATTGAGCATTAATTTCGATCGATTTCGATTTAAAATCGAAATCGTGACACCCTTAGTAAACATGGATGATTTTGATGATTTGGCCTAAATGTATTTGATCAGATTGTATACAGCTAACTTTGAATGGCCGTTACTGGAGAAAGTTGTTCTTCAACAGTGCAATTATTCTGACATTTACATATACCAGCAGAGGTTAACCACTCAAACTAAACCCTAACTAACACCTAACATGACGCCTTGGTCATCCCGGCATTAATGTTCTTGGGACACCAGAGTCTGTAACTGTATATCCTCTGTATCACCAAATTCTCCCAAGATCTGAGCTCCACATTCGCTTTATCTCTACTGGATGAGAACTCCCGACTCACTCGGGTCTGTTTTAGTTTCTTTCGAGTCAAGTCAGTTTTATCGGTAAAGTACTCTTCAACAACACAACACTCAAAAGAGACTGAGGCAAGGAAAAAGTGCAACTGTCCTCATAATTGAGATTCTCCCAGCAGTTTATTCCACATGACAAGCGTTCGAGATCCGTTTCCCCGCACAAACACCCTCCAGAGCTTCTTACGCTGAAGTGTTTATTATTCTGGAGCGTTTGGACCTCGGAGAGACGAGCATTTGTTCAAACTGACTGGCAGCAGAATCTCTCGGTTCATCTCCAGATCTACAACTCATTTCCATGCAAATGATCTTCACATTCTTCCAAACTGAGCAACGGACCACCATTACACTGGAACACGAAGTGGGCGAAAACAAAAGCAGAGCTTTAATGCTGACGCTGGATTAGTTTCTCTCGCAGCAGGTTCATGTTTAAGTTGATGACACACATCCCACACCATCTACAGTGAGAACAAGCATCTGGATTGAGGTCAGTGTGATGTTAGAGGTGGAGAAACTAGACAATCCCCATTAGTTTGTGGGAGTTGTTTGATGGTTTTCAGGAGCTCAGCTATCACACACTACTGTACTTACAGCGATGAGACACACTGATGTAAAGATATAGGCCTATAATGTGTTAATTTAACATGTTTACACATCTTTGTGCTATCCTTTCTGACATATTTACTTTCTTAAAATCATTAACACAATGCACGAGTTAAAATTAACACAAAAAACGTTGTCCCTAAACTCAACCATTAATGTGTACTAATTTGATTATCTAAGCTTCTGCTGGTATGTTGCCAACAAGCATGTTATTTCTATTGACATTGACAAAATAAGTTGTGAATTATGAAAATAATATAGCCTATGTTTGCATGCATTTAACATAAAATAAAAATATTTTATTATATCATAAGATTTTGTTTTAGTGACGTCGGGTCCGCCGGAACTAGACTTGCTTACAGCTGATGCCAGTGATTATAGTTTATAAAGTTACAAATATAGATTATTATTATAATATTTGTATTATTTTTACAAAAACGCATGATTCGCTTCAGAAGGCCTTTATTAACCCCCTGGAGTCGTGTGGATTACTTTAATGATGGATGGATGCGCTTTTCAGGGCTTCAAATTTCAGGCACCATTCACTCCCATTATAAAACCTGTGAAGAGCCAGGATATTTTTTCTTATAACTCTGATTGTGTTTGGCTGAAAGAAGTAAGTCATATACACCTAGGAAGGTTTGAGGATGAGTAAATTATGGGATCATTTTTGGGTGAACTATCCCTTTAAGCAAAACGGAGATAATCTAAAATCTTTGGTTTCAATGCTCCAGAATCTCCAACAAAACACACTGACCCCAGAGGAAGAAAATCCTTACATGTAACGGGATGATGAATGGCTGTGAGTCCGTAACGCTTTCTCTGGAGGGGATTGAGATGCCAGAGTAATGGAAGACCACGACCAGAACTTCTCCCTCAGGCTAATGGGCCAGAAAGCCAAAGTCTCATTTTTAACAGACCTTTTGTCTCCTCCCCTCGGGCTCTTTGAGGAAACGAATAATGACTTCGCTCACCCTAACGATCCACATCAACTGAGCTTCACGTGTAATGTTGTTGGCCCAGGCGAACGACTCGTGACGGAGTCGCCAGCTTGAATCTGTGGCATTTGCAACGCTGGAAGGCATGCATGAACAAATGATGAACATCTTTCACGTTAAAGATGATTCAAGGCTAGACTGCAACAAATGTTTTTTTTTGTTTGTTTTTTACTTAGTACTTTTATCTTGTTTCCAGTCCAAATATCTACAAATTCTTAAATCAAGATGCATTTACTAGAAGAGTAAAATGACATAAGATATTGTGTCTTGTTTTCTGAGGAAAAAAAAATCTAGATTAAGTGAGTTTGATGCGAAACTGATGTGAAGTTTATTCTCAATAAATCTGCAAGCGGAGCACAAACCCGTGACCCTCCACCGTTTGGATGGTGTGCGGTCGTCTCCATGACCCTTATTCAACATGCACTTCTGAGCAGAACTTCAAACAGGTAAAGGGGTTAGTATGGTGGTGCCTGGGGCGGAAAGCAGCCCAACATCCAGCATAAATTCCCTTTGATGTGCAACTTTGATCAGAACCAGATATATCCTACTAATGCTGCAGTCGTCCCGCACTCCACTACCCGAGACACCAGCATGCGGATTATGTAACAGATATAATGAACCGCCGCTGAGATGAACGGGAACGATAACGGACAGACTCCTGCTGGTATTACTGACCTACTTGGGTTTGAGTTCAAGTGCACCTGAAGCTCATACTTCTGAGCTGAACGATATTATAATACGGAAGTAGCCTAAGCAAAACATTGTAATAAACGACCTGACAAAATCATTCAAACTGCACTGAAAATGAACAATAAAAACTTTTCTAACGCTTATTTATATATGATAGGCTATTAAACAAATTACTTCATATCATTAAGCATCCATCACTTCTTTAGAGAGGTAAGTGAGTGAGATCCTCAATTATTTATTATTATTTTGTCCACCCAGTGATCAGTTTGTCCACCCTGTTATTATTTTTTTTGTCCACCCTTTTATTATTTTGTCCGCGTTATTATTTTTGTCAACTCTATTATTTTGTCCACCCTGTTATTATTTTTGTTTGACCACCTTTTTATTATTTTGTCCACCCTGCTATCAGTTTGTCCACCCTGTTATTCTTTTGTCCACCCTATTATTTTTGTTTGACCACCTTTTTATTATTTTGTCCACCCTGCTATCAGTTTGTCCACCCTGTTATTATTTTTGTTTGTCCACCCTTTTATTATTTTGTCAACCCTGTTTTCAGTTTGTCAACCCTGTTATTATTTTGTCCACCCAGTTAATATTTTTGTTTGTCCACCCTGTTATTAATTTGTCCACCATTATTATTTTGTCCAGCCAGTTATTATTGTGTCCACCCTGTTATTATTTTTGTTTGTCCACCCTGTTATTATTTTTGTTTGTCCACCCTTTTATTATTTTGTCCACCCTGTTATTATTTTGTCCACCCTGTCATTATTTTGTCCAGCCTGTCATTATTTTGTCCACCCTGTCATTATTTTGTCCACCCTGTTATCTTTTTGTCCAGCCTGTTAAGCATTTTTTTTTTTTTACAATAATTTCATAAAATCAGCAAAAAAATAAATAATTGGAGAAAGTACCCTGTTGGCTAGGCAGCACGTAAATTTAAATAATGTCACAAAATCCATAATTACTGTACCATTCACAACCGACTTGTTTATTTTACATTTCTTTATTAGATTTTTTTTTCTAATAACTAACCTCCAGCTGAAGTCGGCATCAGTATTAATTAAAACTAATTAATTAAAATTAAGTAATTTCCCTTGACTTATTCCAGCTTATAAGACTTACATCTATACCCTTTCAATGAAAGCACCCAAATATTATTGCCGCGGTGTCTGTGATTATCCTCGTCAAGCTCAGAGTCGGTTGTGATAGATATATCTAATGATCAGTGAGTGTAATCTTCCGTTATCTCAGGGACAGTTCACTTCACGTCACCGCACACATTACTGCCAGTTTCCAACACAAATCTTTCAGGATTCTTGGCTAATGAGGCATCTGGAGTATTACAAACCGTACACATCTTCGTCAGTCAAAAATAACCCTGCAGAGCACAACAGGCGATGGAAAATCCAATCAGTCTCTTGACAGCGATATAGGAGATGTCAGTGAAATGAAAAAGGTCCAAATGCAGTTCCTGTGTGAGAGATCTCTTATTAATCGTAATGAAAGTTCAAGCGCTGCGTCTAATAAGGTTAAGCACCGTCTTTCAACATGTAGACTAAATCATTCATCATGCATTTAAGAGCCAGTAGCCTTTTATTAATAATCATTAGCAAGAGTTTAAAGTGATTTCAGAGTAATATGTTTAATTACTGGTGTCCCTACTGGCCATTTTCCTTCAATCCCTGTAAAAAAAAACAAAAAAAAACAGCATAAACTGTTTTGTTGGTTTAAGGCCCTGGCGAAGTTATTTTTCATTCTTTGCTTAGGTGGAAAAAGAAGTTTGAAATATGTGACAAGCGATATACTGTTAGATAAACGCGTCGATGAGATGAATGTGTCAATATGTGCTGTGCACTTTTCCTTTCAGAAACAAAATAAACACACAAAAATGCCAGCGGTGAGAAAACATCAGTTCAGAAAGCATCTGATGATGATAGCGATGTGGATTTGTTTTCACCAGCTCGGCAATTATAGTAAAGTCACAATATAGCATATTATACAATAGATTGCTTTAAATCAAGCAACTTTACACAGTGTTCTTTTAAATTAGAATTATAACTTCAGTTTCTACTCTAAAGCGGCTCTCCAGTGTGTTTATGCTTTTACTCGAGTCTGACCTCGACAGACTGAACAGAAGAAATGAACCGGAGAAGAGTCACACGTCAAAGAAGGCGGAGTCTCAGAGCCACGCCTACTTATTACATCATCATCACGGACCAATGGTAGTTCGATGTTGTTTACGAGAGCAAACTATTCCGGAAAGCTGTTTCGAACTCCCGAAACGAACTTCGTTTTGTCCTGATTTTGTTCTAAATGACGTCACACCAGTTTTCCTTGAAGTATATCGGGGCCTTTAGGGTTTAGTTAGTTTAAGCCAGTCTCAGTCCACCAGACCAGCTTGATCAGACTCTTAAAAATAAGGTTTTGCATGAAGAAACTTTGACATGCAAACCTTCTCTTGCACAAAAATTTTTTTTTTTTTTTTTTTTGCAATGATGCCATAAAAAACCATTTTCAGTTCCCCAAAGAACCTTTCAGCAAACAGTTCTTAAAATAGCTACTTTTTACTGTTGTGAAGAACATTTTAATAACCTAGAGAACATTTTTCAACTATAAAGAACCTTTAGTGCAATGGGTGTTAAATATTATTTTTAAGAGTGCAGTGAAAAAAAGGTTTTTGGATTATTAACATGTTCTTCACACTAGGAAATAAGCAGTTCATTACAGAATAAAGCTTCTGTATTCTTCATTTCAGATCTTCTAGAAGTGGTAAATGCCTCACTTCTCTCTGGGAGTTTTCCAAACTCCCTGAAAACTGCAGTTGTCAAGCCCCTCCTGAAAAAGAGCAATCTGGATAAGACCATATTAAGCAACTATAGGCCGATCTCAAATCTTCCTTTCATAGGCGAGATCATTGAAAAAGTTGTCTTCAATCAGCTGAACAAATTCTTAAGCTCGAATGGACACTTTGATTCAGGCAAATTATGCTGGTACTACTCGACCTCAGTGCTGCATTTGACACTGTCGATCACAACATACTTCTGGACAGGCTGGGAAACTGGGTGGGGCTTTCTGGGATAGTCCTAAAATGGTTCAGGTCATACTTAGATGGGAGAGGTTATGTGAGTATAGGAGATCATAAGTCTGAGTGGACATCCATGACATGCGGAGTCCCTCAAGGCTCAATTCTTGCGCCACTCCTGTTCAACCTGTATATGCTCCCAATGAGCCAAATAATGAGAAAGAACCAAATTGCTTACCACAGCTATGCAGACGACACACAGATCTACTTAGCCCTATCGCCTAACGATTACAGCCCCATTGATTCCCTGTGCCAATGCATTGATGAAGTCAACAGTTGGATGTGTCAAAACTTTCTTCAGTTAAACAAAGACAAAACTGAAGTCATTGCGTTTGGAAACAAAGATGAAGTCCTCAAGGTGAACGCATACCTTCACTCTAGGGGTCAAACAACTAAACATCAAGTCAGGAATCTTGGTGTGACACTAGAGTCAGACCTTAGTTTCAGTAGTCATGTCAAAGCAATAACTAAATCAGCATACTATCATCTAAAAAATATTGCAAGAATTAGATGCTTTGTTTCCAGACAAGACTTAGAGAAACTTGTGCATGCTTTCATAAGGATTATTGTAATGGACTCCTCACTGGCCTTCCCAAAAACACCATAAGACAGTTGCAGCTCATACAGAACGCTGAGCAGAACCAGAACATATGAACACATCACACCAGTCCTCAGGTCTTTACACTGGCTCCCAGTTAAATTTAGGATTGATTTTAAAGTATTATTACTGGTATATAAATCATTCAATGGCCTAGGACCTCAATACATTGCAGATATGCTCACAGAATATAAACCCAACAGATCACTCAGATCATTAGGATCATATCAGCTAGAAATACCAAGGGTTCACTCTAAGCATGGCGAGTCCGCTTTTAGCTATTATGCTGGAACCAGCATCCAGAAGAGACCAGGGCCCGTATCCCTAAAGATTCTGAGAATCCCCTCAGAGAGCTCCTAACTTAACCTAAAAATTCCTTGCCAGGAGTTTTAGCTTAGAAGTGATTCCAGAACATTTTCAGTGAACTCTGAGCAAGGAATGGATGGAAAATCCTATCTTAGTGAGGAGGTGTGGTTGACCCCGTTGCTAGGTATGAGTCATCATTTCAAAAGCCGTGATTGGTTGATCCTACAAGTTTGATGAAAATGAACTTTTGGTGATAATGAGCAAAGGATGTACCCTCAAATCAATAAACATAATTATACACTCTAATCTTATGCAGACTGTAATTGTAAATAATATTTCACATTCAAGAAAATATCTGGAAAATGAATAGTAAGCTGTAGGGGTTATAGCCTAACATCAGAATCTAAAATATGTGAAAACTTAAGCTCATTACACCCTGTTCAAATAATGATTTGTGTCTTAATTGCTCATATTAATATCCTAGCTGGCATATTTTGTACTTTCACTCCCATATGGACCCCATTGAAAACAAGATGGCCTATCTCAAGGGGCTGTCCTTAATGAAGTAGAAATTGCAACGTTACAACTCAGTGTGGTCTTAACGAGGGTAACACGGCTCAGCTTTTATCAATGTCTGTGATTGCTGGCTGGTCTATTTATGAAGGCTTGTTAACAAATATCCTACAAACACAGAAAATGGAGAGAAAAAAAGGACATCTCTCCTGCCTCCTCTGTTGGCCATTTTGTGCAGCTGCTTAGGGGAACTCCTAAGCCACTAAAAGTCCTCTTCCCTGCTCTTAGCAGATCTCGCCTTAGGAGCCCTTTTAAGCACTAGGAATCTTGAGGAATAGCTTTTATATTAACTGGGATTTTCGTGTCACTTTTAGGGGAAATTCTAAGAAAACGTCATGACTCTGAGAATTTTCTTAGAATTTGGCCGCTAGGAGCCACTTTTTGCACAAAAATTCTTTAGGGATACGGGCCCTGACGTGCTCCTACAGTAGTCACTTTCAAATCCAGACTCAAAACACTTCTGTTTAGCTATGCATTTAATGAATGAGCACTGTGCCAATGTTCGTCCGACTGTTTGTACTGTACTGTATTTTATTTTATTTTCTAAACTCTTTTAATTATTCTTATTTCTTTTTATTATTTTAATTTCTTCTATGTAAAGCACTTTGAATTGCCACTGTGTATGAAATGTGCTATATAAATAAACTTGCCTTGCCTTGCCACCCAAAAGCATCGTTAGTCAACTATGGCCACAAGATCCGTCCTTATAAACACAGTTGAATGATTATGCATTTCTCGAAACCATAGTTGACATAGTTGTAACCTTGCCCTGCGTTTAGAAGCATAGTTTCTCGTTAAAATGACGTGGACTTTGTAAATCAGTGAAGCTGTTCTGCCGTTTCAGGCCGAACTCTTCAAAACACATTGTCGTTTTGAGATTGCCACCCTTTATTGTTTTCCTTCAGCATGAGTTTATGCAGTAAATTAGTCTGGCACCTGGAAGCGTGCTGATCATCCCAAACCTCATTTAAAAGCAACAAACACTTCTTTTTTTCACCTCTGAAAACCTGTTTTGTATTTTATTTCCAATGCATTTCAAGTGTTCAGTCCTGATGTTTCTGTGCCATTTTTAAACTTCAGTCCTTAAGCGGATGATAGTTTCCTTCCTTCCTTCAAATAAACCAGGTGTGTTATATAAAGACTGCAGACTTTTATTAACTCGCTCATGAGATTCTCTTCAAACTGCTGCTCAACATGATTATTGTTGATCCATTAGTTTAAATGTCACTCACGGCAACATTATGAATTGCAAAGCCTATTTTGAATCCTTTTCAGTCTTCCTTTTATTTCCAATGCATTTCAAGTGTTCAGTCCTGACTCACGGCAACATTATGAATTGCATTCTGCTTGTATTGCATGTTATAGTAGACAGAAAGAAGCCATTAGTTTAGGATAATGACAGAAGAGAAACAGTGCGTTCTCACAGAACAGAACATTCTGCAAACTCACTGAATTAAATCTTTCTGCCTCCACAGATTCAAGCTCTTCTGCTAAACTTTCAATTCAGATCAAATGGACTATTCTTCCAAAATATTTGTGTGCAATGGAAATGTTAGGATTATTAGAGTTAGTTTAGATACTAAACTACTGTTCAAAAGTATTGCGTCAGTAAAAAAAAAATTTATTAAAAAAAATCATTTTTTTTTCATGCAGCAAGGACACATTAAATTACTCAAAAGTGACAGTGAATACATTTATAATGTTACAGAAGATTCTTTTTCAAATAAATGCTGTTCTTTTGATCTTTCTGTTCATCAAAGAATCCTGAGAAATAAAATGCACAAAAATATGAAACGTTTTCAACATTGATAATAATCATAAATGTTTCTTGAGCATCAAATCATCATATTAGAATAATTTCTGAAGGATCATGTGACACTGAAGACTGGAGTAATGATGCTGAAAATTCAGCTTTGATCACAGGAATAAATTACACTTTACTATATATTCACATAGACAACAGCTGATTTACATTATAATAATATTTCACATTTTTTTACTGTATTTTTGATCAAATAAATGCAGCCTTGGAAGAGCAGAAGAGACTCTTTCAGAAACATTAAAAAATCTTAATATTTCTCAGTATATAAAGGTCATGGTTGAGAGCTAGATATGTAATAACCTTAACTGCATTAATTGCATTTTTAACTGTACCATATTAAATGCAAATCAATTAATGTATCCTCTGATATCAAATCTGTAAAACCATCTGAATTAATCACTTTTTATATCATGAAATTGCTTCTCCAATAATCAAACTCTTTATGAATCTTTATTTGGGACAACAGTGAAAGACTCTTTATATTATGGTTTTACTGAACGGCTAATGTTTTTAATGTCGCTCTTAACAGATGGTCAAAATAATTCTGCATCTCTAATGCACATCTGTTTCTCTTATTCTCTTAATTCATATTGTGCTGAAAAAAGATCAATTTGAGAGGTCGTTTATTCCAGGAACACAAAGAGAAAACTGGAGACGAATGAAACGTGTAGAGTCAGAGCCCGTCTACGGAGAGCCTTGGCACTTCCTATTAGCCCCATTGTATCGATCTTGGTTGCAGTTCCATTAGAATTCCACTAGAGGTGATCGCGGGCGAGCGCAGAGTGAATGGGAGTCTATGGGGCTAGACGGCTAAATTTGTCTCTTTCACCCGATTGCCGTTGAGAAATCTCAGATTTGATTGTAGGTTTTGCAAGTTCAACATGGGTTATAGGCAGAGCCGCCTTAACCTAATGTTAGGCCCCGGGGCTGAGAGGTTTTGTAGGCCCCCCATCCCCTCGATTTATAGAGTCTCATTTTAAAAAAGTGTAATAGCCTATCTAGGTAATCTACATCACAAAATGCATTAGTTTCTTTCGAGACCTACAACAGTGAGTTTTTTTATATTGTTTTTAATTTTATTATTGTTATTAACATATCACTGAGCACATAAACACAAGAAACTTTATTTAACAACCACACACTGCAACTAAATTTCAACTTTATGCAAATGAGAAGCGATTTTCGCGAGCGACAACCAATAGGAAAGAAGCCTTTCAATGGAGCTCAGCTCCCGTCACCGTCTCGAGTGCAGTGCAGGCAAGACAGAAGAGTTCAAGGGCGATTTCACTGTTTTATATGATTTGACTGTAACTTACCACAAACATGGATATAATAAAATGATGCATGGAAAAGAAACTTTCGACAGCCTCAGTGAGTTTAATTCATACATTTTATGATGCAAGTTTAGCACTGCTGCAGTTCATTTTACAGTTTCCCCTGCATTATGTTGACTATTAGGGACAAGAAAATTGATCATTTGTCAAATTCGGATGACGTTTTAGTAATTTATGACAGTATGAGTGAGTTTAATTTGTAGATTGATCGATCGTTAATCTAGTAAATTATTTAATCCACTGAACACTGCTGTGTGGTAATATAAAAACACTCTCCCAACAGCATACTGTTTCTTTTGAGCCTAATTCCTTGTCAAATTAAAATAATATAGTTGTATAATATCACTTGTAATGGTGTTTTGTATAGATGTGGCCAGACGAGCAGTCTAAACGCCTCATTCGCGCCGCGGGACCTCTAGACGCGCATAAACGCGTCTTTGCATTGACTTAACATTGAAATCACTCGCGCCAGACGCTCTATTCGCGTTTGGTGTGAACGCACCATAACAATAACATTAGAGCGACAGCACTACCAACGCCCACAAGCGACTAGCGACAAAATCTGACAAGTTAAAACAATATGACCTTTTCAGCTCATCATGAACCTGAACATGGGAGGCCCCTGAACTTGGGAGACCCCTGGGCTTCAGCCCAGGTAAGCCCGTGCATTAATGCGGCCTTGGTTATAGGTCGAAAGTTGAATGAACGAGTACTTATGTCCTTTTGATTTCTTACAGGTTGAGTTGTTGTTGCCCATAACATGCTAACATTCTGCTAATGAACGCTGATTGGTCAGTGAAGGACTGATTACGACCAGAGATACCGCTTGATGGAACAAAACTTCTTCTAGCACGTGTGTTTACCTGTGTCAGCTGTGTTGTGTGTTTGCCTGTGTCAGCTGTGTTGTGTGTTTGCCTGTGTCAGCTGTGTTGTGTGTTTGCCTGTGTCAGCTGTGTTGTGTGTTTGCCTGTGTCAGCTGTGTTGTGTGTTTACCTGTGTCAGCTGTGTTGTGTGTTTGCCTGTGTCAGCTGTGTTGTGTGTTTGCCTGTGTCAGCTGTGTTGTGTGTTTGCCTGTGTCAGCTGTGTTGTGTGTTTGCCTGTGTCAGCTGTGTTGTGTGTTTACCTGTGTCAGCTGTGTTGTGTGTTTGCCTGTGTCAGCTGTGTTGTGTATTTACCTGTGTCAGCTGTGTTGTGTGTTTGCCTGTGTCAGCTGTGTTGTGTGTTTGCCTGTGTCAGCTGTGTTGTGTGTTTGCCTGTGTCAGCTGTGTTGTGTGTTTACCTGTGTCAGCTGTGTTGTGTGTTTGCCTGTGTCAGCTGTGTTGTGTGTTTACCTGTGTCAGCTGTGTTGTGTGTTTGCCTGTGTCAGCTGTGTTGTGTGTTTGCCTGTGTCAGCTGTGTTGTGTGTTTGCCTGTGTCAGCTGTGTTGTGTGTTTGCCTGTGTCAGCTGTGTTGTGTGTTTGCCTGTGTCAGCTGTGTTGTGTGTTTACCTGTGTCAGCTGTGTTGTGTGTTTACCTGTGTCAGCTGTGTTGTGTATTTACCTGTGTCAGCTGTGTTGTCGATGCCTCGAGAGAAAAGAAAGTGCAGAGCGCGAAAGCACCAAAGTGACTGAAGGATTGCCATAAAGCAGTATCTCTGGTCGTACGATGTGTGTGACGTCACTGACATTTTAAAAGACTTTTTAAAGCAAATAAGTGACTCTAAAAAATCTAACACCCAGCAATGTGTAATTTCTTTGCATCTCCTTTCGAATACAACATTCAAATTACTAGACAAAAAATGATATCCTGAGAAAAGTGGATTTTGAGGGGTATAGCGCCATAGACCTCCATTCATTCTGCACTTGTCCTGTGAGCGCCCTCATGTGGAGCCAGAGTGGAACTGCAGCCAGATCAGAAGCCGAAAGTTTACTGAGAGTGGAAGTTCTCCCCTTATTAGACATTCTCTGATGGCTGCCTGTTAATTATCACTGGACTACTTCGCTCTCGCATCTTCCAAAAGTTTATTTTTTTGTTTTTGTTTTTTTGTTTTCTTGATTCCATTTTAATGGTTCAATTAAATTGTTATAACCAATTATTTAAAATGTAGTGATTTAAGCAAATCTTTCTTCAAAGGTTAAACCAAACTTTTATTTTGACGGGCTGCCGTGTAGAACTTTGAGTCTCTCTGTGTTTTATGATATGACGATAGTTTTTCTCAAATTAAGCTAAAATGCTGCTGAAGTGACTCTCAGAGCGGCTGTGTTGATGAAGTGCATTAATGTCCTCATATAGGCTGAAAACATCGCGAGTGTGTGTGTGTGTGTGTGTGTGTGTGTGTGTGTGGTAAATGAAACAGCGCGTGGTAAATGAAACAGCGCGTCTGTGCCATTCGTTCACAGAGACACGCAGAACATGCATGATTCCTATTTAAATAGTCTTTATACGGTTTAATATTGACAGACACTGGTCTATATGGCGATTTTATTTAAGTTTACTGACCTACTTTTCATCTAAAGGTAACTAAGTAAACTAGCCACCGGAAGTGCGAGTACACTGCTTGGCGATTTTGAACGTTCCGAAACCAGGAAATGAGATAAAGGCCTATTAGAACTTTGTGAAAATGGATTGTGCTTGAATGGTTTATTATCTGTATTAAAAATCAATGGAGTTTCATGAGGTGATGTTTTCATTGCTTTATCATGTCAGTGTGTCCCTTTGGTTATTAGTGCCTTTGATGTGTCATATTTTTTTGTCCATACCATAATTGCATCCCTTGCATTTACAGCTTCATCAATATCATCAAGATACATGAAAACAAAGATAATACATATATATATATATATATATATATCCATGTGCTAATTCAAAATTCAGCATTGCTATTATCGCTCTCCAGATCATCTAAAAACAAAAGGCTTTGATGATTAACCTTGTAGAATAATACTATTGTCTTCCTCTGGACGTGCGTTTTTTAAAATTCTCTTTGAAAGAAATGAATCTGTTTGGAATTAATGAAATGCTAATGTTGATGTTGTGGGATCTGACAGATGGCGGTGGGTTACGGACAAACAAAGGCCCAAAAAACGTTATCTGTCCTGTAAACAAGCATGAAATCAAGACAATTTGCTCTTTGTCTTATTCTATTTGTGGATCATTTCATCATTTTTCTCGCCAGTGAATGTTTTCTGAGGGTTTTGTTTTGGACTGAGCGCGGCTGCGATTGTTCGTCCATCATTAAAGGGCAGAAACTGAAGGTTTTCCTTCATTCCTGCGACTCAAAAGGAGACAGTCTGAATATGAGGAATAACATGTGAATAAGATTTGAGAGTAGCTCAATCAGTAAGGTCATGGGTTCGATTCCCAGGGATTGCATGAACTGATAAAATGCAATCGATTTGAATCTGCCAAATGCATAAATGCCTCTCTCTAAAAATTAAAGCTCTCATACTCACTTTCATATTCCAAACTAATATGACTTTCCTGTTTCCGTGAACGACAAAAGGTCAGTCATGAAAAGCAAGTCAGTAATGAAAAATGCAAAAAGGCAGTCACCCCACACACACACACACACACACACACAGCTGTAGAGTGTCTGACAGATGCTCGACTCGTCTGGCCAGAATCTGCACTCGATTGCGATAGGTTAGAGTTTGATCAATAGTGACAGGAGAGTCCCACGCGCTGTGTGTTTGAGACGGTCAGCATGACGCCAGACCAAGCGGCAACCTCCCCGTCTTTCTCTTGAAACCAACACGGAAGTGAGTTAAACTGCAATTCGTTGACTGGCCGCTTGAGGCTGATGTCAGAAGTGAGTCAAATCTGTATCTCCCCCATGTTAAAATACCAAATTTTACAGCAGAAAAAAACGTGTTTACAGCCTGGTGTCTGTATGTTTTTTTGGTCTATACCGCTAATTTTGCCCCTTATGACAACTGTGAGGGGGGTGAATTTTTTTATAACTCATCCGTTTAGTTGATTAATATTTAAAGTTATGCATAATTAAGGGTGTGGCCACTTGAGTGACAGGTGGGTTGTCGCTGATGTCAATGCTAGCCGCTTGTCTGTTGTTACTAGCCGTCACTTCACCTCAGCAAATGTTGCTGCTGAACTTGCCATCTCTGCAGTGTTTTGTGCTTTTTTTTCGGGATTATTTCATACTATTGAATACACCCATTAAGTAACGTTAACTTCGCCCACGGTTTAGGATTGTTGTCGTCGAGTATCGTTCGAGAGAACAACCAGCGCTGTATTTCAGTTTTCCTCTGTGAACATGCACTAATGGATGTCTGACAATTTCGTTGCTTTTTGGAGTTTTCAGATTTAAAAACGTCAATAAAGGCTCGTTCGTTCTGCTCTCACGGAACAGATATAGATTATAATATGCTTATGTACCGTCAGATGAAATCATGCAGGCGTCGGCGCTTTCTCCGTCCATGCTATAAATGCACATCCATGAATGAGCGCGGATTTTCTAGCGCATTTACTTTAACTTCATAGGCAATATATCTATAACCCATTTGAGAGGCGGCCAAAATCAGAATTTAAAATGGACTGAATAAGCTCTCTACGAACTTGACGAGCGATGCCGCGCTGACGGACCATAAAGAGTGACTGACGTGCACATAAATCACTGTCACACACACACTCTCAGAGTAATATTAAGTTACTGCATAATACATTTTCAACTAACGTTAGCAGAATAGTACACAATACACAGTCTCACTTGTAGCCGTGTCTTTTAAATATTATAATATAATATTTCGAAGGGCAAAAACAGGAACTTTTAATTGGCTTTACATCATCAGCTAACTCGATCACGTCGAGCCATAGATATAAACAGTGTTTATAGATATATCATAGATATAAAACAGTGTTTATATCTATGACGTCGAGCTTAGGTGATTTCGGCTCCTCAGCTCCACTCACGCCCCGCCTGTTTGCCTATTTTCTGTTATCCGGGAGTGACGCGAGGCCAAGATGGCGACGGCCGGCTCCGCCTACTTTAGGCTTCAAAAATGCTCTTCAGAAACCTACGGGTGACGTCACGGACACTACGTCCATATTTTTTTACAGTCTATGCGCCAGACACGGAGGATGGAAGGAAACACATGCCTTGTCCAAATACACACACTTGCGGTTTTGTACTTGTCCACTTGCATGATGTATTTCCTCTAGGGATGCACCGAATATTCGGCCACCGAAAATTTTCGGCCGAAAATGGCCCAAAAGTGCATTTTCGGTTTTCGGCCGAAAGACTTTTATCACCGAAACAATACGGCCGAAATGTTGTGATGACGCAAACAGCAGACACCGCGACCTGCACGTGCTTGTCTGAAGCAACATTACATATCTGCGGTGTGGACGTATTTAAATATATCTAAGAGTGACCCACGGACAGCGATTTTCAAAACACAGACATCCCAAGTCTTCCGGAAGTTCCGGGAGTCTCCCGCGTATTGATACCGGCTCCCTAATGCCCGCAAATTAGTTTAAATCTCCCGGAATCGCGAGCGAGCATGAGCGCGCATACGTAGCGCGCGCGGCAGAGAGAGGGAGCGAGAGACCTTTGCGTGTGTGTGCAGAGCAGCCGTCATTTCTCAGAGGTTTACCTGAGCTGTTTATGGTTTTTGCAACTCACGTCCATGAGCATATAACTGCAGATATTATTTTGGGCTATGGCAGTATTGACCTAAATGCACTTTGTTTTTATGAGAGAACATTTCATTTTTAAACCTTTCTCCAGGCCAGTAGGCTTTTACATTATTATTTAATGTACACATGAGTGGGGTCAAGTTAAACATTTAATTTTATACTTTGCAAATGCTAAATAAATATTTGCATAAAATTTTAATGGATTTATTCTTTGAAACTTTAATATTAATTTATGCAATTGCAATGCCTTGATTTTAGTAAACTTAGTACACAGTCATAGCCATAAATGCAATGGTACTAACAATAATTGGCATAATTTCTTTCGGTGTTTCGGTTTTCGGTTTTCGGCCTTGGTTTCCTCTTTTTCGGTTTTCGGTTTCGGCCAAGAATTTTCATTTCGGTGCATCCCTTTTCCTCTATTTGGCCCAAGTGTTTAAGTAGGCGTAAAGACGGCAAGTGAGAGTAGAACTTTTGATTAGCCTACTCGATGGGACACACTTGCAAAAAATTATTTTATTTATTATATTTTCTATGTCTGTTCAGTAGTCGCTATCTAACTAACAATTTATCTATGTAACTAAAAACAACTTGTGGTGCTTCTAATTAAGTGATAAAAACAGTTGCAAATGTTGTACAAAATAGGCTTACACACTCCATACTCATCTTTGGACCAATAAAATGTGCAACACTTTATGTTTTTACAACCAAATTATATGCAGGCTATATAATTAATTCAAATTACAGTGGAATATTTTCCTCGACATCTCGCGATTTCGGGGGACATGAGTTCCCGAACATAATGATGGGATATGCTTAGCCTCGAATAGGCTTCAGAGAGCGGTATCAGAGATAGTGTGGGGTTAGAGTGTATTATAGGAGTTGTTCACTTTCAAATAAAATGTTCCTGATTATTTACTCACCCCCACGTCATCCAAGATGTCTTTCTTTCTTCAGTCGAAAAGGAATGAAGGTTTTTGAGGAAATCATTCCAGGATTTTTCTCCATATAATGGACTTCAATGGCAACCAACGGTTTGAAGGTTCAAATGTCCGTCTCAATGCAGCTTTAAAGTCTCGACACGATCCCAGCCGAGAAATAAGAGTCTTATCCAGCGAAACGATCGGCCGTTTTCTAAAAAAAATTAAATTATATACTTTTTAACCACAAATGCCCGTCTTGTGCTATCTCTGAGATGCGCCACGCATTACGTCATCACGTTGGCAAGGTCATGTAAACGCAATCTAGCCATCATATCTGCATTTACGAGAGGACGGCATATAAATCATCTGATAGCAATGCAAGTATTGTTTAATTTGAAACATTTTTACTGGTAGCTTTTCAATGAACCATATGTTGTATAGCCGAATTCCCACTGCTCTCTTTCATCATTCACATGTGTTTAAAGCGAACAGTATCATAAAAACCTGATGATCATGTTCTCCATCATGAGATTTGAGACGATCCGAAGAACATCTCATCGTCAGTACAAAGAGTCATAAGATCAGTGATGCTCATTTAAGTACTTCGATTTCATTAGACACAAAGACATTTAAAATTATTAATAGAATAAATATTATAAAAATAAATTAAAGCTATACAGAAATATTTAAAGTCCTTATAAAATGTAAGTAGCGCTCGTCTTTTCTTCCCTAGCATGACATATAAACGCTTCTGGAAAAAGGCAGGGCTTGATTGTGTCTGTGGGGAATTGATTGGATGGTTGTGGTTTGCTATTGGCTGATCTCATGTGAGTGACAGGTTATAGCCCCGCCCTCGTCATTAGAGAAGAGAAGAGATGCTGCAAGAGGAACTTATTCTGATTCAAGATTAACAGGAACATGATTTTAAAAAGAATAAAGATGTGGAGAGATAAATCATTTAACATAAATACTGCAATATTCCAAAAAAAAAAAAAAAAAGAAAAAGAATTGTCAAATTTCACCCTTCACATTTTCATCCAGCGTCTGCTTGTCTTCACATCTGAGGGATCTATTCCTGTAAAGAACAACCTGAGAGAAAAACACGGCGCATGTAAATCATGCGAACTAAAGAACGACTTCCACTGACAATATCATGTCATGCTGAATCAATAAACTCGGCTGCAGGACTGATTAATAACGGTCCAATGGCACGGTGTGAGAAGTCGTGTCATATTGATGTCCAGATTCCTTCACGCCGTCTTTCCAGCTGTAATTGGTCCCGACTGGAGTTGTGTGACGCTCATGATGTCCACTCAGCGTTTGATTAGGATGGTAAGATCTTACAGACGAACATCGAGCCCTCAGGACACACCAACCAGACGCCAAAACCTACTGAAACGCTGCTTTACTTTCTCCAGAAACTGTTTCGACATCCTTCAACGCCGTCTCAGATGCTTCTCCTGAAATGAGGAGAAATAAAACTGACGCAAAGTTGTCATCCATCAGCAAGAGTCTCGAGATATAAAAGATAATTTAATCTTTTGGTGATTTAGGTTGGTGTTATGAACTTAAAAAGGTCGCATCATATTGAGGTGATATTTCCAAACGTTTCTGTCCTAATTGCATCCTTGTTTCGGTATTTGAGACGACGCGGGGTCAAAAGGTCGAGGTTTGTTGTCCCTGAATCAACATTAAAAGGAAGTTTCATCGACCAGCACTTTGAAGGAAAAGGTCAAATTAATGTCGCAATACAGGAGATTACAGTAACACACAGAGGAAAAGGTCACAAAATAAAAATAATTTGATATTCTGTAGTCTTTTGGAGTTTTTAGACTTTTTTATATTAGGCAATATTTATGAATACCTCTATTTATGAAATCCCTGAATAGTGTTATCTGAACAGCTCTTCGTTTATATTATATTCTCACACATTTGATTTGATTCAGCCCACCTATGATTCTGTGGGATTCAGTTGCCAGAATGAAAACTAGATCATAAATCTAAAGGGATTCACTCACATTCACTATAACGTCATGCAGAAACAAACACATATGTGTTTTGCACAGACCATGATGGTAATAATGTTATATTCTCGTCCATACAGAAAACAAACATGAACAACAACTATCACATAAGATCTTTATAATCTTAATCTTTTGAATTCATGGAATATAAATATTAAGATATATGAATATGGTAATTCCATAGTAATAACTTTTTCTCAGTTTGAAATGCACACGATATTTGCAAGTGACCAGTTTCTGTTTCTACTTAGAAAACATTTTAAGACTATTAAGCTTTTGACTATTGAGAATGCAACGCAACAAGCTTGTTGCAAAAAAAAAATATGTGTTGATTATGATTATTTAAAAATATTGAAAATGATATCTAAAATTGTTCAAATGGACTATTTTACCCAATATTTGTGTGCTTTTCATTGGAGTGACTCGACATTTTTTAAATGTTACTAGTTTCGGAACGTTCAGAGAACATTCAAAAGTAACATTCCAATAATTTCAGCAAAATTCTAAAATGGAATGTTTTCTTAATGTAAAGCAAGAAAAAAAAAGTTTTTTTTAAAAACATTTAAAAAACTGGACATTTAACGTTATTACGTCATTCCTAAATTAGAACATTAGCAAAATGTCCCTATAGAATATACAGTCAAACCAAATATTAATCAGACACCAGATATAATTTTTGATATTTTTTTACTAGTGTGATCAGGACACTATAGTTCATTTCTGTAAGTGAGGAGAGCAAAATAAAGTAAACTGTGACATATTACACCCAATAATTCTTCATACAGAGACTACCAGTGACATTGGGAGCAAAAATGATTCGGACACTTTGAGCTGATCATGTTTTGCTGAAGTGTGTTTTCTTTAATTGCTAATGCTCTTTTTACACACAGACTGAACAAAATGAAGCATTGCTTGGTGATTGGTTGAGCTAAACTGGTATTATCTAATTGTGTAGTTAAATTTAACAGCTGACAGATATTCAACATAATTCATGTGTGAGACAGTCTAACAGAAGGACGGAAATATCAAATATCAACTGATCATATTTTATTACCATTTTCTAAATTATAGCGAATAAACAGTGATAATGTGAGAAATGTTGAAGGTGTCTGAATAAATGTTGGTTTGACTGTATGTTTAGGTATTGAAGCGTCTGGGATCAGGTAATCCGCATCTCACTATAGGGTTCGCCTGGTCTCCTGGTCTCCTCCCATCGTTCCCTGTGGAATAAGTGGCAGGCCAATTTCAACCTTTGTGCATCTCACACCACCTGCAGCGAAAAATGACCCGTTTGCTCGCTGATTCTTTGTCACTATCCACTTTGTCCTTGACCTGCCATTTTCCAAAAGAGAGGACGCGTGGGAAATTACTAAAGCGCAACAGGCTGTCATGATGTGACAAAAGACTATTAACCTTTGAGCTGAAATAGATGTTTCTGCATTCGGCGCCAGCAGGAGTTCCCAGCATGACGGATAACGTTCGCCCATGTGGGAGAGCGATGGTCCTCGTGTCCCGTCATTGACCTATCAGCGTCAGACTCAATCAAACTCTTATCGCAAATTGATTTAACAACCATAATGGATATTAAAGCATCTTACAATTCATAATAACAGAGCTTGTTATGAGAGAGTGTTGAAGAAAATTATGTAATCGGCCATTCTGGGGAGTGTACTGAATCTTTTAGACCCATGACCTATAGAAAAAATAAAAATAATAAGAAGTCTTTATTATGCACAACATGATGACGTTAGTGTTTGTAAGTGCGAATGTTACATGAAGTTCTAGTTGGGAAAAATATAACTGCACTCTCACTTTCGTTTCGGCTGCAAGTCAAGCACACAAGACCACACTGACACTTCAACCGTTTATAAAACATAAACCCAAGTCAGGGGATTTATAATTATGTTTATTACATTTAACTTACCTAATATCATACTTATTGCCCTTGATTTTACCTCTGTTAAAAAGTTCTACAGTTGCAACAATTTCAAAGCTCTGACACTGATTAATAAAGAGTTCAACGTCTCTACAGTTGTACATATATAAAACATTAGAGAAGATGGAACTAGTACATTCAAAAACTAGTTTTATTAACGTAATTTCAAGTCATATTCCAGCTAACAGGGAACGTTCTCTCAAAGTTATGAACAAACGTTCTTCCAGTGACATTAGTTCAAAGTTTTCTGGTCTTTATTAATGCTCTCAAAACATGAGCACAAAACATTCTGAAACATTTTAGTTGGACGTTCATCTAACGTTTTTGAAATGTTACTTGTTTCAGAACGTTCAGAAAACATTCAAAAGTAACGTTCCCATAATGTTCTGATGAAATGGAATGTTTCCTTATGTTTAGAGCTTTCGAACATTATTATGAACGTAATGTGAACATTAACAAAACCTTTCTTTTTAGTAAACTCTGTGTACACAAACACTGTTCTCAATGCTGGAGTTCATGTGTAGAGCCCCTGGTGAGACTTCCAGCACAGTTTCATGTTGTGTCGAGCCGTATTAGTGTTTTAAAAATAGTGATTTTTGATGCTATCATAGAAGTGCCCCATTCACTCCCATTCACAAGGCAATTTGACCGAAAACGAACTTAAACTTAAAAGTGGCGTTTCCATTCTAATTATGCTTTTAAACGAAAGTTTGCCTCGGGTAGATTAACATAAAGACCCTAGGTTGCATTTTGGCGAGAGTTACCCTTTAAGTCTCATTGTCATGTCTTGTTCATGTTCATATTTCTGAGGTTTTCCCAATGTCTTTTTCCTGGTTTTCCCATGCGCTCCCGTTGTTATGTGTCCTATATTGTCATTGGGTAATTGTATTGATTATTGTTCACAGGTTTTCATTCAGTCTTTGTGTATTTAAGCTCTCATGTTTGCCCTGTTACTTTGTCGTTTATTGAAGTACGTATGCCGCTCCATGTTTGCATTTGCCATGTTCAAGTTTTGTTCAAGATTTTTGTCATGTTTTGGATTTTGTTTATTCTTTATGTTTCATGTTTTTGGATCTTTGGACACTGTAAATAAACTGCACTTGGGTTCTCTTCACCATCGTCTTCGTCCGCTTCCACGTCAGCAACGATACACTCATTCATGCTTAAAATTCAGCTTAAAATTCAGGTTGCCATACAAACCTATCATATGACTCATGTCATATTGACTGCTGTTATGATAATTCATGCTTTTCTCAGGTGCTTTTTTGAACATCGAGGAGCTTGACATGCCCAGTGATGGCATGTTTTCATTGTATGGAAAAAAGAAAAGGCCATACAGGTGTGGAATGACATACAGGGGTGAGTAAATGATGACTTTTAATGGGTTATAATCTTTTTTTTCCTTCTTTAATATAGTCTTGGTTTAAGTTCTGAAGGTTGAATCAAACTATCCAGCAGTGGATCAGCTCAGTGTTGCATGGCGGTCAATAACTTCTGGATCAAAATGCCACAATCTTCCCAGCTGGACACATCCGGAAATGTCCAAGAAATGCCAAAATGTGAAACCCATTTTCTCCTTTATTCTTCTCGCTGAGCTTCACCAACATGTAACGGCTTCACAGTCAGAAATAAACGGCAGCGTTGGAAATACACACCGCAACCACGACGGCATACAGAGGAAAATTGCAGAAATCCAGGCATGGAGAGGATGAAAGCCAGCGCTCTTCTTCCCGGGATCTCGGCGACTGCTCATCGTCTCTCAGCGGATCCGTGTGTGTGCTCTCCCAACAACATCAAACAGCAGATGTTCAGCCCAGAAAATCCTTCGGAGAAATCAGTCGTCTTCCAGTGTGCCAAGAGAGGCAAAAATGGAAAAAATAAATGCAGAGATGTAAACATAACGTAATCCTCTCACACTGTAATATTCACTGGACATGCAGAAACATCACGGCTCGCAAACTTAAAGCAAATGTCTTACATAAACCAGCGTTTGCATGAATAAAACTAGACTTTTACACATGCATTTTTAAGGAAATGAGAGTTATGGCTATTTAACAATCTCACTTCTCCTCAAAAACACACATGACTTGAGGAATCGTTCATGCACAAACGCTTCACGCATGCAACTTTCAAGAATACAAGTTGTCTAAGCATCAGCATCCCTGGTTACTGCCCATGAGGTAACAAACTAGTTTCCATGGTGACTCAGCAAGTGGAAGGGATTTTGCTGAGGATATTTTAAACTTGACTATCAGGAGCATTTCTAACGTATTTCTCACCTGACTGGAGTTTTAGTTAGCGTTGCAAAACGTGACGGATTTAAACTTGGAAAGTCAATCAGTGAATCGTTTTGATCTGAAATTGCATCTCTGAAATTGGTCCCAACCAAAAGTAAATTGGCAGTGATAAGGCTCGGTTATATTTTCATTCTTCTCAGAACATCTTCACAGATAATAAGTAAGAACTTAAATAAGTTCTGGGCCAAGAGATAAAACTCGTGAGGCCAAAATAGGCAGAACAAATCATGTTATTAAATTAATTTACAATACTTTGCATAATCATTAAATGTCTGTCTGTCTGTCTGTCTCTGTCTGTCTGTCTATCTATCTATCTATCTATCTATCTATCTATCTATCTATCTATCTATCTATCTATCTATCTATCTATCTATCTATCTATCTATCTATCCATCCATCTGAACACATAATGCATAAGAGTGTTATTAAATGTAGACATGTTCCTCACAAAAGCATTTTTTAACCACTATGTAATGCTTTCATATGTAGTATTTGCACAATTTGTCAACAGTTTCGTGATTATAAGCGTCCCGTTATCAGCATTGCCACATGAATTGAGGTGCACACTCCACATGATCTGTTTTTTTTAGACATATATAGCGAGCGGTCTTCTACTGGCGGATTCTGCAAACATTTATTAAGCCCTTCAGTGAGCCGACTAATAGCACACGGCTCCAGTAAACACGCGCAGAACACGCCGTTCCAACGAGAACATGTCCATCAAAGTCACAGGGAATTCTAATGGAATTCTAATGGAATTCTCACCTCATGCCTCTCAAAAGTTTAAACGAATTCAAAGAGAAGTTTGAAAGGGGTTAGCATGCCAAATATAATATGTCACTATGAAAAATGATATAATGTTCAGAAATTTGCACTGAAATATGCTGCTCAAACTAAGGTTTGCTTTCAATAAATTAATTTTAATTAGTAGACTGTGTTCTTTAAGTCACAGGATGTTCTCAGAGACATTTTACCTGAACAGATGAAGCAGCATTTGAGTCCTCAGGCCCTTTAACACGGTGTGTGTGTCAGCTGCGGTTAGTTTCTATATTGACACAAAGACACCAAAGCATCTGAACAGCTTTGACTGAGAGATGTAAATAGGACAGAGGGACATCACAGAGACATTGTGAAGATTCCCACACTCCCGGGTGAAGTGCATGATGGGATTGATAGAATAGGGTCAGTCTGAGAAGACACACAAGTCATCTAGTGCTGGACGCTTGAGAAACTGAAGATGAGTTTTACACACTCCTAAAGATTTATACTAAAGATTTAAAAATATGATGGGATCAGTGTTGGATCAGTGTAATGTATTGCTCATGCTTGTTTTGGTCCTTGGCAACCAGCCACAGCACCCTAGAGTCATGGCAGTGGAGTTTTGCAACTTGGTCTCAAATCACTATAAGCACTATAGTGATATGTGACCTAGTAAACATTACTAATGAGTAAACAGCATTAAGAAAACAGCTCTGATTGGTTCAGCCATCTCCACTCTTTTACACAGGTTATTTTCAGCTCTCATGTGAACATCAAAAGCTTAGATCACTAATTCTTTCATCTGGTTGTTAAACAGGAGCTGTTCGGTACAATACATTTATAAATGTAATTATATATTGAACACCCAAGCAACCACCCACAATACCATATCAACCACCTAGCAACACCATTGTAATCACCCAAAACACTCTAGCAACTGCCTAGCAACCACCCAGAACAGCCTTGCAATGACCTAGCAATATCCCAGAATAAAATAACTGCCTAGCAGCCACACTGTCACACCCTAGCAACAACCTACAACACCATAGCAACTGAATAGCAACACCCTTGTAAACACTCAGAATATCTTAAAAACACCATTGCAATCACCCAGAACACCATAGTTACTGCCTAGCAACGATCTAGAAATAACCCATAAATACCATAGCAACTGTCTAGCAACCTCATTGAAATATTCCAATCAACACTCCTGTAATCACTCAGAACACCCTAGCTACACTCTTGCAATAGCCCACAACACCCTAGCAAACCAATGTCAAAACAACCACATGGATACAAAAGCAATTATCCAGAATACCATAGCAAGTGCCTACCAACCGCATAGCAAGATTGCCTAGCAACACCCTTGTAATCACCCAGAACACCCTAGCGACTGCATAACAATGCCCTCACATCACAACACCAAAGCAACACCCTTGTAATCACCTGGAACATCCTACCAACAACCTAGCAACCACCCATCCTAGCATTAACCCAGAATACCGTACCTTAGCAACACCCTATTAACCACCTATCAACACCCTTGTAATCAACCAAACACCCTAGCAATTTTATTACAATGCCCTAGCAACCATCCACAACACCAAAGCAACCCCCTTAACATAATTTTAATCACCCAGAACACCCTAGCAACAACCCACCTTAGGATTCACCCAGAATACTGTACCTTAGCAACACCCTAGTAACCACCTAGCAACAGCCTTGTAATCACCCAAGCAATGGCATAACAACACCCCAGCAACCATCCACAACACCAAAGCAACCCCCAGTAATACACTTGTAATCACCCAGAACACCATAGCGACGACTTAACCACCCATCCAAGCAACACCCTAGCATTCACCCAGAATACTGTACCTTAGCAACACCCTAGTAACCACCTAGCAACCCCCTTGCAATCACCCAGAACACCATAGTAGCGACCTAATAACCACCCACCCTAGCAACTACCAAGCATTCACCCTTGTAATCACCCAGAACACCCTAGCAACAACCTACAGCTGAGTTTAGTCACAAGCACAGCAGATTTTCTTCAGAAACTGTCCCTATCTAGTTATCCATCATTGCTTAAATGAGACACAAGGAGACACACTGTGGTTGTGTGCTTCTGCTGCCAGTGTTAGTGTTAATGTGGGACGATTCGTTCTCTCTGACAGGATCCTACAGGCTGCTATTAGACTTAATTACAGTAAGCAGAGGAACGCAGGCGGGTTTATTATTGAGGTGCTGATGTCAGAGGGGCATCGCTCAACTTAACGACCCCACAGCAGTGTTGTTTAAGCGCGTGAGGATACAGCGTGACCGACTGCTCAATAATGTTGTCAGTGAACAAACCACTGAGAACCTCCTGCAGACAGTGTTCGGACACTTACGTCAAACTTTAAAACGTCTAAATGCCATTCGTTGGATTGTGACTGGCTGATGGCACCACAAAACACATTTGAATGATTTATCGATTTAAACCTGAAATAAAAGTTAAAATTCACTTTTCAAATACAGAAATTTAATAATCAGATGTAATAATTTAATAATATTAAATTATAAATTATAATTAATTGTATAAAATTATAAATTAAATTATATTTATATAATTATATAATTATATATATATATATATATATATATATATATATATATATATATATATATATATATATATATATATATATACACTCACCTAAAGGATTATTAGGAACACCTGTTCAATTTCTCATTAATGCAATTATCTAATCAACCAATCACATGGCAGTTGCTTCAATGCATTTAGGGGTGTGGTCCTGGTCAAGACAATCTCCTGAACTCCAAACTGAATGTCAGAATGGGAAAGAAAGGTGATTTAAGCAATTTTGAGCGTGGCATGGTTGTTGGTGCCAGACGAGCCGGTCTGAGCATTTCACAATCTGCTCAGTTACTGGGATTTTCATGCACAACCATTTCTAGGGTTTACAAAGAATGGTGTGAAAAGGGAAAAACACCCAGTATGCGGCAGTCCTGTGGGCGAAAATGCCTTGTTGATGCTAGAGGTCAGAGGAGAATGGGTCGACTGATTCAAGCTGATAGAAGAGCAACTTTGACTGAAATAACCACTCGTTACAACCGAGGTGTGCAGCAAAGCATTTGTGAAGCCACAACACGCACAACCTTGAGGCGGATGGGCTACAACAGCAGAAGACCCCACCGGGTACCACTCATCTCCACTACAAATAGGAAAAAGAGGCTACAATTTGCACGAGCTCACCAAAATTGGACAGTTGAAGACTGGAAAAATGTTGCCTGGTCTGATGAGTCTCGATTTCTGTTGAGACATTCAGATGGTAGAGTCAGAATTTGGCGTAAACAGAATGAGAACATGGATCCATCATGCCTTGTTACCACTGTGCAGGCTGGTGGTGGTGGTGTAATGGTGTGGGGGATGTTTTCTTGGCACACTTTAGGCCCCTTAGTGCCAATTGGGCATCGTTTAAATGCCACGGCCTACCTGAGCATTGTTTCTGACCATGTCCATCCCTTTATGACCACCATGTACCCATCCTCTGATGGCTACTTCCAGCAGGATAATGCACCATGTCACAAAGCTCGAATCATTTCAAATTGGTTTCTTGAACATGACAATGAGTTCACTGTACTAAAATGGCCCCCACAGTCACCAGATCTCAACCCAATAGAGCATCTTTGGGATGTGGTGGAACTGTCACGGAACAGTGAACGAGAGACGAGGATACAAATGCAGAGGAGATTTATTAGTGACAAGCAGACAAGGTACAACTCAAAACTAAGGAACTCCAGGAACGAGAAACTCGGACAAACGAACCAGCACAAGACTACAAACACAAGGAGACTAAATAGGGAACAAACAAGGAAGGTAACGAGGCAGGCAGGTGAGGGACATTAAACAATAACGAGATAACAAGATGGGCGGGGTTTGACAATTGACAGGAGAGCACATGGCACAAAGAAATAACATGACAGCTATGTGCTCACAACAGACCAGACTAACACAAACACATGACAAACCGGGAGTGTCACAGCTCTGTCACTAAACCAAGAGAAAACCCAGACACGGGTGACAGAACTGTGACAGGAACGGGAGCTTCGTGCCCTGGATGTGCATCCCACAAATCTCCATCAACTGCAAGATGCTATCCTATCAATATGGGCCAACATTTCTAAAGAATGCTTTCAGCACCTTGTTGAATCAATGCCACGTAGAATTAAGGCAGTTCTGAAGGCGAAAGGGGGTCAAACACAGTATTAGTATGGTGTTCCTAATAATCCTTTAGGTGAGTGTATATATATAATTATATAATATATATAAATTAAATTATAAATTTAATAATCACGCTGCATAGTCTTCTCTATATAAATTAAACAGAGATGAATCTTTATTAAAGTTACAAAAGTTATACAGTAACACAGACAGCAACAGGAATATTAGGCTGCTGTCACTTTAAGAGCGAATGCACTGATCCAATATAATGATACACATGCGTTTACTTTCTCAACTCTATACGTTCCCTTAAGACATAACTGTCACTTGGACTATTTTAACAATGTCTTTACTAACTTTTCTGGGATGGCAGATATCGATTACAGAGAGGCCTATGGAGGAGTGATCCAGCTCTCAGATTTCATCAAAAATATCTTAATTTATGTTCCGAAGATGAACGAAAGTCTTATGGGGTTGGAACAACATGAGGGCGAGTAATTACTGACAGAGTTTTAATTTTTGGGTGAACTAACCCTTAATTCAGTATTCGCACACTGTCTGAGACATGGCTTTTCTGGGTAACATACAACACGTTTGAATATTTAAATTGGCAAGGCTTAAACTTTTGTTTCGATGCAGCACTGGCCCATTAACTGTACCAAGCGTCATTCACGTTTGATTATGCTAATTTTCTCACAAATTTGCATTGTTAGAATAATTCATTAAAATGTTACCGCCAACTGACACCGTTTCATATACTCGCTAATGCCGATTTTTACTCGCATTTGGCGCTTAGCAAGTGTTAATTTAAGCCCTGGCTATAGATTTAAAGCTGACTTGACTAATGACATTTATACATTTTGAAGTGTGACTGAAGTGTTTAAATACTCTGTAAGCTGATCACCAGAAGTATTTCTATTCTGTGTGTGTGTGCGTGTGAGAAGCAGCGAGTTTCTGGACAGCTCTATTGATTTGTTCCTGTGTTTCTTGGCAGACTGATGCCTGGGAACTCCTGAGAAATAACAAACACGAGCAGCAGAAGCTCAGCCAAACACAGACACCTCTCCGGGATCCAATCCTTCACCATCTCCCTAGTTGTTACATGTTTAAAAAAAAAAAAAAAAAAAAAAAAAAAAATTTAAATATCCATCAGAGTTTAGCTTTAAGAGTGAGAGACAGTTATTTCAGAAGATGACTGATAAATCTCTCGTGTCTTTGTTTGTGTGTCTTTGTGGCGAATCCGTGATTAATATTCTTCAGCCTCTAAAATGCACAATTCTGTGTCAATCAAATGAGCATTTAATCTGGCTCGATGTTTTGCAGAAACGCTCTATTTCCGACGACACACCGCTGCATTTGGCCTATTTTGTGCTGGAATAGGAATGTGAGATTGGATTGGGATCCGAGGGAACGCCGAACTAACATGTAATCCTGGAAGACGCATGAAGGCAAAATCAATTAAGCTGAAGCGATCGATGGCTGTGCGCGAGCATGTGCGCGTGTTCTCAAGTGCGCGAGCATGTGTTCTCAAGTCAAGTCACCTTTAGCGCTTTTTACAATAGCCTACTGATTGTTTCAAAACAGCTTTACAGTGATAACAGGAAAATAATGCAACAAAGTTTGTTTCCAGAAGAAAACAGCGTCCTAGTCCAGCTTAAGTAAATTCAGTGATGGTTAATTTCTATTGTAAAAAAGTAAAAAAATTAGTTAATTTATTTATATAGGCGAGAAAACAGAGATGTCATCGTCCAGCTCAGTTCAGTTCAGTAAATGCAGGCAGATCAATAACATTGTTGAATATTATTGTTCACAGACATTGCAATTTGGGCAATTTTGTCTGCGTATTGATCAGTGTAATGTGATTTTTAATTCTGCGACTTCAAAGCGAGCGCTGAGTTTTCGATATGCAGTTCCGCTCAATAAAGTGATTACCCTGAACATCTCTAGGGGAAAACAGAGCAGAAATAGAACAAAACCGTCTTTTCTGGTTTCCTGCGATCGCTAATGAGTTTCATTGAATGCAGCCGGTGAGCCAGAGAGAATATCTGCCGTTCATAATGATGCGAACAAAAGATAACTTCAAAGTCTGTGTGGAGCTCGCAGGTCACGCAAGGTCCGTGGATTTAATGATGCCGTTTCGGCTTCCTTCGCCATCAGTGCTTTCTGAAGTCATCTGGACAGAAACAGAGTTTAAACTATCCTCCTTCTTCTCCATCTCGAGGAGGAATCTGCTTCTCGTCTGGATAATGGCGTGTCTTTGCTGGATGTGTGTCTGTTCCAGGCCTCCTCTTTCTTCACTGCAAATCCACCAACTGATGTATAATGTGCTCAAAATGACATTTCCAATCTGTCTGGCTGAATTTAGGAAGCTTTCAGGAATCAGATCATACGGGTTTTCAGTCTTTGCCTATAAACGACAGCATCTGCACATGCAAATGAACAGAAATTAAGAATTTATTTCAATTAGCAAGTAAACTAGACCTCTCTGCGCTTTCTGATACTTTTAATACACATTCAGTTCCACTACTGTTTAAAAGTTTTTAATGTTTCTGAAAGAGTCTCTTCTGCTCATCAAGCCTGCATTTATTTGATCAAAAATACTGTAAATCTTTTTTTTTAAAATATTATTAGAATTTAAATCAGCTGTTTTCTATGTGAATATATAGTAAAGTGTAATTTATTCCTGTGATTAAAGCTGAATTTTCAGCATCATTACTCCAGTCTTCAGTGTCACATGATCCTTCAGAAATCACTCTAATATGATGATTTGATGCTTGAGAAACATTTATGATTATTATCAGTGTTGAAAATAGTAGTGCTGCTTAAAATTTTTGTGGAAACGGTGATACATTTTGTTTTTCAAGATTCTTTGATGAATAGAAAGTTCAAAAGAACAGCATTTATTTGAAATAAAAATATTTCGGAAAATTATAAATGTTTTGATCAATTTAATATGACCTTGTTAAATGGAAGTTTTGATTCATGTAAAAGAAAAAAAAACTTTTGAATGGTAGTGTATATGCTAAAAAAATCTATTCTCTTATTTCAAAAAGGACTTAGTATTGATGCAAATATATGAGGGTTGGCCCCTTGTGATAAAACACTGATATTTTCCGGATGTGGCAGAAAACTAACTTGGATTGGCACCAAAAGCTCTATTCTGTAAGCATCCTAAAGTCAATCGTGTTTTGACCCATTAAAAGCAGCGGATCAGTGTTCATCCATCATTAGCTGAATCATGACACTTGAGTCTCGGTCACTCACAGCTGGCTGAAGGTTTCGTCCGCTGGGCAACAGATGGTTCTGTCACGTTCATCCCGACGGGGCGTCTGACCCCGGGCCCTCGTGTGAGCCAGTGCTGGTCTGAAGGAGACGGGAGGGTGACCGGTCAGTCAGAGAAGAGTCTGGTCACTGCCACTGACCTGAGACCAGTGTGTATGTAAACAATACTGGCAAAGCATCAATGCAAAATACAAAAACAATGACAGAAATGTAGCTGTGAGAAGCGATTATCGCTTTAAAGCCTTTAAGCATACATGTAAACGGGATTGTTTTATTTAGCATGCACGTAATTAGATCGTAGATTGAAAAGACAGCCAATACAGGAAGTTTACTAAGGAAACACATAGCCCTTTTTCACCTTTATAACAGTTAAAGCGCCAGCTATGGCCCGATGTCCACAAAAGTTACTTCTTTAGAGTAATGTGACGCATGTGCACACCCAATTTCTTGAAGTTCTACGCAAATCAGGGCCATTTTCAGCCATCTAATGGGATTTGCCATAGAAGCATACAGCATTTTTACACCTTTTTAACAGATGGGCCGATCTCCATAAAAGTGTGCATGCTTCTTTAGAATCATGTGCCGCATGTGCTCACCCAATGATGAGAAGTTCTGAGTTTTCATTTAGGAATGATTGGCTTTTGGGTAGACTTGGCCATGCCTTTTTTTTTCTAAAGGACCCAGCTATAGCTATCCAATGGCCAAAGTTGAACAATTTTTTATTGACCTAAAGAGTCCTGGGAATTGTGCCACAGAAGTTTTATCGTGGTTGAGCCAAAAACCTAGGACTAGTTTGCGAAAGTTGTTTTTTGAAATAATCTCCAATATTTAACGAATGATTTGATTGACAGCCGTGGTCCTAGAGGCAAAGTCACTCAGAATGAGGAGTTCTACTATGTGGTATAAACGGTGTCGGCGAAAAATTGCAATGCAGTTTAGTCCAATGCAACACAATGCAATTCAGTGGAATTCAACGCAATGCAATGCATTTCAATGCAAAGCAATGCAATTCAGTGGAATTCAACGCAATGCAATGCATTTCAATGCAAAGCAATGCAATTCAATGCAAAGCAATGCAAAGCAATGCAATTCAATGCAAAGCAATCAAATAAAATATATTTTAAAACATTCAGTGAATAGTTTTGAGACATACAAATATCATATATGACTTCAGAAAATATGAAAATGCACAAGTTCTGTGGACTAATTTTATGATACTTTTGTTTAACTCTATTTCTATTTAAGGTCTTGGACTGCTTCCTTTATTCCTCATTGAGCTGATTCTTCTTTTCTGTGTCTGTAGAATAACAAGAGGAAACAGTGTGAATGAGTGAGACAGATGCACTTAAACAAATTAGTTTGTGTACAGACACACTGTAAGACTACAGCCCAAACACACTGGCATACATCATCACATAATTCACAAGATCTATAACATCGCTGCGTTCTGCTACTCATAAATGCTTTAAAACATCATAAATGGGACATAAAATCAAAGACATTAAAATGATATTACACAGTGTGCTTATGCTTTCAGTGAATTAACTGAACTATTCATGTTCCTGACATACTTGAGACAGAGAAAAATAACATGAATAAATCAGTGATAAATATTATCCAGGTACAATACATTTTAACTAATTAAATTCATGATTAAATACAGAAAAAAAAATCATAACGAGTCTGAAATATGAAATAATGACAGTTTTTTTTTCTCGGCATGACTCTCTAAAAATGAAAAGTGTTTTCCTCATTTCCAGCAATTAGGTCTGTCCATAATCCCCTAAGAGGCCAATTAATTCTGCATTAATCTCTTCAGTGAATCTAAAGAGAAAAGTGTGCTTGAGTCCAAATCCATCTTCAGCCAAACTTCACGTTTCTCTCTCATAACGGTTCATCGAGAGGGCCGTTGCTCCATTTGCGTGTCTCAAGTGCTTCATGAGCGTCTCGGACATACGTGGGTTTAGTAAACTAAGATTTACAATCCTTGAGGCTTTTTACTTAATTTTACACCTGTTAGATTAGTAAAAATGATTTATATTTTGTCTTAGATGATAAGGCTTTTCATATCTCAAGACCTTCATTAGCCCCCCATTGCATTTAATTTGACAAATTTATTCTTCAGATTTTGGTGTCATGATGATGGAAACTTTCAGCTACACTACCAGCCAAAAGTTTGGAATAATTAAGAAGTTCTTGAAACAAGTCTCTTCAAGGCTGCATTTATTTGATAAAAATACAGTAAAAACAGTGAAATATTATTACAATTAAAATAGCTGTTTTCTATGTTGTCGTAGATTTTTCCCTATCTAGCTCCTACTCTAAGTCTACCGGGGACGGCTCCAATCAACGTTCAATATATAATCTATTTCTCTAAACTAACTCACCTGCTGCGCAGCAGAAATTAACAGACAGACTTCAGCAAATGTCCTTCAAATGCTTTAATCACGGCCGGGAGAGTACTCAACATTTTCTCTGAGTACTTCCCCCAAGAAGCAGCAAGGCCGGAGGATCTCAGACAAATCCCATTGAGAATCCCACCAGCTAACACGAATACAACAGTTTTTATAGAATAGGGAGGTATGGCAAAATGATATGAATTTGATTGGTTCTTCATATGCAAACCCTTCTGTTACTAGGTAAAGCAAACTTTTCAAATGACACAAGGTTCAAATTTAATCTGTCTAGTTTCAGTTCCCATATTTGTTATTTTTACACTCACACAACCAAAGTAAAAGGGGTATGGCAACAGCAACACAACATACAGCATTCAAAAACACAGAACAGAACGTTTTAGTACATTGTGTTTCAAAGTGTTCTCATGTTAGGTCTAAAAAGAGAAGTAAGGTTAGATGTTAGAAATATGGTTAGTTTAATATACAGTTTACTATTTTATCTATTAAACATCTACCACAATGTGAATATATAGTAAAGTGTAATTTATTCCTGTGATCAAAGCTGAATTTTCAGCATCATTACTCCAGTCTTCAGTGTCACATGATCCTTCAGAAATCACTCTAATATGATGATTTGATGCTCAAGAAACATTTATGATTATTATCAATGTTGAAAACAGTTGTGCTGTTCTTGTTGCTATGCAGTTGCTAAGATGTCCTGAGACAACTTTCATGTAGTTTAAGAGCACTAGTAAAAGTGATGCTTAACTTAACAAATACAACCAAATATTTAAATATTTAAAATAATAAAAAAATATTTATATATATTTATATATATAAATATATATATATAGATATAAAATACAATAACAGTTATCCTCTTCGTATATAGATCTTATATAATTGAGAGCACAGACAGGCTATAAACTTTCATTGTAAACCCTTTGGGCTGAACAGCGTCCATTTAACATTTAAACATTTTGAGCGTATTTCGTCTGAGGGCTTTTCATTCCCGCTGAACAGCTCGTGATGAGGTCATAATTCCTCCTTAATGGCTCTGTCTCCAATGTTCTGTGATTGATGGACCCTCTTCAGGAGCTCCAGTGGGCTTAATGGACACGACTCAGTCCAAACTGCACTCAAGAGCTTCTGGAAGAGACCAAAAGCAACATGGACAGATGCCAAACTACGGCAGGTCTTTAGACCTTTACTGGACGGCACACGTGATAAATACTGTGAACTGGGGTTATGTTTGACCGTGAGTGGATCGACACGGCAATGCAGATGTAGAGCAGTGATCTGACCATCCTTCACTTCAAATCTCAGGCTGAATCACTGCCACTCTTAAACGTTTCTTTAGACATGGTGTAGACTTAAAAATCATGGTTTCCCCTTTATGGTTGGATCACGGAAGCTACACCAGTTACCTTTGCCAAGAGATTTAATTTATTATGTATCATGTGTCAGACAGAGAGAAACAACATATGAGAACAAGGCTACATGAGAGGTCTTCATTCCAGATTTCTCTGTTCCCCATTCTTAATCTTCTCATCCCATCATGTTAGATGTAAATGGTTTCTCTGGCTTTATGTTTCTCTGCCATCAAGTTTCTCATAGCCTCTGTTTCTCTTATGCCTCTGTTTCTCACATGCCTCTGTTTCTCATATCTCTGTTTCTCTGAGGTTGTACAGTAAAGTTGATCTTATATACATCACTGAGCGGATTCCTTTTATGGTCTTAGCTTTAAAAATGGAACGTATATGTCATGCGACACATGGCACAATTCACTTCCATATTAAGAACTATCTCTGTTGTTTACATCTGCATCAGTTGAAAACATGTTACATTGTACATACCCTCTACAAAATATAGCTCAACCACCTGTCTCATGTGACATGATCTTCACATGGTTTCATTCTATGTATAGTCTCCTCATGCACTGAACACATGCATAACTCTGGCTTGACAAAATACATTATGAAATTATGAATAAAGAAAAATAATACAAATACATAACATTAAACAGTAAATTTTTAGTCTTCAGTCCCTCCACTGGAACTACGACAGTCAGTTCCACACCATCACTCCACCAGTGGCCATCTAATGAAGCGATAGAAGAAAAGGAAAAGCAGACCAAAGAAAGACACAATAACAAAACAAAATAAACAAAATAAAGATATAGAAACATAAGGAAAAGGGAAAACACAAAACAAACAAATTACCCCACCATGTCATGTCCCCGTGTACTATGTGTATTTTAACGTCTATGTGTAAGCATTTAACATGAACCCCAATCATCTAAGAAAATAAAAACTAATAATTCTTCTGCTGGTGCCTTGACTCGTTAAGTACTTAACTCCTCAAGTTCCCGGCCAAAACAACAAACCAAATAAACATTGATGTTAAAAAGATCCTATCCCTTGGGGTTGAAATCAGTGAACAAGTGTTCATTGTTTGTGGAGTTGTGTTTTGTAAGTAGTGTATAAAATCTCCTATTTCACTCCTTATGTCCCATTCTCAGTTCTATCCATTTGTCATCAAAGGAGCATTTCTAAAGTTATCTTTAGTTATATTAATAAATTAATTTATTGATTTATTCCCCGTTACCCAGACTTCTTTTGAATTAGCAAAGACAAAGTCTTCATCTTTAAACACCACCATGTGTCTTGGAATTATCCAATGCCATGTCTAATGATCTGAAATGTGAAAACTATGATAGAAATTAATTCAACATCATACAGCCATCACATATTCAGGATGTAAAACTCCTAGACAATTTATAAGCAACTAACACCATAATCTAAAATATATTAACAATGTTTGTTTTGCTCTCAATATCATTAATGACAATTACCCTCATGGTCTCAGCTAGTTCTTGAAAACTCTTCCCATCAGCTCTTTTATAATTTCCTTTCCCAGGGTGTTGTCCCCTGTCATAGATCAAGTTATGACACTTGTCACAATGAAATACAAACCATTTAAGGAATGCGGTCTCTGGTGATCAGGCATCGGTGAGCTCACTTTTTTAGGGCAGACTGCTGTAACCCTCAGTGATGCTGTTGGCCTAACAAACATCTGCTCAACCATACCCATCTCACATAACACCTCCCTTCAGGGTAGGTGCCCAGTGGCGGTGACCCTCTCCTAGGTTGTCCTCCTTTCGGCCAAAAGAAAGGATCTCCCGTCTTTGAGAAATCACATCATTCACACTGGTAACCGCTCCTTCCCATTAGGAAATTTTTAACTGATATTTTCCAAATCTCAGGAAAGTGCATTCAAGAGCCATCAGAGCATTTGGAATGCCTAATAGTGTGAACATGGATACAAATCAATGATAGTATTTAATCACTAGAATCCATCAGACATTTTCAAACATCAACATATCAATGCTGACTTTACTCAGTGAATTTAGTTTTTGCAACCGTTAATTCAGTGTAATGTTCTTTTACATCAATAACCGGAACCAATCAATAACTGGAACCATCAGTCCTGTACATGGTGAAGACAAAGATGAGACAAAGAAGTTACTGGTCATGGAATAAACAAATAAAAATGATCACTTCTATCATTCTAGGTAGAATATCATTAAAACATTTAACTCCCAATTGCATATATTATTGATTAAAAATCTCTGTGTCTTTAATTTCCAAATGAGACGCTGTGCTCACTCTAAATAGCTTGTTACTTATGACACAGGCTCAAAAAACAAAATCTAAATGACTTTGAATAAGAGAAAGACTCTGAGAGAATGTCAAGACTGCCTCAGAGTAATTCTGCATTTTCAATACTTTTAAAATTTCTTTCTAATCACTTTTATTCTCACCTAGTCAGAAATAACATGTATTCCAAATAAACATCTTTGTTTATATTTGTCATTTTTCCTTATATATATTTTCCAACTCACATTCTTATGGAGTCATTATCTATAATTTTCATCAGCTTGTATTTGTCAATTAACTATACAACTATTATCATTGATCTTTCCTCAAATTAATTCCTTAACTTCAATCTTATGTTACTTATGTCTTATTCTTTTTCAGACATAACTTAAATTTTGTAATGTTAAACAATGATCAACTTTCAAACACACTTTAACACCAGAAATCTGCTAAAAACTTAGCTTGTTTCTGTTTTTCTCTTCAAATACCCAGAAGATAATGTTTTGCTATACAATAACCCTCGTGTATTCTAGAGAAGCAACAGGCTTTCTATTTATATCTCTCTGTGTGTGTGTCTAAAGGAGGGTAGATTCCAAAGGAAGGGGCTGCTTCACTCTCCCTTCTCACTGATGAACAAAATTAACCCTCATATTTGTATTTATCTTTTTTCTTCCTTTTTCAGTTTAACTCAGATTAATTTCTTTGTTCTTTCTTTCTTTTCCTTTAAGCTTGCTCAGAATAGTATCTCAAATATTTGAACAGCTTTACGGTCAAAATCAGAAATGCCTGCGATCTTATCTAGTTACATCGGCACATTCATCCCTGTATGACTCCAGTGTCAATGTCCTTGGAGCATTTTTTAACCCTTTCTATGGCGCTCGTCACACTTGATCACTCCTGTCATCAAGTCTTGCTGCCTTTTCATACTTGTATTAATTCCAGCGTGTTAATGTTTTAGAGACTATCTTTACCCCTTTCTCTGGGAACTCGCCACACTTAACCGCTCCTATTAATCAAGTATCCTCAAATATTTTCTAGCTTAACCGTCTTACAGCTAATTTCTCAAATTTTTGACTAGATAGTCTTCTTTCTAAAAAAGATCTATCTCTATCCCAGCATATCAAATACCCTAGAGGTTTACCTTTCAGAGGAACTTAAAAATTCCAAATTAAATTTAATTACTTAATTTAATTTCTAATTTTTACCATGTCTGACACATGTTTCTTGGCAACACAACTGGTAATTCAAATAGCACAGTTCTTTTAAGCAGTTTCAGTCTATGTTTAATCATCAGGCAGACCTATAATTATTTAGAATAAAATAAGGTCTTACCTGGAATGCCTGAAAATATTCATCCTGTTCGTGACGCCAAATTGTAGACTTAAAAATCATGGTTTCCCCTTTATGGTTGGATCACGGAAGCTACACCAGTTACCTTTGCCAAGAGATTTAATTTATTATGTATCATGTGTCAGACAGAGAGAAACAACATATGAGAACAAGGCTACATGAGAGGTCTTCATTCCAGATTTCTCTGTTCCCCATTCTTAATCTTCTCATCCCATCATGTTAGATGTAAATGGTTTCTCTGGCTTTATGTTTCTCTGCCATCAAGTTTCTCATAGCCTCTGTTTCTCTTATGCCTCTGTTTCTCACATGCCTCTGTTTCTCATATCTCTGTTTCTCTGAGGTTGTACAGTAAAGTTGATCTTATATACATCACTGAGCGGATTCCTTTTATGGTCTTAGCTTTAAAAATGGAACGTATATGTCATGCGACACATGGCACAATTCACTTCCATATTAAGAACTATCTCTGTTGTTTACATCTGCATCAGTTGAAAACATGTTACATTGTACATACCCTCTACAAAATATAGCTCAACCACCTGTCTCATGTGACATGATCTTCACATGGTTTCATTCTATGTATAGTCTCCTCATGCACTGAACACATGCATAACTCTGGCTTGACAAAATACATTATGAAATTATGAATAAAGAAAAATAATACAAATACATAACATTAAACAGTAAATTTTTAGTCTTCACATGGAAAAGGAGAATCTGCCACATCTGCACAGAAAATTTGGAAAATCTGCACAATACTCATAACAACCGAGCAACAGCATATAGCAACACGATAAACAACACTCAAAACACCCTAGCAACTGCATAGCAACATGATAAACAGTCAAAACACCCTGATAACCACATATCAACTTGATAAACAATACTCAAAACACCCTAGCAACTGCATAGCAACATGATAAACAACAGTCAAAACGCCCTGTATCGACATGATAGACAACACTCAAAACACCACTGTAGAAACTCACCATGCAACCTCTGATGTCCCTCAGTTTGTTCTGTTGTCAAGGTAAGGGTTAACACCTTCCAGTGCTGTGTCCAGGTAAGGGTTAAGACTCTCCAGTGCTGTGTCCAGGTAAGGGTTAAGACTCTCCAGTGCTGTGTCCAGGTAAGGGTTAAGACTCTCCAGTGCTGTGTCCAGGTAAGGGTTAACACCTTCCAGTGCTGTGTCCAGGTAAGGGTTAAGACTCTCCAGTGCTGTGTCCAGGTAAAGGTTAACACCCTCCAGTGCTGTATCCAGGTAAGGGTTAACACCCTCCTGTGCTGTGTCTATTTATTTATTTTATTTAAGTTTATTTGAATAGGGACAAGTATGTTACATAAGCTCATGTTACATACTACAACATTTTAGCCAAAGCTAATTCTCAATGTTCATTCCTAGTGGGCCTTTACATAAAATTAAACAATACATAGTTAAAATAATAATACAGTATAACACAATATAAACGCAACGGACAGTCAGTGGTCACATTTCTGACCTCTGATTAAAGAGTCTTTAAGTTTGTGTTTGAAAAGGACCCAGTTTGACTCTCCTTTCAGTTCAGTGGGTAAACAATTCCAGGCTTTAGTGCCTTGTACAGAAAAAGCTGATTGTCCAAATGAAGTATTACATTTCGGGATCTGACAGTTCCCGTTCTGAGCTCCTCTAGTCCTTGAACCCATAGCCTTGAGAGCAACTATGCACTCACTCAAGACCTGTGGGGCTTGCTGATTTAAACATTTATGCATCAGCTTCAACAGAGAAAATTTAGTGAAATTTGCAAAAGATAAAATGTTTAAATTCCTCAGACTAACACAATGATGTGACCTAATGGGCTTCCTATCTAAGACTTTAACCACTCTGTTATAAATCATTTGAAGTGGCTTAACTGTAGTAACAGTAGCCTGTGACCATGAGCAGATGCAGTAACTCATATGCGAGAAGATCATGGCGTGCATGAAAGTGTGAGCAGCATGAAACGGTAGGTAATCCCTGATCAGTCTGAATGTATAAAGATTTGCTTTGGCTACTCGACAGATTTTTTTAATATGATTGTCAAATTTAAGTTGAGAGTAAAGTACAAGGCCCAGGTATTTGACCTCTGAGACCTGCTGGATCTTATGCCCATTAATCGATAAATTTAGTTCTTCTGATATGGACTTAAATCTTGAGGCAAAGCAAACAGACATAGTCTTTTTAACATTCAATGTCAGACCTGCATTTTGAAACCACACCGCCACAGTTTGCAGGTATTTTGCCAGTTCATCAGAAACTGCATGCACACTTTTCCCTCGCACATAAACCACTGCATCGTCAGTGTACATCTGAAATCCTGCTGTAGGACATGAGTCTGGCAGATCATTAATATACAGTGTAAAAAGCAAGGGCCCAAGAATGGTTAACACCATCCAGCTGTGTCCAGGTAAGGGTCAACACCCTCCAGTGCAGTGTCTAGGTAAGGGTTAAGACTCTCCAGTGCTGTTTGCAGGTAAGGGTTAACACCCTCCAGTGCTGTGTCCAGGTAAGGGTTAAGACTCTCCAGTGCTGTGTCCAGATAAGGGTTAACACCTTCCAGTGTTGTGTCCAGGTAAGGGTTAACACCCCCCAGCTGTGTCCAGGTAAGGATTAACACCCCTCCAGGTGTCCAGGTAAGGGTTAACACCCTCCTGCTGTGTCCAGGTAAGGGTTAACACCCTCCACCTGTGTCCAGGTAAGGGTTAACACCCTCCAGTGCTGTGTCCAAGTAAGGGTTAACACCTTCCAGTGCTGTGTCCAGGTAAGGGTTAACACCCTCCAGCTGTGTCCAGGTAAGGGTTAACACCCTCCAGTGCTGTGTCCAGGTAAGGGTTAACACCTTCCAGTGCTGTGTCCAGGTAAGGGTTAACACCCTCCAGCTGTGTCCAGGTAAGGGTTAACACCCTCCAGTGCTCTGTCCAGGTAAGGGTTAACACCCTCCAGTGCTGTGTCCAGGTAAGGGTTAACACCCTCCAGCTGTGTCCAGGTAAGGGTTAACACCCTCCAGTGCTGTGTCCAGGTAAGGGTTAACACCCTCCAGCTGTGTCCAGGTAAGGGTTAACACCCTCCAGTGCTCTGTCCAGGTAAGGGTTAACACCCTCCAGTGCTGTGTCCAGGTAAGGGTTAACACCCTCCACCTGTGTCCAGGTAAGGGTTAACACCCTCCAGTGCTGTGTCCAAGTAAGGGTTAACACCTTCCAGTGCTGTGTCCAGGTAAGGGTTAACACCCTCCAGCTGTGTCCAGGTAAGGGTTAACACCCTCCAGTGCTCTGTCCAGGTAAGGGTTAACACCCTCCAGCTGTGTCCAGGTAAGGGTTAACACCCTCCAGTGCTGTGTCCAGGTAAGGGTTAACACCCTCCAGCTGTGTCCAGGTAAGGGTTAACACCCTCCAGTGCTGTGTCCAGGTAAGGGTTAACACCCTCCAGCTGTGTCCAAGTAAGGGTTAACACCTTCCAGTGCTGTGTCCAGGTAAGGGTTAACACCCTCCAGCTGTGTCCAGGTAAGGGTTAACACCCTCCAGTGCTGTGTCCAGGTAAGGGTTAACACCCTCCAGCTGTGTCCAGGTAAGGGTTAACACCCTCCAGTGCTGTGTCCAGGTAAGGGTTAACACCCTCCAGCTGTGTCCAGGTAAGGGTTAACACCCTCCAGTGCTCTGTCCAGGTAAGGGTTAACACCCTCCAGCTGTGTCCAGGTAAGGGTTAACACCCTCCAGTGCTGTGTCCAGGTAAGGGTTAACACCCTCCAGCTGTGTCCAGGTAAGGGTTAACACCCTCCAGTGCTGTGTCCAGGTAAGGGTTAACACCCTCCAGCTGTGTCCAAGTAAGGGTTAACACCTTCCAGTGCTGTGTCCAGGTAAGGGTTAACACCCTCCAGCTGTGTCCAGGTAAGGGTTAACACCCTCCAGTGCTGTGTCCAGGTAAGGGTTAACACCCTCCAGCTGTGTCCAGGTAAGGGTTAACACCCTCCAGTGCTGTGTCCAGGTAAGGGTTAACACCCTCCAGTGCTGTGTCCAGGTAAGGGTTAACACCCTCCAGCTGTGTCCAGGTAAGGGTTAACACCCTCCAGCTGTGTCCAGGTAAGGGTTAACACCCTCCAGTGCTGTGTCCAGGTAAGGGTTAACACCCTCCAGTGCTGTGTCCAGGTAAGGGTTAACACCTTCCAGTGCTCTGTCCAGGTAAGGGTTAACACCCTCCAGTGCTGTGTCCAGGTAAGGGTTAACACCCTCCAGGTGTGTCCAGGTAAGGGTTAACACCCTCCAGGTGTGTCCAGGTAAGGGTTAGTCTCAGCCTCAGACGTCACGCCCACGGACAGTTGTTTGAATGTCTGATGCATATGGCACACTTCTGGAAACACTTCAGGAGTTTCGAAGTCTCGATCTGATTTGTTGAATTCTACAAGATGTCAGGGAGACGTGTGTGTCACATTCTTTATCAGTCCGCCTGGATACAAATGCCATGACGCCAAACTCCCTCGTGAAAGAAGAAAGCCGTTGTGTTTAAAACTGGGACAATGAGCACTTACCAGGATCAACAAAACCATGGATTTTTCATGGATTGTCAAGTTCATGGCTCCATTGTTGCAGTAAACTTGCACATCATTCTTGAATGAATAAATTATTAGATGTACGCTGGTGTGGGGTGGTAGGGACATCGATATTATATTGTCACGCCCCAATCATGACGCAGAACAAAACGAACTGTGATTGGTTGCATTACATGTCAGTCAAACGTCCTCCTGGGAGGTCCTTGGCCAAGAAAAGCTGCGATAGAGTCCAGACCTTGTGCCGTCAGTCTGAAGGTCTGGCTACGTGAAACTAGGTAAGGGTCAACACCCCTCCAGGTATCCAGGTAAGGGTAAACACCCTCCAGCTGTGTCCAGGTAAGGGTTAACACCCCTTCAGGTGTCCAGGTAAGGGTCAACACCCTCCAGCTGTGTCCAGGTAAGGGGCAACACCCTCCAGCTGTGTCCAGGTAAGGGTTAACACCCCTCCAGGTGTCCAGGTAAGGGTTAACACCCTCCAGCTGTGTCCAGGTAAGGGTTAACACCCCTCCAGTTGTGTCCAGGTAAGGGTTAACACCCTTCAGGTCTGTCCAGGTAAGGGTTAACAGTAACACCCCCCAGGTCTGTGTCCAGGTAAGGGTTAATACCCTTCAGCTCTGTGTCCAGGTAAGGGTTAACAGTAACACCCCCCAGGTCTGTGTCCAGGTAAGGGTTAATACCCTCCAGCTGTGTCCAGTTAAGGGTTAACACCCTCCACCTGTCCAGGTAAGGGTTAACACCCCTCCAGGTGTCCAGGTAAGGGTTAACACCCCTCCAGGTGTCCAGGTAAGGGTTAACACCCTCCAGCTGTGTCCAGGTAAGGGTTAACACCCCTCCAGTTGTGTCCAGGTAAGGGTTAACACCCTTCAGGTGTGTCCAGGTAAGGGTTAACACCCTTCAGCTCTGTGTCCAGGTAAGGGTTAACAGTAACACCCCCCAGGTCTGTCCAGGTAAGGGTTAACACCCCTCCAGGTGTGTCCAGGTAAGGGTTAACACCTCTCCAGGTGTCCAGGTAAGGGTTAACACCCCTCCAGGTGTCCAGGTAAGGGTTAACACCCCTCCAGGTGTGTCCAGGTAAGGGTTAAAGGGGGTCGCACACCGGACGAGAAGTGCAGCACCACGTCTTTCGGCGCCTGTCCGTGGTGCCCAGCAACGGCTCAGGACCTTGTTCAAAATCCTGCCGCGCCACAGAGCGCCTTTTACATAGTTTTAGATTACATTTACATTTATTTGTCTCAAATCGTAGTTAATGTATACTGACTTCACCCTGTGCTGCAATACACATTTAGTTTCACATTCATTTACAGAAATCAGCTGAAAATTGCTGATGCTGTCGGATTTTCAGGTAATATTCTCAATTCATTCAGTTAACGGACGCTCTGAGACGAAGTGTTCAGACTGCAGACTTGGCAACGATTGTATTTAATTGTACAGTACAATAATAGTACATAGTACAGACATTATCTTAATTCCATAATGTCCTTAAACATAACAATATTGCTGGCCATAAACTGAGAAAGTGTGCGTCCGGTGTGCGATACCTTGAGTTGTCCTAGACACAATGTGACGCGGCACGGCACTGCGCTTCTCGTCCGGTGTGCGACTCCCTTAACACCCCACCAGGTGTCCAGGTAAGGGTTAACACCCCTCCAGTTGTGTCCAGGTAAGGGTTAACACCCTTCAGGTCTGTCCAGGTAAGGGTTAACACCCCTCCAGCTGTGTCAAGGTAAGGGTTAACACCATTCAGGTGTGTCCAGGTAAGGGTTAACACCCTTCAGCTCTGTGTCCAGGTAAGGGTTAACAGTAACACCCCCCAGGTCTGTGTCCAGGTAAGGGTTAATACCCTTCAGCTCTGTGTCCAGGTAAGGGTTAACAGTAACACCCCCCAGGTCTGTGTTCAGGTAAGGGTTAATACCCTCCAGCTGTGTCCAGTTAAGGGTTAACACCCTCCACCTGTCCAGGTAAGGGTTAACACCCCTCCAGGTGTCCAGGTAAGGGTTAACACCTCTCCAGGTGTCCAGGTAAGGGTTAACAGTAACACCCCCCAGGTCTGTGTCCAAGTAAGGGTTAATACCCTCCAGCTGTGTCCAGTTAAGGGTTAACACCCTCCACCTGTCCAGGTAAGGGCTAACAATAACACCCTCCAGGTCTGTGTCCAGGTAAGGGCTAACAATAACACTCCCCAGGTCTGTGTCCAGGTAAGGGCTAACAATAACACCCTCCAGGTCTGTGTCCAGGTAAGGGCTAACAATAACACCCTCCAGGTCTGTGTTCAGGTAAGGGTTAACACCCTCCAGGTCTGACCCGTGAAGCCCAGCATGAGGATTACACAACATATCTGTGCTCGCACAAGCTTCAGGTCTCGGCTAAAGGGATTGAATCTTCCTCGCTAACAGTGCAGTTCAAACTCTCTAATCCATTTACTGGCCTTTACTGGGATCAAAGTGAGGATCAACTGGTGAAGCGTCTCCACAGGGGATTTATGGTCATCCATCTGGGATTCTGATCCAGAACAATGGGATGCATCAAATCTCTGACGAGTCAGGATGTCATCATTTATTAAAGTTACATTGCATTTGAATCAGTGCACTGTAAAAAAGGATATGATCAGTAAGTCATGGCAACTTGTTTTTACATCACTTTAACTCAAGCAATTTAAAAAAACAAAACAAACAAAAAAAAAGATATACAAGATTCAACTCAATTTTGTAAGTATAATCTAAGTTGAAATGACTTACAATTTGATTATTAAACATTTAAGACAGCAACAGAACTTCAGTTTAAAAAAAAAAATTGAAATAGGTGGAAATTATTTACAGTGTACTAATTTTGTATTGTTTTTATTAATATTTATTAATATGTTCAAATCAACTTTTTATCATTTTATATTTTCAGATTTCATTCTAATTTTAGTTAATTTTTTATGTACTTTTGTCATTTTTATTAGTTTTTGTCATAATCTATTAAATTTACATACATTTCATGTCAGTGTTGATTTAGTATTATTTACTATTAAAGTTTTTTTATTAATAATTATATTTTTAGTTTTCATTTGAATTTGTTATTTCTTAAATTTTGATCTGTTTTTGTCTTTTTTATTATTTTTTGTCATCATTTATTAAAAAATGTATTCATTTGTTAATTTCTTTGTATTTTTATAATGTGCTTTTGCCATTTAAAAAAAAAAAATAGTTATCAATAGTTTTAATTAACTAGCACTAATTTTGATTCTTATTTTAAATTTTATTTAGTTTAAGATTTTCAATATTGATTTTATTTCATTTCAGATTTATTTCAATTAACAAAAAGGTTTTCTTTGAATAGTTTTAGTTAACGATAACAACTCTGTTTGCATGTGATGTAAATGGCATTAAAGACATTTATGGCAACAGTGTAAAGCTGTTTATAAGGAGAAATCCTGCATTTCCACTTGAGTGGGATGCAGAATTATGATAGCATGTAACAACAGCCAAACAAGCTTCTGTTTACAACATCCTGTATATTCAGACACTTTAAATCCTCCAACATATGCAAAAAGAAAAAAAAAAAACCTGCTTAATTAATTCTCAGGGAATTACAAGAAGACCTTCATCCAGAAACAACCTTTAGCTTTATTATCAGGAGATTCCAGTGTGTTTATTAATCTATTGCATTTTATTACAAATGACCTTTCATACCAGTAATATCTTAATTACCTAATTGCGTTGGCCTATAAACCTGCAACAGAAAGCAATATAATTAAAGATCATTTCTGCGGCTCACACTTTTCATTCCTTTTCTTTTTAGGCTTAAATCCTAAACCACTTCGCCTCAGGAGGAGATGAGATAATAGATTATAATATTATATAAAAACTTTATGCAAGTTTTTTTTTTTTTTCTGTTTCCTCCTATTACAGTGAAGTTTCAGACACAAATCGTCCATTAAATCAACAGAGCAGAGGCCACAGAAGAGGTCTGACTCCAATGACCTCTAGATGATTTATTCAAAGTCTGTTCTAATAACTAATGTGACAAATGCGATATTTATAACTTCTGCTTCATATTCAAGTCCACGTTCATATCTAGGCCTAATCAGAAAAAAAAGCATGATGGCAACCCATAATGCACCTCTATCTGTCTAACTCCAAGCCACCTTCAGATGCTTTTATGACTCAAAGGAACAATTATGTGCTAATCGCTGTGTGTTTATGTGTAATTGATGGTTTTAACCCCCCGAAGGCTCTTGTGTTATTGCCGCTGTGCGCTTTAATGAAGAATCCGATAGAAATGTGCGCATGCTGAACATGTTCTGAAGGCATCGGCCCGAAACGCCACACAAATGCAATCCAACGGCACCGAGCGCCTTGAGAACGAGGCCAATTTACATCAGCAGCAGTGAATGAACCATGCGTTCCTTTAATCAGTCATGTCTTCATTTCTGGGGAAACTAACGAGCATCAGCTGACGGTGCTGGAATGTGAATTTTAAAAGCTATATCACTTCAGCTATGAATATAAATGTAATTCACGCAATCTGCCAAAATTAATCAAAAACAACTAGTCATGCAGCAGAGCCAAAAGTGGAAACTGACATCTTTCGCCTTTATTTAAATGTTAATAATGCACATTTTTTGACCAGGCTGTTAGATATGCAAAAACACGAGAACCAACAAAATATTAATAACTGCAGTCAATCTATGCTTTTCCCTGTCAACTGTTTGTTTTTCTATGCATTTATTTTATGCACTAAAATCCTTTAGCTGTAGTTTGCCTTAGTTCAGTTAAGTTTAGTGTTTTGTTGTTGCCTTATATTTAAAATATTAGGCTAATACTATTTTTTAAAATTATTTTAAATGAGTTTATAGGGTCATCAAAACTTCAGCTGTACAAGATCACACATCTTCCAGTGGGAAATAAATCGACGCTGACAGAATGTTTTACAAGCACCATTTTATACTAGTACACATTTATTTACAGCGGTAAATTACAGTGTTAACACGTGTTGAGATCAGGATTCAGAAGTTCTTCATTAATTAACTAAAGACCTGCGACACACGAAAGCAAAGGAGCTTTAATCACCCAGAACAACAGAGCAAACGTCTTTTCTGATTATGCATAGAGTATCTGAACATCTGAATACGAAAAATGATTTTCACTGAAACTCAATAATGATCCGAGAAGCAGCTGGAAACATGATTAATTACTAAACCTTCAGATTTAGCCTACCTTTAAAAAAAAAAAAGAAAAAAAAAAGTGTAATTTCTTTTTATTGGCTTAATGCAATAAATATTTCACACGTGCTTCACCACATGAGTCCTGCGGAAAAGAATATAATGTTGTACTTTCATGCTTCGAGTAGCAACAGATGTTTTCTGTCCTGATGGTTCGGATGTCTTCAGTTTGAATCACACACTTCACTTACAGAGCAAAATAAGTGGAGGTACGAATGAATGGAGGTTTTTTTTGCAGCTCCATAAGCATTGACATCATACAGGCTTTACACACACTTTACAAAAACGGATTTGATCGATAATGCCCGTGCTGGAAAACCCTCAGTCGAGACTCACTCCATCTCATTCCCAATGATACAGTAAGATTACAGCATACTCATGTATGTACAAACAGCTGTGAACCATAGTAAAATATATCAATTATAAGAACTAAAGTGGCAAACGTTGCCTTTATCCAGAACAACATCGGAAAGAATCACACGCTACACAAATATACAGACGCGAATGATTGACAGGTGCATCAGAAGATCATGTGATCTTGTTTACTATTAAAACTGTTAATAATTGTTGTTAATTGGAATGAAGCTGAAATTATTAAATGAAACATTTTAAAGAAACTTATTAGAAATAGTTTAAGATGAAGTACTAAAAAGACTAAAACTAAAACTGAAATAAAAGTAAATTAAAGCTAAAAATACGAAAACTATTTTTTTTTTTTTTTACAAAATTATAGAATTTACAAAACATAAAAAAATAAAGTTAAAATAAAAACTGATTATATATATATTAATTTTGTTAAACTGAAATAAAACAAATATTATGTGAAAATTGTTAATTAAAAAAACTTTAAAAATATAAATTTTGGTTTGGTAATTAAGTGAAATAAAATTAGCTAAAATAGCAAAAAAAATTATAAAAAATATAAAAATTATAAAAAATAACAAGCACATGATAGAATGACAAAACACTGCAAAAATATAAAAACTGAGGCTAATTCAAAATATTAATACATTTCGTTAAAGTGAAATAAAATATAAATACGAATCAATCTCAGCAAATAAGTGAAAAAAAAAAAAAAAAAAACGTAATAAAACTGACAAAAAGCACATAATAAATGTACAAAAACTTAAACTAAGATTAAAGTGAAAACTGAAAATATAAAAATAAAAGCAAAATATTAATAAATACTATTTAAATAATAAATAGTAAAATAAAATAAGTAAAATAACACCAGACTCCAGGGGGCGACAGAGTCACTTTTCTCTTTCTGCTTAATCACTGTCATGATGGAGGATAAACTGTTTACAACAGTTACCTGAATAACAACAACACATCTGGTTTGAGATATTTCCTGGAAACTCTAGCGCCCTCTTGAGGTCTGGAGCCACACATTCAGTGCAGGTACAATCCAACTAGCGTCGGTCAAACATTCGCAGTGTATTTGTGCAGAACACGTCAAGCCATTCTCACACACACACTCACACATTAATTATTCAACATAAATTAAGAAGAGCGTTTCATCTGGCATCATGGCAGTTGAGGAAATCGAAACTACAGAGTCACTTTACTACAAAGTTTTGCCAGGTTTCTTTTGAGAAGCGAGATGGAAAATACAAACCGATGACGTCTTCAAACGTTGACATATATGAGACGCGCCATCTCAAAAGCGCATAGGACATGCCTGGAAAATAATCCAAAGGTTGAGAAATCCACTGGGATTCTGGGAAAAGTCCTACGAAAACATCGAAAAAGCCAAAAACCGATGAAGCCTTGAACACATTTAGATGAGAAAACCCAGAGTCTGAAATCACTGCAAAAAAACATTATGTTTTTCCTCAGTATTTGTGTGTTGTTTTCCAGCACAAACATCTAAACATTCTTAAATCAAGATACATTTACTAGAGAAGCAAAATGACCGAAGATATTTAAGTCTTGTTTACTAAAAAAAAAAAAAAAAAAAAAAACTGTATTTGCATGTATTTGTGAATATGAATTATTATTATTTTTTTTAAAACACACTTCATTAATCTTCGAACCCTTTGCGAATCATTTTAGTTTTGAACCAGTGATTCGGAGCGTGTGATTTCAGTAAACGAGGCATCGTTGCGTCACAAATGTTTCGAAATGTTTTGAAATTTCATTGGTTCGCCTCTATGATCTCTGTGAACCCGTGAACCAGTCTCAAGTGTCGGCTATATCATTTTTACCTGATCTCAGATCAATTTTATACATTTGTAGACATATAATGACAATAATAAAATATCACATATTATAAAGACACTTCATATTTAATGGTATTAGATGTTTTTATGCATGTTTTCGCTGAGTTGCGGGCGATTCAAACGATTCGAAACAGTGAATCATCTTGCAAAGCAATTGGTTCAATTGATTCCAAATTTCAAAAAGATTCGTTTCTCCTGACACTAGACGATAATAATAATGCAAACCACACTTACATAAAGGAGAACTGAAACACAGGGCTATAAATACAGGGGTTGAACAGAAGCAACTAAACTAGACACAGGTGAAACTAATGGGTAACTATAGAAACAGAACAAAGACAAAATAAGAGTCCATTGAATGGAATATAATAAATAGTTAATTTATGCTTAAAACAAGAAACAATATATATATATATATATATAGTCTTTTGACTATTTAAATGAGGATATTTTACATTCATTTTACGTTTTTTGTATGGCAGGCATTGCCGACAGTCATTTGACCGTTTTTTTTGTTTTTTTTTACAGTTAAGGTGTTTGATCGTAATAATTCAGGAAATAGATGTAAAATAACATTGTTTTTCTGTAAAATATTTAAAGAAAATTTCTGTAAAAGTTTTTTGCACTTTATTTAAAGTAGGATATTTTACTTTATTTTTACGGTTTTTGTTTGCCAGCCGTAGGTGACAATCACTGACTGTTTATTAAAGATTATATATATATATATATATATATATATATATATATATATATATATATATATATATATATATATATATATATAAAATTTCTTCTCCCTGTTTTAAGTATAAACTCACTTAATTTGATGAATTTTTCAGTAAACGAGTAATTCTGCTTCTCCAGTAAGTGTATCTTGATTTAGGAATGTTTAGATGTTTGTTCTGGAAAACGAGACAGAAACACAGAGGAAGAGCCTGATTTTGTTGCAGTGTTTCTGCCACGATACGACGTCCCGCTGAGCAGAGATCGGACTCGACATGGCTATCCAATCGGGTCATTTCTGAGAGATCCTCCAAAACAGCGAGATGGAAACGTCCACCGAACAGAAGTGCTGGAGCCGTCGAGAATAGAAAGAACAGTAGATTTATCACAAAAAAAACTCTGTTTATATTTGAACATATTTACATTAGTGAAGAAGATTCATTTCTTTTCTTTTTTTCTTCTCTTTTCTTTTCTCTTTTGTGGTGTGATTGTGGTCTCAGTCTGTGGCGGGTCTCATTACGCTTTGCTGTCGTCCTGTTTTGTGTGCAGGCTGTTGTCCGAGTGGACCTTAATCTCGATCAGATCCGGCTTCAGAACCTCTTTCCCGTTCTCCTCCTTCAGCGGGAGCTTTCTGCGGTCAGAAGAGCAAACACTCGAGTTTAATCGCCATCTCTCGACCAGACACACACACACACACACTTGATGACTTCATGCATCTCATTAGCAGAGTCACATGACAAACTGATCACAGCGATACAAAAAAACACTGCTAACATCTAACTTCAGATATTCTACTGACTATAAGTATCTTTTACAGTAACCCAACAGTCTACTAATACTCTAATGAGAGTTAGATGACATGTAGTTGCAAAGTTAGTAGTAGGATGTCTAAAGTGGACTATCTAAAAGAAGTCAAATCAAAACACTATCTGAGGAATTAATGATAAAAACGACCCAAACCATAGAGCTATTTCTGATTCTATTAACTATTCGATTACTATAAAAATTCGAGTACTATAACAATAACTATTCACAGCAAATATGATAACTATAATGATATATATAAGATAAAATATATAAAAGATAAAATATATAAGAATAGGGAAGTGGCAGAGGAACAATAAATAAAAATAAATGAAAACTAATTATAAAATATATAAAAAGACTAAAAAAAAAAAATGACAAAAGCAGCTAAAAAAAGATTTTTCATAAAAAATTTAGTAAAAAGTAAAATATAAATATTGAATTTTTTTAAAAACAAACAAAAACTTGCAATAAGTGAAATGAAATAAGCAACTAAGTGAAATGAAATAAGTTTAAGCTGAAGTACTAAAATAAAAAAATAAAAAAAATAAAAACTGAAATGGAGACAAATAAAAGCAAAAAAAACAAAAAAACAACAACTGACTAATAAAAACTAAAAAAAATAATAATAAAAATTACAAAAGGGCAAACCCCCCCCCCCCCAAAAAAACAAAAAACAAATAAAATGAAAACTGAAAATATAAAAATATAAAAATGGACTTAATTCAAAATATTATTAAATATTATTAAATTGAAATAAAATATAAGTATTAGATGAAAATGTTAAAACACAAAATTTAAAAATTAAAAAAAAAAAGTTTTAATGTTGCCTTAGCAACTACGTGAAATGAAATAAGTTTAAGCTGAAGTAATAAAATAAAATAAATAAAACTGAAATAAAATAAATAAAAGCAAACTAAAAAAACTCCAAAACCCATAAAAATGACATGCTAAATGATAAAATAATGATTTAAATAAAAAAAATTAAAAATTTATTTTATGAAATAATAATATCTTATTATTTCTATAGCATGTCTACTAAAAGCCGTTTCGACACGTTCTAGTATAATTTCTTCTTCGTGCAATGAAAAATGAATCTAAATCTCAAACTCCAGAGGTTTTATTTTGACTTCTGTCTCAATGCTCATCACACAACGAGGACTAGCTGTGTGTGTGTATAGAATAACAGCAGGAAAACCTGACATGACACACTTCAGATGACGGTAAATCCACCGGCGCTGGACTTTACGCTCCTCGAATGCACACAGATCAATAGCAGAAGCCAATGAGTCTCATGAGGCCTGACTAATGCTAGACCAAACTGACCCATCGGGCTGATCATTTCCTGAACTCACACAGCAGAACCTTATTAAACCAGCAGATCTATATGTGCAAATTATCAACAGCGCTTAATAGTAATGGGAAAATATGAAGTAATTGAAATTCAACCCTCATCATCAGATAATTACTGTCAGTTTCCATCAATCATCAGATTCAGAGAATGATCATATTCACATACACTGTAAAAATGAATTACATTAAATTACATTGTAAAAGTAAGAAATATTAAACTGTACAAGGACAGTGCTGCTATAATTAATAAAGTAAACCTAACTCAGAAATTGGGCTCTATATGAGTTCAGGTCAAATGATTGTGAAATAATGATTATGTTAAAACACAACCAACACCATCAGATCACCTAACAAAATTGAAGCCAAACAAAATTTAAAGTTAATGATTTAAGGCTCAAGAGCCCAACTAAAACACACACACTGATCATCATAATGGTGACTTAAAATTACGGTTTTCTCCTTCAGTGATTCTGCTTGTTAACATCAGGTGTCTTCAATGTTGGCAATAAAAAAATAAAGAGTTCTTAATTCATCTTTGACGTCTGTCTGTTATTCAGATATTTTTGTTTAAAAAATGTTTTTTGTAAATTTTACTAATTTTAAATGGTTAACTTTTAAGGAATTAATTTGATTAATTATTACTCAATTCTAATTCGTTACATTTAATTAATAATATTGCTTGTAATCTGTTGCCACAATTTTATTGAGTAGATATAGCGTATTCATTTTTACAGTGTATGAAAGTTAAAATGATTATAAAATAATTGAAATGATCTTGCAAATACTTTAGTCTCACAAAGGCAACGTCGCTCAAACGTTTTCCCAACCAATCAACTTGGATTCTGTACAGTTTCAATGATATTTTAACCTCAGCTTGAGTTTTAGTTGATTATGAGTATTAATCTGAGCAGTTCTCAGTTAATCTGCATGTTACCTTTGAAGAATGTCAGTGCATTGCAAAGCATTTGTTGGCTTGCTCTCTTAAAATGTGTTTTAAAGTCTCTTCTGTTCATTTATTTGATAAAAAATACAGTAAAAATAGTGAAAAATTATTAAAATTCAAATTAACAGTTTTCGATGTGAATATCTAGTAAACTGTAATTTATATCCTGTGATCGAAGCTGAATTTTCAGCATCATTCCTCCAGTCTTCAGTGTCACATGATCTTTCAAAAATCATTCTAATATGATGATTTGATGATCAAGAAACATTTATGATTATTATCAGTGTTGAAAACAGTTGTTAAACTGATCAATTTTATTTTCCAGGATTCTTTGATGAACAGAAAGTTAAAAAAGAACAGCATTTATTTGAAATAGAATCCTTTGTAACATTATAAAAGCCACTTTTGATCAATTTAATGCAATCTTGCTGAATAAAAGTATTTATTTCCCTCAAACTACTTTAAACGGCAGAGATGTTTTCATTGTGAGACTGAAAAAACAACCTAAATTTGCTGGTTTAAGCTGACCAGCCGGAAAAAACAGATATAATTTTTTATATATTGTTTCACTAGTGTGATCAGGACACTATAGCTCATTTCTGTGAGTGAGGAGAGCAGAATAAAGTAAACTGTGACATATTACACCCAATAATTCTTCATTCAGAGACTACCAGTGACATTGGGACCAAATATGATTCGGACACTTTGAGCTGATCATGTTTTGCTGAAGTGTGTTTTCTTTAATTGCTAATGCTCTTTTTACACACAGACTGAACAAAATGAAGCATTGCTTGGTGATTGGTTGAGCTAAACTGGTATTATCTAATTGTGTAGTTAAATTTAACAGCTGACAGATATTCAACATAATTCATGTGTGAGACAGTCTAACAGAAGGACAGACAAAACCAGTCAAACATCAGCTGAGTTCATAACTCTGAGTTCTTTATTACCATTTTCTAAACTATAGCGAATAAACTGATAATGTGAGAAATGTTGAAGGAGTCTCTGAATACATGTTGGTTTGACTGTTGCTCTGAAATCATCACACTCCACACATGACACAAACACACTTTAAAACACATCACATAAATCATAATTTGATTTGAGATGTGGAGGACGGGCGAGAGACTCACAGGTAAGCAGCTTTGCCCTCCTCCAGCTCTTTGCTCTTGCCGCTGGTCGTGGTCTTCTTGCTGCAGAGTTTGCGGCTGATGAACATGAGGAGGCCGCAGTGTCTGAAGAAGAAGCAGCCGACGTCCACCAGAACCAGCAGAAGAAGAAGAGCCGCCAGTCCGAGACCGACCACAGCGCCGAGACCCAGACCGCTGAACAGGGAATCTGCTGAGAACACACACACACAAACACACTCAACAACTGTACTGATCCCTCACACACACACACACACACCACAGTGCCGAGACCCAGACCGCTGAACAGGGAATCTGCTGAGAACACACACACACACACTCAACAAGTGTACTGATCCATCACACACACACACACACACACACACACACACACACACACACACACACACACACACACACACACACACACACACACACACACACACACACATCACAGCGCCGAGACCCAGACCGCTGAACAGGGAATCTGCTGAGAACACACACACACACACACACACACACACACACACTCAACAACTGTACTGATCCCTCACACACACACACACCACAGTGCCGAGACCCAGACCACTGAACAGGGAATCTGCTGAGAACACACACACACACACTCAACAAGTGTACTGATCCATCACACACACACACACACACACACACACACACACACACACACACACACACACACACACACACACACACACACACACACACACACACACAAACACACACACACACACACACACACCACAGCGCCGAGACCCAGACCGCTGAACAGGGAATCTGCTGAGAACACACACACACACACACACACACACACACACACTCAACAACTGTACAGATCCCTCACACACACACACACACACACACCACAGCGCCGAGACCCAGACCGCTGAACAGGGAATCTGCTGAGAACACACACACACACACACACACTCAAAAACTGTACTGATCCCTCACACACACACACACACACACACACACACACACACACACACACACACACACACACACACACACACACACTCAACAACTGTACTGATCCCTCACACACACACACACACACACACACACACACACACACACACACACACACACCACAGCGCCGAGACCCAAACCGCTGAACAGGGAATCTGCTGAGAACACACACACACACACTCAACAAGTGTACTGATCCATCACACACACACACACACGCTCAACAACAACCCAGATTCCTCAGCATGACAATTCAGGACCACTTCAGCTGGTTTGTGTCTGAGAGAGTCTCTTAAAGTCTCCCTGTAGTCGATCATTTTATCCCATAAAGCTCATCTTTGATCATCAAAATGACATATTTAAAAAAAAAAAAAAAAAAAAAAATTCCTTGAAAAACAATTAGTCATGCCTTAAAATATCTTGAATGTAACTCGACACCCTTGCTTCATTTAGTATGCACGGTTCTATGAATATGCAAATGAGCCCCGCCTCCACTCACTCAGCTCAGAGATCCACTGGTTGACGATCACACGTTGATCTGATTGGTTACAAGGTAGTTTGTGACGTCAGAAACACCAGCGATTTCAAAGCGTGTTTTTGAGACTGTCTTTGGTTCACTGCAGTTTTAAGGAGGAAATACTCAGCAATGGAGTCGACTTATGAATTTACACATGCTTTGTCTTAAAGCATATTAAAAACACCACATAGACACAAAAACAACATTAAAAGCTGGATTTTCACCACAGGGGGACTTTAAACTCTCAGTTTGACCAGGAGATGATTTTCTTTTCCCCCCAAAAAATGCCGATAAATTTGATAAATCTATAATTTCCACATTGTTACACTTTTGGTGTTTCAGGGTCAAAAATGACCGGCCTACAAAACCATGCAGTTGTTATGCTGTGTTCAATCTTTTTATCAACTTGTTTTCTTTCAATCAGCAAATGTTTTATGTTTCTTTTTGTATCTGATTGATCGTAGTTCTCATTGATCTGAACTCGTGCATGTCAGTTTTTTTGTTTGTTTTTTAGGAGAATAAAAACTGAGGCGCACGAGTTCAGATCAATAAGGCCTACGATCAATCAGATACAAAAAGAAACACAAATACAAAAGAAAACATGTTGACAAAAAGACTGAATGAAATATATCATGATAATATAGTATAACTAGAGATTTATAAGCCATTTAAAGGCCCCCTGAAGTGCACTGAAACACACAGCATTATTCAGTGTTGAAGTAATTTCCACTGAAACAGGAAGAAGGGGCGGGGCATATCGAGCAGCTCCTCCCCTTTTTAAAATAGCCAATAGCGTTTAGTCTATATCCCAGATCGGCCAGTAAAGCTGTAGTTCCTCCTAATCTCTCCCCGTTTCTCCTCTTAATCTCCTCAATATCGCTTTAAAATCCAGCATCTGCAGAACTCAAATGTGTCCGATGCGTTTTCAGGTCTGTGGGACTCGATCACATGATCCGCTCTGTGTGTCGTGTCTCTGGACCGGAGCTGAAACCAGACTTCATTCCCCCCCGATGGAAAGCATATTCACACTGTCTGAATCGTTCCCTGTCCCCTATATAGTGCACTATGTGCCGTTCATCATGTAGGAAACAGTAAATGAGTGAACAAGTGACTGATTTCAGCCGCAGCTTCTGTTTATAACGTAGGGGGCGGAGCTTCAGATTCTAGAGAGCATTTGATTGGACAGAAAATCTGATGAGAAGCTGAAGTGCAGAGTGATGTCATTAAAATCATTGATCCATATTAGCGGAAGTGAGAGATGAAGTTTTGAACGCTTATATCTTCTAAATGTGAATTTTGCCATTGTTTTGCATGTTATTTCTATTTTTCTATCTATAAAAAAAAAACAAGAATAAATGCACAAAAACAGCACTGATTTTTTCTGTTACTACACCGTAAAAATATTTTTGAAGTAAATAAGAGAAAGATTATTGCAGCATATGTTTTTAACAAGAACATTTTGTTTAATTTAATGTATATATATATGTATGTGTATATATATATATATATATATATATATATATATATATGTGTGTGTGTGTGTGTGTGTGTGTATAATATAAGTATGCACTTTTCATAAATGCGACTGTTTTTGACATTTGACCCCTTGCAAAAATACGAGACAACTATAGAAACTATCAATAGAAAACTATTTTAAAAAATCCATTTATTGAAATAAAGCTGAACTCAAATAAAATGTATATATTGCATGAAAACTTAAACTTAATTACAATTTACTGAAATAAAATATATTTAATTTGAAGTACTAAAATTACTTAAACTAACACATACACACACACACACACACACACACACACACACACACACACACACACACACACACACACACACACACACACACACACACACACATATACTGTATATATATATATAAAGTATATAAAGTCAATAAGTATATAAAGTATATAAAGTCAATAAATCTGAAAGAGTCATGACAGTTAAAAGATACAATCCAATAGTAAAGAGAAACTGGAGGCCTTGACAGGATAATTAACTGAACACTATCATTCGTCCAGTTCTTTATTCTTCTCTTGCACTTACTGTAGATGAACAGAAAACAAACCTTTGAAAAGATTTCTCAGTAATCACAGGTTTAGAAGCGTGATGTTTCTGTATCGATCTGAAGTTAGTCAAAGCTTTTAAGACATGATTCTGCAGTCCATCTTCAAGATGTTTGATGTGTTATGTATGAAAGCATCAAAGATCCACAAATAACATGTTAGAAATATAAAGGAGCGGAGTCTGACGGATGGACGAGTGGACAGACCTGCGGCGTAAACACACCTGACTGAACATCTGAATGTCTATTAATGCGTCGACGACACCAAAAGCACCGACTGATTAAGAAAACGGTTAAATACGGGAAGCCTTGAGTCGAGCGAACATCTTCAGAGGGTTTCATTGATTCTTATCGCCACAGAGCATCAGACGCAGAGCTGGATAAATCACAGCTTCAAAACCTTCACCTCAGCACAAATATTCAAGTTAAAAAGATAGGCCTAACTCTCGCCAAAATTTAACCTAGGCTCTTTTTGTTAATCTACTCGAGTCAAACTTTCGTATAAAAGCATAATTAGAATGGAAACGCCACTTTTAAGTTTGACCGTATTTTCGTTTTAGGTTAAAATGCCTTTTGAATGGGAGTGAATGGGGCACTTCTATGATAGCATCAAAATCGCTATTTTTAAACACTAATACGACTCGACACAACATGAAACTGAGCTGGAAGTATCACCAGGGGCTCTACACATGAACTCCAGCATTGAGAACAGTGTTTGTGTACGCAGAGTTTACTAAAAAGAAAGATTTTGAACAACTCACTGTGTTTCCGTCCGCCGGCATTATGACAGACAAAAATAGTCGATATCCGTAACAGGGAGGAGAGTAAAGATGGAAAGCTCCTAACGCTTAGTTCAATATAAATTCACGGATAATTAGTTGATTTGTCGTTAGTGAAAATCAATATTGACCTTGTATTTGAAAAAGGATCCTCATATAAGAAACAATACTAAAATTCAGAGTCAGTTCATTCGCATTCGGAGATCGACTATTTTTGACTGACAAAACACAGGCGGACACATCTGCAGTGAGTTGTTCAAAATCTTTCTTTATAGTAAACTCTGTGTACACAAACACTGTTCTCAGTGCTGGAGTTCATGTGTAGAGCCTCTGGTGATACTGAGAGTACAGTTTCATGTTGTGTCGAGCCGTATTAGTGTTTAAAAATAGTGATTTTTGCTGCTATCATAATCGTGCCCCATTTACTCCCATTCACAAGGCATTTAACCTAAAACGAAAATACGGTCAAACTTAAAAGTGGCGTTTCCATTCTAATTATGCTTTTAGACGAAAGTTTGACTCGGATAGATTAACAAAAAGGTTGCATTTTGGCGAGAGTTACCCTTTAACTTCACGTCATGATAACGTTTAACCACCTGAATTAATCGACAGCGTGAACAGAATGACTCAGTTTTCATTAAATCGGAGGATGTCGCTCATCTCTGTATACATTCATTTTAATCAATAGCTGAATTACAGGTTTAATTATGCTTGATACTTGTATCATCTACTCATTCATCTAAAAAATGTATCTGAAGTAATATGATATGATTCGATTGACAACCTGTTGATGTTGAAGTGTAAAACAAATTAAAACTATAAGGAGATGAAACTGATTCCCTCTCCTCTGTCTCTATTCTCCCTCTCTATCCTTCACTGACTCAATCATCGTGAACTGACGTGTATGCCATATTGTTGCAATAACGTGCACAAGACACTTTAAGCTATTTTTATTGTTTTTATTGTTTTAACTTGGTATATGTGGGCTATATGGATGAATACGGCTTGTTTTCTATGAGAGATTTCTATGTCAAATTTCGTTGTATACCATGCAATGACAATAAAGGTAAAACTAACTAAAAACTAAAATTCACTATGAGAAATAAAAACAGACACAAACGAGACAATTACTGTGAAAAGCGGCTCACATCAGTATTTTTATACGGCCAGAAAAAGATCGTACTCAGTATTTGTGTCTTATTTTCAAGAACAAATATCTAAACATTCATAAAATCAAGATACATTTACTGGAGAAGCAAAATTACTGAAGATATTAAGTCTTATTTTCTGAAAAAATCTATAAAAATTGAGTTTTATGCTTAAAACAAGAAAATAACCTTCCAATGGGCTCACAAAAATAACAATATAATATAATATAATATAATATAATATAATATAATATAATATAATATAATATAATATAATATAATATAATATAATATAATATTGTGTATTATAATATAATATATATATAATGCATGCTAACTTAAATTATACATTTAATGCATATGTATATAAATATGACATATTTAGTCTTGTTTTCTAAAAAAAAATATAAAAAATAAATGAGTTTTTGCTTATTTTAAATAAGAATAAAAAACTGTCAATGGGGTCAGAAAAATAACAATATAATATAATATAATGAAAAAATGATAACAATTAAGTGATTTTATGCTTAAAACAAGAAAAAAAAAACTTCCAATGGGGTCAGAAAAATAATATAATATAATATAATATAATATAATATAATATAATATAATATAATATAATATAATATTTGTGTATTATAATATAATACATATATAATGCATGCTAACTTAAATTATACATTTAATGTATATATATATAAATATCACATTATATTTAGTCTTGTTTTTAAAAAAAAATCAAAAATAAGTGAGTTTTTGCTTAAAATAAGAATTAAAAACTGTAAAAAAAAAATAATATAATGCATGTTAACTTAAATTATACTTTTAATAATTTGTTTTATTATTGTAATATAACGATATTGCTATATTATATTGTAATATCTATTATAGTACACTACATTATAGTAGTGTATAGTAGGCGTTGAGCTTCACTAACATTATCTGCCAATAGAGCGCTAAATGACTCACAGAAACGTCCCCGAGCGCCACTGAACTGACTGTCCCGGATGAAGCATCACTATGATACAATATTATATGGAGCCAAATGTCCATATCATCATATTCATGCCCACGCAGCGTTTTACAGTCGCCATCAGGACCTTCAGAGCGTCTGACCTGAAGCCAGCGATTCGTCCCAGGAACGCCTGCTGTCGGCTCAGACTGATGACTACTGAGTGCATTCACCAGGAATACACACTTTCATGCAATAAAAGACTGTATGAACCCTTTTTTGGACAAAAAGACAAGACTGTGAACTTAACGTCTTTAGTGAGGGAAAGAACTACAAATCCCATGAAGCTCATTATTGCAAAAAATGCATATATATTAAAATATTTAATTATTTTGTGTGTATGGAGATTGACTCGATTAAGTCATTCGCAGTGCCTAATGGGAGTGGGCGGAGCTAATGAGATCGTTTGCTCGATTTGATTCTGATTGGTGGAATTTTCTGAACAGCATCATGGGTAATGTAGTTTTTCACTATGAATTCCTGCTGTTAAACATTTTTATTTTTAAAAATAAGCTGAAATAATGCGGGCTGATGGCTTTAACAGAAGCAAATAACACTGATTTACAACCTCACAGCTCACATAGGTTTGTCTTTAATTTATATAACAGTTTATGTTCATGTTAAAAATCATTTTTTCTTTGGAGAAAATGAATGGATTTTTACTTGCGGAACCGACTGTTGCGCTCTATTTCAGAAAATGAAATAGATTTTAAAAACAGATTTTAACCTAAAATCTAGAATAAAAATTTGTTAATATGCATATTGTTTAAATACTGATATTAATGATACAAATCATAATTTTTAGCAACACATTTTACTATTCTCAACAAGAATGTTTTACTAAAAATTGTGATTTATATTTGAAACTTTACATTTAAAAGCAGCAAAACATTCTTCTTGATGATCATAGAATGTTTTGCTAAAAATGGTGATTTGTGAATATATATATATTTCTGCACTGTCTACATGAAATTGATAAAGTATTGTCATTTTATATCATTATTTTAAACAGAAGACAAAAACGTGACTAAAACGGTGTTAAAAGAATTAAAGACGTTCTCCAAATCAGTGCTATTTTAGTATAACTGAGATACTATACAAACAAACCTGACTTGAATTGAATACTATAATAGTTTTTGTAAATATTTTGTACGTTTTAATTTTTTAATTTTCCATTTTCATTTCAATTTAAAGTTTATACAATAATGAGAATCACCATTTACCACCAAATTCTCATTAATGTAATGGGGAAATTTACAATATTATTTATATAATATTATATTATAATATTATAATATTTGCTGCACTGCCCAATTTATGGTGTTTTAAATCACCATTGATGATAATAAGAATTACAAAAAAATTCAGTTAAGGTAAAACATCTTGTCGGTCCTAAAACAGACAAGCAAAATATAAAGTCTTCATGCTTTCTTTGGATTTTGATGTGAAGTATATCTCACAAAGCCTGGATAAGTTTGTCAGAGTAAGCGAGTAAAGCTCAGGTCGACATGTTCGTCTGCTGACCGTCTCCTCTCTTCAAACGGCATCAGCGAATCAAACCGCAGCATTTGATCTTCCGCCCGGATCGGCTCTGGGACTCGCGCCTCATCTCACGCTGCCTGGACCCCTGAACCGTGACCTCACTTTAACATTTCTGTTTTTATCAGACGCGAATCTCCCGCAGAGATCAGGAATACGGATGAGAAAACTCTTGATCTTTAAAGTTTTCCACATCACATGACCTTAATAAAACATGTTTGCTCACAAGGCTGAAGTTCATAAACTACAGTGTGTGTATGCCGCAGGTGACGGGAAAGCACATACTGTATGTACTTTTATGCACGTGTGTTTTGTATTTTAGGCTTATTAGAGCATCATGATCTGATAGTGTTGTCATTGTTAACTACAACTATAATAATCATTCAAAGGGGGCCTATTATGCAAAATCCACTTTTACATGGTGTTTGGACATTAACGTAATGAACAACTCTATATTAGTAAAAATCCACCACCTCCTTTTTTATGTTCCTCATGAATAATAAACATGAGCCGTTTGTGTTTTGTGACGAATGTAACAGTGTATCTGTTTCTGAGTATCTGAAGCATGAGCTGTAAAGGCTCCGCCCTCTTCTGGAAATGTGGGCGGGGAGAAGCAGCTCATTTGCATTTAAAGATATACACACGAAAACATGTTTTTGCTTCCACTCAAAAAGGGCATTTTGCGCGTGATATAATAAATGATTTGAGCTGAAACTTCATACACACATTCTGTGGACAACTAAGACTTATATTACATATTGGAAAAAGGGGTATAATAGATCTTCTTTAAATAATACAACACTGAAATAAAACAAAGATTAATTAAAATAAAATAAAATAGAAAAACAAAAGAATTTTATTTCAGTTAGTTGCCAAGGCAAAATTGTTGTGTGTACCTGTGATGTGGATTATCAGCGAGGGTGTGTGTGTATACCTGTGGATTATCAGTGTGTGTGTGTGTGTGTGTGTGTGTATACCTGTGATGTGGATTATCAGCGAGGGTGTGTGTGTATACCTGTGGATTATCAGTGTGTGTGTGTGTGTGTGTGTACCTGTGATGTGGATTATCAGCGATGGTGTGTGTGTATACCTGTGGATTATCAGTGTGTGTGTGTGTGTACCTGTGATGTGGATTATCAGTGAGGGTGTGTGTGTATACCTGTAGATTATCAGTGTGTGTGTGTGTGTGTGTGTATACCTGTGATGTGGATTATCAGCGAGGGTGTGTGTGTGTACCTGTGGATTATCAGTGTGTGTGTGTGTGTGTATACCTGTGATGTGGATTATCAGCGAGGGTGTGTGTGTATACCTGTAGATTATCAGTGTGTGTGTGTGTGTGTGTATACCTGTGATGTGGATTATCAGTGAGGGTGTGTGTGTATACCTGTAGATTATCAGTGTGTGTGTGTGTGTGTGTGTATACCTGTGATGTGGATTATCAGCGAGGGTGTATGTGTATACCTGTGGATTATCAGTGTGGGTGTGTGTGTGTGTGTATACCTGTGATGTGGATTATCAGCGAGGGTGTGTGTGTATACCTGTGGATTATCAGTGTGTGTGTGTGTGTGTGTGTGTGTGTGTATACCTGTGATGTGGATTATCAGCGAGGGTGTGTGTGTATACCTGTGGATTATCAGTGTGTGTGTGTGTGTGTATACCTGTGATGTGGATTATCAGCGATGGTGTGTGTGTATACCTGTGGATTATCAGTGTGTGTGTGTGTGTGTGTGTGTATACCTGTGATGTGGATTATCAGCGAGGGTGTGTGTGTATACCTATGGATTATCAGTGTGTGTGTGTGTGTATACCTGTGATGTGGATTATCAGTGAGGGTGTGTGTGTATACCTGTAGATTATCAGTGTGTGTGTGTGTGTGTGTGTATACCTGTGATGTGGATTATCAGCGAGGGTGTGTGTGTATACCTGTGGATTATCAGTGTGTGTGTGTGTGTGTGTATACCTGTGATGTGGATTATCAGCGAGGGTGTGTGTGTATACCTGTAGATTATCAGTGTGTGTGTGTGTGTGTGTGTATACCTGTGATGTGGATTATCAGCGAGGGTGTATGTGTATACCTGTGGATTATCAGTGTGTGTGTGTGTGTATACCTGTGATGTGGATTATCAGCGAGGGTGTGTGTGTATACCTGTAGATTATCAGTGTGTATGTGTGTGTGTGTGTATACCTGTGATGTGGATTATCAGCGAGGGTGTGTGTGTATACCTGTGGATTATCAGTGTGTGTGTGTGTGTATACCTGTGATGTCGGGCTTCTGTGGCATGAGGAACTGGAAGAAGGTGGGCTCCGACAGGCCCTTGACGTTGCGCGCCGTGATCTCCACGTTGTAGCGCGTGTTCCACTGAAGCGGCTGAAGAAGAGCGAAATCATTCATACCGGGAACCAGCTTCGTCATCCACTGCTCCTCTTTATCCTGTACACACAACACACACACACATCGACATCACCGGTCTGTTACTCACACACACACACAACACACACACCGACATCACCAGTCTGTTACTCATACACACACAACACACACATCGACAGTCAACAACATTCCCTAATGACTTCAGTTTGAGTCTGTTACTCAAACATATTACTCATCATCAGTATTATTATTATCATACTGTTACTCGTCAGTATTATTATTATCATACATAAATTTGGGTGTGTTCCTTGCATAAAGCATGACATGACTTCTTTTTTTATCATCACTGAATTTGTGTTCATTTTTTTTTTTTTTTTTTTTTTTTTTTATATAAAAATAAAAAACGAATTCAAAAATACTATAATTTCTTATTACTGTACTGGGGACAATGCTATATTAATTAATTAAATTAAATATAATTAAAATATTTACATTAAAAGTATTTATACATAGGATTTTAATTAAATAAATAATTTATTATAATACTATTATATATTTAATATCTGTTCCCACTCTAATTTTAGTTGAAGTTTTAGTGATTTTGTTTAAGTACATCTATGTAGTATTTTTTAATTGTACTTTTTGTTTAATTAGTTTTAGTTTTTTTTTGTATTTTATTAAAACTAAACATAAATGAGAAATGTTGAAATGCTGAAATAAAATAAGTTTACATTTTTTGATACTTTATTTTATTTCAAGTAACAAAAGTTTTTATTTTTTTATTTTTTATGATTTATGATAATAACCCTGCTTCAGACGACTTGTAGATGTGGAACTTTATTATGGTGCTTTAATTGTGTTTTAGGTCATTTTTGCATCTCCAGTCTCCAGAACAAAGAAATAAATAACGACTGGCTGAACCTTTTTCATGCCAGACTGATGGAGCGCATCAAAAACACAATATAAAATAGGGCAAAAAATGCATAAGAATAAGAACAAAGATTTAAAGAAACAATAAAGGCAGAAAGTTTGGATGCCGTTTCCAATCATCTCCATCCCGTTTCATCCTGACTCTTCCTGAAAACCCTTCCTCACCATCTCTGTGATCTAATATGTTTGTTGTCTGGAAATATTTGATCTTCTTCAGTTTTTTTGTCGCCGTCTGTCTGCGGGAACCACAATCAGACGCTCCAATCTGCTTTTACTCAGTACTTTAGTAAAGCACTTTAAAGAGATTTCGCTTCCCGTAAAGCTTTGGAGATCTTCAATCTCATACAAACACCGGCAGTTTGTCAAGTGATTGATGGAAACGCATTTTCATTGGCTGAGGGAGATAATAGCGTCCTTTAGTTTCTCTTTTGTGTGTTTTAGTCAACCTGAAATGAAACTTCCATAATGTGGCACATATGAAGGGCGAGACGTGATGTTAATAATCGGGAATTGACTGGATCGTGAAAAGAGGACTTTCCAGATGAAAAAATAAAGTTAAGGGGTTAAGCAAGTTTACATAAAACAGCAGTATTTCTTAGTTTAGAATAACGTGCACTGATGAGTCTTTCACAATAAGAACATGAAGAGGACCTATTCTGCCCTTTTACAAAGTCTTGATGTTGTTTCAGGCTCTACTAGAACTTTAATGTTGATTATTGTCCTCATATTCTCCATTGTTGCGGCTCCTCTCTTCCCAGTCTGTCAGTAACGCTCTGTTTACTTCCTGTCTCCATGAAGCCCCTCCTTCTGAAAAGCACACTGTGCTCTGATTGGTCAGCTGGAGCAGTGTGTCGTGATTGGTCGAGCACTTCCGAGTGTGTTTGGGAAATGTCCCGCCCCTTTCCATAACCACCAGTTTAACACACTACTAACTCAACCAGGCCCCGCCCCTTTATTCTGCGTATTAATTATTATAATGAGGAATATTGTGACGTGTTCGTTCCCGGAAGAAACTCAAGACTACAATGAGTTCAGAAACACTGACACTGATATAGAGAAGAACTGGAGCTTTTATCATCCTCAAACAGCAACATTACACACTAAAGAGAGATGAAAAGCAGAATTTAAGGTTGAGTTTAAAGGGGTCATGAACTGGCTTTTTAAAAAAAAAATGTATATTGTTATCTGAGGTCATCTTATGACATTTGCTTGGCTTTTACATTCAAAAACATCTAAATGAATAAGTAATAGGGTATTTGAGCCTAGCTCCTGAAACGCTCGGTTTTTATGGGCGTGCCGCATTGAAGACTTGGAAGTAAACGCCCACTGCTATGATTGGATAACAGTTTTGCATATTATAATGAGTTTCATGTAATGCTTGAATCGGTGGGCGGGGCTAATCAGGCAGTGTTGAAGTAGGCGTTGCTCTTCTTATGCGGAGGCGGGGTTTGATGCCCTTTGACCTCATAGATCCCCACTTTGAAAAACCTGTCGTTCGCTGTGCCTGGTGTCAATAAAAGCTTTTATTGGACTAACAAGGAAGTTTTCAGTTCTGAAACTCACAGGATATTCTTATAGTATGATGACCTCTTATATGTCAAAAGCTCAAGGAAAATTAGATTTCTCAGTTCATCACCCCTTTAAGGTCAAACGTATATTGCTCACTTTCTAGACGCAGTAGATTGAAGTCATTGTGGTGTGGCTGAAATCCTTTTATTTTTCCCAGATTTCACCAAGATGGCCTTCAAAAGATCTAGAAACATACGCCAGCCATGTTTCCTTCTGACACTTTCATCGGTAATTTAGAGATGATGGAAAACATGAAAACACACACTGGGCCCTGTTTTAATGATCTGAAACGCAAGTATCAAGCGCGAAACACAAGTAACTTTGTGGGCGGATCTCGGGCGCTGTTGCTATTACACCGGCGGGATAAATGACTCTCCGACGCAAATCTAGAATGTGTTGGTCTGAAGTCGCTTCATCACTCATAGGTGTGGTTTGGGCGTAACGTGAAATAAACCAATCAGAGCGTCATCTCACATTCCCTTTAAGAGCAGGAGCGCTTGTTCCATGGCGGATTGCTATTATAACGGCGGATTTGCCAGGAGCGGTTCACAGCCGAGGAGACCGACGTTCTCGTCAGGGCCGTAAAACACAGAGAAGTGACATTGGGGATGGAGAAACACACACAGATTAGCTTCGGTTAAACAGGCGTATGATAATTTGTGTAAATGTGTAAGCTAGATTTATGCCTATTTTTTCACATCTTCATGGACACAACAATGATTTCCCTCGTGTGGAATATTTTTCCTTGTAATAATGTATGATTTGCAAAAATGAGAACTGCTGCGTCTGTGTAGATGAGAGAATCAAAGTGTGTGTGTGTTGTGCTCACGCTACATTATGACCAAGCATGCGCCCTTAAAAAAGCATCTGAATAACGCGCCGCTGACTTTAGACGAGGTTTCTCCTGGTCTGTGGCGGAATTTTCTGAAACTGCAAAATAGCACCAGGGAACGTTTGCGCCGGAACACGCCTCCTCTTTTCCCTGAACCGCCCCCGGGAGCACAAGTTCATTCCCTAATTTACTGACGTGCGTCTGTGGAGGGAAAAGACCGCTGTGCGCAGGTTTTAAATTAGGAATGATACATGCGTCGTGTACAAAGTCAATTGCGCTGGGTGCAAGATAGGGCCCACTGACCCTGATGAGTATTTACTAAAAGGGTGAATCCCACAAAAAAATATGTCAGGGATAAGTCTCCATCTTAAAAGTCAGAGTTTTTGTCCCCAAACCAGGAGAAAACTGCAGGTTTGTGTAGGTGTGACTGAGCATGTGTGTATTGAGCTCAGTTCGGCTCTTTTTGTTTCGTTATATCCGTGACGGAGAGGAAAACTCATGGCGGATCACCCCCCGCAGTTTCTTTATGTGAAAGAGAAGGACTTCAAAGCGTCTCTCACACACTCTCTCACGCATCCGTATTCTTTAAGCAAATGAGGCCACAGCGTGAGCACGTTCAGACTCACTGTGCGCCGGACGGAGGAAAAGCAGGATTCTTCCCCGAGAACATTTCCGATTCAGCCACCCACACGACTCCAGGCAACGGGATTTCTCTAAAATCAGCTCGGATTAACGCTCAGTGAATTAGGACGGTGTGCAAATGCAGACTATTCTGTTTCCCATCATACAGTACAAACTCAACATGCATTTTTGCAGAAGTAATGAACCTCTAACACCAAGGTTTCCTTCAAACGTCCTTCAAGTGTTATTATACAGGTTGTAAGCATGCTTTTTCTTATATAAACTTTAACGAACCGTTGCATGATATCATTTTACCTGAAAAGAAGCCTGACTGCAGAAGAAGACAGAGAAGACAACATGTACTTGCATTTACAATGATTTTATGCATGCATAAATTTCTATCTTTACATTAGTTGACTATAAGCGCTGTATAATATAGTTAAAATTAATATAACTTCACAGAATCATTCACAAGCATCTACTGTGTTGTCCTCCACCATCTGTGCATTTTTAAGAGTTTTTAAGAGTTTTTGCATTGTGACATTAAGCACATTCACCCCACCCAAAATTTAATTACTTAAAAAAACGTATTTTCAGTACAATAAATATTTTCATGTAATATAAATAAGTTTATATGTAAATTGATATTGAAATTAAAAAAAGAAGACGTCAGTTTGGCCAGATTTAGTTTGAAATGACGTCACACCAGTTCGTTCTTTGATTTTGCTTTAAAGTCCCCCTTTAGTCAATACTTGTATCCCTTAAAACTTAACTTTGATCACCAAAATGACATATTTAAATGTTTATCCTGTAAAAAACAATTCTTCATGTCTTAAAGTAACTTGTAACTCGACACCCTTGCCTTATTTAGTATTCGCAACTCTATGAATATGCAAATGAGCCCCGCCTCCACTCACTCACTCAGCTCAGAGATCCACTGGTTGACGATCACACGTTGTTTTGATTGGTTACAAGGTAGTTTGTGATGCGATTTCAAAGCGTGTTTTTGAGACTGTCTTTGGTTCACTGCAGTTTTAAGGAGAAAATACTCAGCAATGCTGTCGACTCATGAATTTACACATGGTTTGTCTTAAAGGGACACTTCACCCATTTGCATTAAGCTTTGTATTGTTAGAAGCCCAGTCATATATTATAATAAACGTGGATTTTTCGTTAATTTTTCCATGAGATGGGAGAAATAAGGATTTAAGTGTTTTACTTCCTGCTTATTATGACGTAAAAATCATCATTTTGCGTCATAATAAGCAGGAAGTCACATTTCATTGAAAAGTGTAGAGACTACAAACACTAGCTCCTCATTATTCCAGGGGGCGGGACCCGCTCACGCTACAGGCCTATTACAGATCAGTGGGTGGGACTTCACTATCTGAAACTAAAAGCAATATCCTCCATCTTGTTTGGAAGCTAAGCTAACAGGCACTGTGGAGCCAGATGTGAAGATATGACAATCGCGGAGGGTAACGTTACTCAATATGATGTAGAAGAAGAGGATTTCGGAAGTCTGATGCTTGAATCAGGTGTTTGTGGCTACCTTTACAAGCCGCATTATAGCGAAGAGCAGCCGAGGCAGAAGACCTGCCTGTCGCGGACGAGGAGCCCAGACTGGCTCGAGCTGGGGGCGGACTGGTGGCGCCGGTGATCTCACTATGCAACTACGAACACAGAGATAGAGTCCGTCTGCGGCAAAGAATTTCAACGATGCCAATTTCTCCTGGACGAAATCTCTGAATCAGACGAGGACAAGGACGTTTGTGTTGTGAACCATCCTAGTTTCGCACCGCATCTGACTGAACATCCCGGTAACGTTGCCATGCAATAATTCACCACTTCGAAAGAAATACAAATGAGGAGTAATTCACTAATGAGTTCGCCAACTAACTAACGTTAGACATTTTGTGTGAAATGAATTTCAAGCTCCGGTGGTAGCTAGCCTTATAGACGGATGAGTGATTCATATGCTGTTCTGGATTAGTGGGAGTGGCTTGCGCAGCTGTGCAATGTGGTGCATTGTGGGAGTTGTTGTCTTTCATACAAATGCATCCTGAAGTTACTTTCTTTCTTTCCTCGGTCAAGAAGGCACCAAATTCAAAATTTATTTTACATTTCGACTACATATATGACCCACTTTCAATAAAGATCAATGTTCCCATGGGTGAAATGCTCCTTTAAAGCATATTAAAAACACATCATAGACACATAAACAACATTAAACGCTGGATTTTCACCACAGGGGGACTTTAAGTATATTGCGACATTTAACGTTTGGATAGCCAAGAAAAAAACGTTTAAAAAACTGAAATTATTATGAGCGTTCATGTTGTTGAGCGTACCCACCGTTTTATACTTCACGATGTACTCGACGATAGGCATCC